>VWZE01020231.1:21266-73910 GCA_013396675.1 Eubucco bourcierii
TTTTTTTTTTTTTTTTTTTTTTTTAGGATAATAGAAAGTACATAGCCACACAGTTCCTGGAACTGAAACCTGGGGTTTTTTCCCACTTCCTTTGTAAAGATATTATTTTGTTTTGTGCAAAAGTCATATTGCAAAATCTGGGTATATTATTAAGTATATTAATAATAAAATATATTCACACCTTGACTAGTGGGTTCAGTTTTGCACCACTCACTCCAAGAAAGACATTGAGGTGCTGGAGCATATCCACAGAAGGGCAATAAAGCTGGTGAAGGGTCTGGAGAACAGATCTTGAGAAGACCAGATGAGGGAACTGAAGTTGGTCAACCTGGAGAAAAAGAGTCTGAGGGGAGCCTTTCTGGTTCTCTGCAGCTCCCTGAAAGGAGTTTGGAACCAGCTGGGAATTGGTCTCTTCTCCCAAGGAACAAATGATAAGGCAGGAGGAAACAAACTCAGGTTGCACCAGTGGAAGTTTAGGTTGGACATGAGGAACAATTTCTTCCCTGAGAGGGTTGTCAAGCCCTGAATTCAGCTGTCCATGCCAGTGGTGGAGTCTCCATCTCTGGAGAGGTTTCAAAGCTGTGTAGATGTGGTGCTGAGGGCCATGGTTTGGTGGTGACCTGGCAGTGGGGGTTTGATTCTATAAGAAATGTGTATTTCCTGACATACTCAAACACGAAGCCAATCTGTAATAAAGAAGTTCCATCAACAGAGATAAGAGTTTTGGGTTTGCAGTGACATAGCCATCTCCTGAATTCCAGCTGATGGCTTGGCTGATCAATATTTGATAACTAGAGCTACTCACCGCACCACTCTTACATAAACACTGTCAGGGAGACAGAAATCCCTTAGCTGGTACAGCAGGAAGGCAGGATCAGCTCCTAGGTTTGACTATTAGTTGATAAATTCACTGAGGCTTCTTTGCAGCCTTTTCATCAATCCATCTAAACAGACTTTAAGTTACATTTTTACTTCATAAAGGGTGATGAATCTATTTAATCTAGAGGATTTAATAAGTGTAACAACTTCCAAGGATTCCAAGGTACTGTAGAAATTGGGTGGGGAAAGGGAAAAAGTTTTTTAATCTTAATGGCAAAGAATTTAAGGAAGGACTACTAGAGGTTTTTGAATTCCGTTATGCAAACCTGTAGGATTTATCTTATGGCAGAAATTGGGTGATCTGAACTTTGAGGCATTCATTTTAAGCACAGTTATTTTTCACCTCACTTCATGATAACACTGATTTGTAGCTATGGCTTCTGACATCCTTACTCAACCACCAGTCTTGGTCAGCTGCAGTTCCTTTCAAAAAGGGTAGAAACCACAAAGAGCTGTAATATGGAAGGGAAATAGGAACTAATTTAAACCCTAAGTAAGTCGATATGTTGTTGAAAAGAACTCCAGGGTACATTTTTCCTCCAGTTGAAGATGCGAGTCTTCCCTCTGGTACCAAAAATGTCATGACTTTTTTCAGTTCTTTTGGTGTGTGAGTGGTAAATAAGTAAAACACTATTTGCCTGGAGTGTAGGGAAAGTTGAGACCCTTCAAACTGATATTTAGTACTGAAACTTCTTGGTTAGGCTGGAATCCTGTTTTCAAGCATACTAAACTGAAGATGTGGGATCCCACCTTCATTCAGTGTCAAACTGTTAGGTCTGTGTGTATACAGCAGCAAGCGAGCGTGCAGAAGGAGGTGGTTCAGGTGTGTGTTAACTTGATGAAGCAAATCCAGAGGAGGCCACAAAGATGATCCAAGAACAGACCCCTTTTGCTGTGAGGCCAGCCTGAAACAGCTGGGCTTCTCAGCCTGGAGGTGAAAAGGCTCCAGGGAGACTCTCTGGCAGCCTTTCAGGAATTAGAGGGGCCAAGGAGAAAGCTGGGAATGGACTTTTGAACAGAGCCTGTTATGGCAGGACAAAGGGTGATGATTTGAACTAAAGAGGGAGGTTCAGACTGGAGGGAAGGAAGAATTTCTTATGCTGAGGGTGGTGAGACCCTGGGCCCATTTGCCCAAAGAGATAGTAGATACCCCATCCCCAGAACCATTGCAGGTCAGGTTGTCTGCGGCCCTGAGTAACCTGTTGGAGTTGCAGATGTCCCTGCTGACTGCAGGAAGCTTGGACAAGATGACCTTCAAAGGTACCTTCCAACTCAAACCAGTCTGTGATTCTATGATTTTCCCTGCATACACACAGAAGAGACTGACTCCAGGCATGGAGGTACATGTGTGCAGGGGACAGAGGACAAGCAAAAGCCAGACTCGGACTGAGACACAAGAGGAGTGTGTCTTGTTCCCCATGTGTGAGATGCAAGAGAAGTGTTCCCCCTATGCCAAATAAAGCAGGACTCTGTTCTTAGAGCAAACACATCAAAGACACTGGCTATGTCACAAGCTTTAACTGAGTGAGCCACATGATCCCAAATTTTGTCTGGCTACTACTCAGAGACTGCTTTTGATCTCCACTAATGAAGTAGTCTCCTCTTTCCCAGCCTTTGTGTACTGGTTTGAAGAACAGTGAATTGGGACTGAGGGAGACATCTGACTCGTCAAAACCCTGCTTGGCTTGGCTTCAGATCCTGATGTTGAGGCTCTTCGCAATCCTTGCTCCCCGGAGGAAGCTCCTGCTAGGTCTGGCACTCATGGACTCCCATCCTGCTCCTTCTGTTTATCTTTGGGTAAAACAATCACCCGGGAGACACTAGCCTTGCCATTCCCCAGTGCCCTCCGTCCTCACCCAGTTTTGTGGAACTCCTGCTGAGCATGCAGTGGAGAGAGCAGTGAACACTGGTTAGCCTTGTGCTGGCTGTGAATGACCTGCTGCTGCCTCCTGAGGCTCTGAAATGTTTGAGCATTGTGTCCTGGACACTGTCCCTTTGCTTTGCTTTTGTCGTGGAGGTTTTTTTCTCTACTGAGTTCAAGAAGCAGATTAGACACTTGTGAGCAGTAACCAAGAAGCACCAGTGATGTTTGAGTTTGTTTCAAGCATAGGTAAAATCTGTCTTACAGAGGACAATGAGCAGTTTGAAGTTGTATCCATTATTTCCTTCTCAAAGTTCTGACCTGGTTTTATCCAGGGGGAGTTAAACTCTGTGGAATTGAACCCCACAGAATGTTGCACATCAGCATGTCCCTCTAAGGCAGTGTCTACATGGGTAACATCAGCAGCGTGGGTAATGTTGGTGACATCCTGTAAGGAAGAGGCTTCCTCTTGGCCACTTTCTCAGCCACCACAGTTAGAACGTCTTAGTGGAGCAGGGAGCCACCACACAGAATTGATTTTGACTCCTGGGTTCATTTTAGTGCCTGATAGTTGTGAGTTGTGCTGTTTTCCTGCAAAAGGCTCTGACTGGGATCTTGAGAATCCTGAGACCTGGACAAGCTGGAGAAGTGGGATTGTGTAAAACTCATGAGGATCAACAAGGGTCAGATCCTGCACATGGGTTGGTACAACCCCTCAGTATCCATCTAGGCTGGGATGAAGGGCAGGGGAGCAACTCTGTGGAGGACTTGGAGGTGAAAAGCTGGACATGAGCCAGCACCCTGCACAGCCAACCCAGAGCCAACTGTGTTCTGGGCTGATCCCCAGCAGCATGAGCAGCAGGGGCAGGGAGGGGATTCTGCCCCTCTAGTGTGCTCTGCTGAGACAGCACCCATAGTGCTGGGGCCAGCACAGGAGAGACAGGGATCTGTTGGAACAGGGCCAGACGAGGTCACAGCAATGATGCAAGGATGGAAGCCCTCTGCTGTGGAGCCAGGCTGAGAGAGTTGGGCTTGTGCAGCCTGGAAAAGAAAAGGCTCCAGGGGGACTTTGTGGTGGCCTTTCAGGACTTAGAGTGGCTGATCAGAAAGCTGGGGACAGACTTTTGAGCAGGGTGTGTTGTGACAGGACAAGGTGTGATGTGTTTGAACTAGAAGAGGGAGATTCAGACTGGAGGGAAAGAAGAGATTGTTTATGATGACAATGGTGAGAACCTGGCTCAGATTGCCCAGAGAGGTCATAGCTGCCCCATTCCTGGTATCAGCACAGGTCAAGTTGGTTGTGGCCCTGAACAACATGCTGTAGATGCAGCTGCCCCTGCCGACTGCATGGGGTTGGTCTAGATAACCGATAAAATTCCTTTCCAACCTGAAGCCTTCTATGATTCTGTGATTCCAAAATCCCCTGTGACTTCTTTCCTTTCCCTGCACCTGCATTAGAGGCAATATCTGGGCAATAGCAAACCTTCCTTGCACATTTAGCTTCCTGCCACCAAATACCCATCTTCAGTCTACAGAGCTGAATGCAGTTCCTCTTCAGAGACACAGCTTTGTCAGCTCTAAGGAGCAGCTTTTGTTTGACGCTCAAAATATTGTACTGCATCACTGATCTGATAGGGCAAATCCAAGCTGGGGGGGTTCTGGAATGTGACAACCCACATGATGCTTTTTCAGACTTCACAAACCGCCCTCGGGAGGCAGAAGAATATGACACAGGAGCTGCTGGCTGGGACAACAGCAGATATTAATGCCGGTGGAGCTGGTGGAGCTGGGGAGGAGGAATGCTGGTTAGGAGTTTGTGGCTTTTACTGTATGCTGTCAAAGGGAAATTTAGAGCCTGAAGGCCTGGTGTCATGGCTGCCAGGGGTGGAGACTGTTGATCCTGTCAGTGGTATGGAAATAGCATAAATATTGAAGGAAAATATGTTTTAACCTGTTTTGTCCATCCACAGACAGAAAGGCTCAACTGAGGTAGCCCAGGTGCCCCATGCCCTATTATCTTATCTCAATAAATAGCAGGGCCTCACTTTCTGACAAACTTCAGAGCTCGAGGATGGGACCAGAGACTTTCCAGTGGTGCCAGTGACAGGACAAGAGGCAACAGGCACAAACTGGAATCGAGGAGATTCCATCTAAACATGAGGAAAAACTTCTTTGCTGTGAAGGTGCTGGAACTCTGGAGCAGTCTGCCCAGAGAGGTTGTGGAGTCTCCTTCTCTGGAGAGATTCCAAACCTGCCTGAACATTGTTATCTGGGGCAAGCTGCTGCGTTTGACCCTGCTGTACAGCAGGGGGTGTTGGACTGGATGATCTCCAGAGGTCCATTCCAACCCCTGCCATGCTGGGATTCTGTGTGGTTCTGTGACTGCATCCTTGCTAATGCATCCAACATTCATTATGAACTTTGGATTGAGTCCTGGTAACCCCTGGGTGAAAGAACTTATCTCATGGTTTATAAAAAAACCCTGAACACCAACAACCTTTCTCTTAACAGACTAACAGGTGAACGCTAGAAAGTGTTTTGGAGGATTGCTACTCCTCTGTGGTTTTTTTTATTCAGAAACCTTGATGCTTATTTGATTTTTTTCCTAAGAGAAGAGCACAAGGGTTACCTTTAATATTGTCTCCATGTGAAGCCATGGAAGCTGAGTGGATCATTCTTCTCATTTCCTCAGGTTAGCCAGGCTGGTTCTAACTGCATTCTGTATTTTCATCCTTCTGAAACAACAGTTCAAATAATTCATGCTACTGACAAAAGAACGAACCACAGAGGTAAAAGATATGAGTAAGCAGTAGAAGATCTTTTTACATAAGTTGGACCTCAAGAAGGAGATAAAACCTGGCCCAGCTGAGTGGGAGTCATTGCTTCCCTTAGGACCAGGATTTCACTTGCAAGCTTTGTGGTTGTCCTGTTTGAGTGACCTTCTACACCAAAAGGCTACACCACTTCTTTGCCAAAATGTCTGCCACCAGGAGGTGGCTTCACTCAAACTTCCGTAAGATGAAGACAGACTCAAAATTTATTGCTCATTCCAATCATAACCAGAAGCCCTCCTGGCTTGCCAAGCTGCTGAATCAGCTTGGGTACCTCACCCTTGAGTCAGCAAAGCCTGAAATAGAAACCTGCTCCATTTCCGAAGAGAGGAAGTACCACTACTGGCTGCAGATACAGCCACATCAAACAGGCTTCTAGAACTGGGGATGCTCAGTGGAAGGGCTTCCATGACACTTTGCTTCTTTGAAAAAAGGGCCAAAAAAGAGAGGCATTTTCACACTTGAAACAGGAGAGTTAAGTTTACCAGGATGGAGGCTGTCTGGGCAGGGAAGCACCAAGGATTAAACAGCAGGAGAAGCACTGTACAAGAGACAGTCATTGATGTTAGACTGGATGTTAGGAGGAAGTTCTTTACAGTAAGGGTGGTGAGGCACTGGAACAGGTTGCCCAGGGAGGTTGTGGATGCTCCCTCCCTGGATGTGTTCAAGGCCAGATTGGATGAGGCCTTGAGTAACCTGTACTAGTGGGAGGTGTCCCTGCCTATGGCAGGGGGTTGGAACTAGATGATCCTTGAGGTCCCTTCCAACCTTACCATTCTATGATTCTATGATTCTATGTCACCTAGACTTACCCAGCACTGAGCTCCAACTCCATCTACTAGCAGCTGCTCAGGACGTTCAAATTTGGGAGATAATCAATAGCCACAACCTGGCTAAAGCAAAGTCTTCAGTCATTAAGAAATGCTGGCAGGAAGACAGGGCAGAAGTTCTATAGTACCAATTAGAGATCAGCTTCAACCATGCTCCTCCAGGGTTCCTAAAGGAAAACTGAGTCACTTTCACTGCTCTGCTGAAACTCCACTTTAAAGACCAGTACAAAATAGCAAAAAACAGTGACCAGCTGTTGCAGTCACAGATCCACAGTGGGATGTGACACTGTAAAGTTATCAGCAGGACTTCCAGGAGTAGGTGGAAGGCAGCGAAAGACATGTGAAAATAATCCCCATGTGACAGAAATTAGGGAGAATTTTCTGTGGCTTCAAGTCAGGCCAAGAAGTAGAGAAATAATCATTGTGTTAATTGCCCTGTCCTCCCCTTCTCAAACTGCTCAGTTTCTTTCTTATCTTACAGATGCAACATCAGCGATTGTGTTCAGTTTGGAGTCCCCACAACAGAAGGGCAGGAAGCTGTTGGAGTGGGCCCAGAGTAGAGCCATGAAGATGATCAGGGCTGGAGCACCTCTCCTACGGGCACAGGCTGAGAGACTTGGGGCTGTTCAGCTTGGAGAAGAGAAGGCTTCAGGGAGGGCTTAGAGCAGCCTTCCAGTACATGAAGGCAACTTGTACTGATAGCACAAGGGACAATGGCTTTGAGCTGGAAGAGGTGAGATTTAGGCTGGAGATGAGGAAAAAATTCTTTCCAGTGAGGAAGGTAAGACACTGGAACAGGTTGCCCAGGGAGGTTGTGGATTCCCCCTCCCCAGAGGTGTTCAAGGCCAACCTGCATGGGGCCTTGAGCAACTTTCTAGTGGAAGGTGTCCCTGCCCGTGGCAAGGGCATGTAATTAGATCATCTTTAAGGTCTCTTCCAACCCAAACCGATCTATGAGTCTATAGCTTTTAGCATCCTACAAAGGACACCCATTAAAAATGAGATTTCAGGGGGCTACCAGGTAGATGCTTTCTGTGTGCTGCCTTCCATGAATGCTTTTCACCTTCATGTGTGCAACAGGCTGGCTGCAAGCTCTTCCTGCTCTAAGTTAAACAACTGTCACTGATGCTTCCACTAAAGGTCTTCTGACCTAGCTCTGCCTTTCACAGAGGAAACCATTCTGATGAGCAGCCCCAGTTCCCTCAGCCGCTCCTCACCAACCCTTGTTCTCCAGACCCTCCACCAGCTTTGTTGCCGTTCTCTGGATCTGCTCCAGCCTCTCAATGTCCTTCTTGGAGTGAGTGGCACAAAACTGAACCCAGTATTCGAGGTGTGGCCTAACCAGTGCCGAGTACAGACAGAAAATATCTCTCCTGGTCCTACTCGTCACAATATTGCTGATCCAGACCAGGATGCTGGTGGCTTCCTTGGCCACCTGGGCACACAGTCTAGCCATTCAGAATGAAACTAGCCTAAATTATCCATAGAACATTGCAGGCAGGCTTCCTCATAGAGTAGCCCTTGGTACAGGATTTTCCTGCAGGACCATGGAGGAATGTATAGAGCCTGGGGGAAAATGTCATTTCTGCACCGTGTGTGAGCATTGCAGTGCACAGTTTTGCCATTTTCTGACCTTCATGAGGGTGCAGTTGCAAGGTGCAACACATTTTTATGTTCAGTGTTGCAGATTATTTAACCAAAGAAATGAGGGGATGAGAATCCACCAGCACTATCACAGGGTTGTGCAATCACCTTGTGCACATGCTGCAGGTCTGGAAGGAAAACCTGCTGCAAATCCCTGGATGATAATGAATTGCACAGAGCAGAACTTGGAAGAGCATTGGGGATCCCCGCACCAAGTCCTTTTAAATTTAGGTTTCTGGAGAGAAGAGAGTCGCTCTGGCATTTCTGTGACTTGATCCCTCATCTAGGTTGGTCTGCAAGGTGACCCTGAGTGCTGCTGAGCTAGCAGTGGGTCTGGGGAGAGCCATCTCTGTCTGAGCCCAATGCTTGCTTGGAGAGGAGCAGAACGTTCCCAGCTGCATCCCGGAATAGCTCCACTCTGTCTTCCCCTGGCTCAGGCTGTCACACTGTATTTTAACTACAAATCTGTTATTCCGCGTGCTGGGTGCCAGGATCACTTCAAAAAACAACCCAGTTCAGTAATGGTAGATTTGGGGTGGTTTTCTCCTCAACATTCTCTTCAGCTGTAGCTGAGACTTCACCTGCATAGCCACAGCTTTGGTGCTGTCAGGAATACAGATGACCCCCACTCCTCCAAGCGCAGCAATGATGTGACAAGTGTGAAGTGCAAGGCACTGAGAAACTTATGACGGCAGTTTTTATGTTTTGTTTAGGGTGGTTTCTACATACTCCTGTTCTCTGTGTGCAGAAGGAATGCACATCTCCTCTCTACAGGAACCAAGCAGTATTCCAGTTTATTGCTGTGCTAGTGGGATGAAGTCTTTGATGAAACACAAAGACATTATCCAGGGCAGTTTGATCCGTGCTGTGTTAGTGTGGTAACTTCTCCCCTACCCATTGCAGGAGGGTTGGAGTAGGGGACCTCTGAGGTCACTTCCAACCTAAACCATTCTATGATTGTATGATGACTGAAACTGAATTGGTTCTGGTGAAACTGGACAGAGCTCTGAGCGACATGATCTACTTGAAGCTGTGCAAAATGCTGGTTCTGCTGTTCAGTGATGTCTTTAGCATTTATGTTGATTAACAATCTATTTGATTCCGTTGGCTGCTACACTTCACACTTTGTGACTTAAAGGTTATATCTATGCTGCACAAAGACAAGACTCCAGTAAAAGGAGTCTTCTGAAGCCCCAACAATAACTGAGGCCTCAGAATGTAGTACAGTGGTGTCCTATGATAGGACAAGGGGCAGTGGATGCAAACTGGAGCACAGGAAGTTCCATCTCAACATAAGGAAAAACTTCTTTACTGTGAGGTTGCTGGAGGCCTAGAGCAGGCTGCCCAGAGAGGTTGTGGAGTGTCCTTCTCTAGAGAATTTCAAGACCCACCTGGATGTGTTCCTATGTGTCTTGTCCTAGGTGATCCTACTCTGACAGGGCAGTTTGACTCAGTGATGTCTGGAACTCCCTTCCAAACCCTACCATGCTATGATTCTATGATTCTACTTAAAAATCATGAAAAGGTGATGTGAATGTTAGCATACACCACTCTCAGAGAATATCCATGGAGTGCTTGATGCTTGCTGAGTATGTGGGACATTTGCAGAGCTACCAACGGCCCATGGTTGTGAGAAGAGCAGGGACCCCCTTCCAAACACTCGTGTTTAAAGCTGGTTGTGGATGTGTGTTTCTGCCATGCACTCAGCTCTGTTTCCAGGGAACAGGATGGGAGGAAAATGTTGCTGAAAACACTGATGCATAAGGCTTCAGCAGAGATGGTTATCTTGTCTCCTCATCATCTTTACCTGTGTCACTGCCTGGACAACCATGGTGTATTATGGAAATAAAATGTGAAGTCACTCAGATTTGGGTTCTGATGCTTGTTAAATAGCTTTTGATAGAGGTAGGAGGAAATGCTTTTGTCTGCAGTGAAGGAGAACTATCAGTCCTGGGACACAAACAACACAGCAGACACTGGTTAAAAAGGGGAGCTGGGAGGCAAAACAGAGTACTATGTAGGATTGAATGAAAGATCATGGAGGGAGAAGTGATACAGTCCAGCAGTTATTGGCTAGATGCACTCAGGATTTAGAAATCACAGGATCAGAGACAAGATCACCTATTCCAACCTCTCCTCAAAGGGCAGAGACACCTCTCAAACAGACCTTATTTTTGATGGGTGTCCTCTGTAGGATGCTAAAAATCACAGAATCAGAGAATCAGAGAATCACACACTTGTTTGCATTGGAAGGGTCCTTAAAGACAATCCAGTTTCAACCCCCTGTCATGGACAAGGACAGCTCTCACTAGACCAGGCTGCTCAGGGCCTCATCCAACCTGACCCTGAACACCCCCAGGGAGGGGGCATCCATGACCTTCCTGGGCAACCAGAGGAATAAGGCCCTAATCTTCTTATAAACCAGGAATCTCCTTCAGTTGGGTAAGGGGTGTATCAGCAGGCACACCTGATGAGCAAAAGGCAAATAACCCTCGTGCTTCATGGCATACATTGAGTTCTTAACGACACAGCCAGGAAAAGCCACTGCCCATCTCAGGCCTTTCAGTAATTCCCCTCCAAAGGTTCCCTCCAGACTGCAGGTCATGCAGCCCAGAAGTCAAACCATATCCTAGGTTGCATCAAGAGGAGTGTGACCAGCAGGTCCAGAGAGGTGAATCTGATCTTTTATTCTGCTCTGGTGAGACCCCCACCTCAAATACTGCATCCAGTTCTGATGTCTCCATCACAAGAAGGACACAGAGGTGTTGGAGTGAGTCCAGAGGAGGACTACAAGTATGATCCAAGGGCTGGAGCACCTCTGCTATGAAGATGGGCTGAGAGAGATATCATTGTTCAACCTGGAGAAGACTCTGGAGCAACCTTAGAGTTGCCTTCCAGTACCTGAAGGGAACCTACAGGCAGGCTGCAGAGGGATTTTTCATGAGGGTGAATGACAGGGTAAGGGAGAATGGTTTGAAGCTGAGGGAAAGCAGGGTTAGACTGGACCTGAGGAAGAAGTTCTTCAGTACAAGGGTGGTGAGACCCTGGAGTGGGTTGTGCAGATTGATTGTGGGTATGCCCTCCCTGGAGGTGTTCAAGACCAGGTTGTATGAGGTCTTGAGCAACCAAGTGTAGTTAAGAAGTGTCCCTGCCCATGGTGAGGAGGTCAGAGTGGATGATCTCTGAGGTTACTTGCAACCTAAGCCATTCTGTGACACTGTAATTTTGAAGGCTCTGTGTGGTTCATACCCCTCAGAGCTGCTCACAGGTGATGTTTAGGAGATGTAGGCATATGAATTGTTTGCCTAAGGATATCTCAAAACCTGAATGTAGTGCAGACCAAGTTGGCTTCTGTGCTATGATGTGTGGCCCGCTCTTGTCACCACATGCCTGAAACTGTCCCACATATTGTCTGTTAATTTGGTAAATTATTTCCCTGAGCCCTCAGAAAACAAAACAAGGAGCTGAAAATGCCTCTTGTATTTCTTCAGTCCAGACTTGGGGTTTTTTTTCAATTCAAACAGACAAAGAAACAAACAAACAAACAAACAAGCAGATTGTGTGGCTTATGTATCTAGTCAAAACATCTCCGTTATTAATATTAAGCTCCTGGGTGCCTGCAGAACCAGCTTCTGAATAAACTACAAAGCTGAAGCATGGCTGAAAAGTATATAAACTAAATTATTCCACCATCCTGAGCTGGTGTTTCTACAGGGTGGCAGGAACAACCTCCCCTCTCCCTGTAACGGTTGTGGTGTGTACATGGTGCTGGCTGCTGGCTTGGGTGCCTGCGTTTCACTTGAGGGCTTTGCCTCTACCAACAGTCCACCTGGTCCCCTGCGATCTGTCCTGAAGGATGTCACACACTCCTGTGGATCCCTGCAGCGGCCTTGGGAGGGAAAATGGGAATGTAGAGAGAGAAAAGGCTCTGACCACAAACCAGGCAAGTGAGGGCTGAGGAGCAGATTTGTTGTGCTCAGAAGCTTTTTCTCATCTGCGCAGTTCTCCTTTCCCACCATCCCCACTTCAGAAAGTGCAGCAGAGGGGCAAAATCTCCTCCCCAAGTGAGGTGTCTCGAGTGGAAAATGCAATTCTTGAAGCCTGACAAGTTAATACCAGTGAGAAGGTTTTTTGCTCAATCTGTCCAGGGAGAAAAATCACCTTTGGCTCAGAACAAGAGGATTTCAAGCCCACAGCAGAAGGTTTTTTTTCAATAAACTAATGAAAATGGAGGATTATAGTTTAAACTGTTTTGCAATCACTGGCCCCAATCCTGGAGCCACTTTTCACACAGACATAGCTTTGTAGATATGCTTGGTTTTGCTGACCTGCACAGGATGGCTTACACATCTAAAGACAAGAACATGCCTAAGTGGAGCTTAAACTGTAGCATTTATCACCCAAAAAAATTACTTTCTGTTGAGATTTCCAGAACTGACTCACTGAACATCTTTGTGTTAGAAAAAGAAACACAAAAATTGAGAAATGCAGGAATTAAGATTCCTGAAGCAGTCTCAGGTCTGCTCCCTCTCCTCAATAGGATCTTTTGTTGTGCTGGATCACAGCACTGCACCACAAAACTTCTGTAGTAGCTATTAAAAAGAACAACCCTCAAACATCTTCATCTAGTTTGAATCTCCTGCTCATGGGCAGATACTGTCTGCATTTGTTTCTTCTCTCTAACATATTTGGCCACCAACTGAGACTCAAAGGTTTCCCCTCAATGATGGGAAGCAACTAATGGAAAATAATTGATTTTTTAGTAATTGGCTTTATTTCATTTTTTCTTTCTCAAGGGATTATATTCAACCTACCATGAAGTGACTTGTTAAAACCCCCTGCCCTAGGAATCAATTACCCCGCCAAAGCGCAGCCCTGCTGCTGGTCAGGCTGGTTTGTGAGTAGGAGCCAAGCTGCCATTGCTCTGAGTCACTTTCTGGCATGTTGTGTTTGTGTACAGGGTGATGATGTCTGCAAGCAATGGGGGGGAAAAAAAAAGTCAATCACCGACTCTTTGGTCCCAGTAAAGTCTTTTCCTTCTTGGCCACAGCAGCACCACCTGGGGATGTGGTTGGAGCCCTGGTCCAAGGTGAGGACTGTTGCTGTCACCTGGGGGCTGCTGGAGTTCCAGGTCTACCCCAATTTAGAATCACAGAATGGCTCAGACTGGAAGGGACCTTAGAGATCATCTACTCCAACCTCCCCACCATGGGCAGAGACACCTCTCAACTGCACTTGGTTGCTCAAGGCCTCATCCATTCTGGCCTTGAACACCTCCTGGGGAGGAGGCATCCACAATCTCTCTGTGCAACTTATTCCAGAGTCTCACCACCCTCGTACTAGAGAACTTCTTCCTCAGATCCAGCCTAACCCTGCTCTCGCTCAGCTTCAAACCATTCGCCCTCGTCCTGTTTCCAGACACCTTCATGAAAATTCCCTCTCCAGCCTTCCCCTAGGATCCCTTCAGATATTGGAAGGTTGCTCTAAGGTCCACCCTGCTGTCTTCTCCAGTCTGGATAAACCCAGGCCCCTCAGCCCATCCTCTTAGCAGAGGTGCTCCAGACCTTGGATCATCCTTGTGGTCTCCTCTGGACTTGTTCAAACAGTTCTGTGTCCTTCTTATGCTGGAGACACCAGGTCTGGATGCAGTATTCAAGATGGGGTTCTCACAATTCAGGCATATCTGGTGCTCCTCCATCCCTCCCCAACTATCCCTCCCCTCCAACTGTCACTGTGCAATTCTGCTGCCATCCTCCATGGTTGGCTCTGAGAAGCCAGATGCAGCTCTTAGGACACTTTTCATGTGGTCTTTATCACACTAGGTCCAAAATATTCAAGATGGTATTCCTGGTGCTGGTATTATACTTGCCACAGGGTTTATTTCCCCTCACTGTTCCTCTTTATCTCCAGATCCATCTGAGTCTTATCTTGATTTTTTTTTTTTCCCCTTTCCCCAGGCAATGTCAGGGGTTTAAGGACATGCTACCGAAGGGACAAGGACACTGGCCATGCTGCCCCTGGCTTACTGTGTTTCCAACCCCCAAGGCAGGGTCCCCTGCAGTGTCCATGTTCACTATCCTTCACCCTGTCCCCACCAAGAAGGGTCAATGCCACATGCAAACCCCAGTTCTGGGTCTGAACCCCTTTGCAACCTGCAAATGGACAATCCTCCTCCCTCAAGAGGTGTCCTCAGAGGCCCTGCATGCTCTTCAGGATATAACTTTCCTTGCCCCTTGTTCAGTGTCCTGCACATGCATATTTGGGGCAAAATGGACTGATGGGGGGCTCTCTGCAGACAGAACTGACCAAAGTGCTCTGGTTTGAAACAGGGGATGCTTGGCCAAGGACCTGACGCCCTGTACTGCATGTCAGTGCCTGATGGTGAAACTCCTCTGACTCTGAACAGTTAAGTGGTGAAGTGGTGAGGAAATCTGAGCCCTGACACAGTATCTCAAGGGTACTGGTGTAAGCCAGGTGCCCTTTGGGCTCCAGAATGCTTAAAAGTCCCCAGAAGGAGGGACTTGCATGGAAGGGATATTTTGGCTGCTCTGGGATCAGTAACTGGTGGCTTGGAGATCAGTATCCCCAGCTCTGTGTGGACAGCTTGGGGGGTAAATTATGGGGTCACCTGGGAAGGGAAAGTAAGTGACTTAATAAACATGCCACATGCCCTGGGATCTTGCAATTGCAGCACAGGGCATTGGGGAGGCAAGGCTTGGTGGGGTTTGGACCCCAGCATGGGGCGCATGGGCACATGTTGAACTAGGATGGTGGTACAGGGCACCTCCATGGCACTGAAGGTGGAGAACCAGCACTCCTCCCTGGCTCCCAGCAGACTTTTCCAAAGGGTTTAGGTCTTTTTTAAATGACAGAGACAATGAAATCTCACATTCCTCAGATATGGTTGCTGCTACTGAAGGGCATGTGCTGTGCCACAAGCTGATTCCAGCTGCAGAGGGTCAGAGTTTGTCTCATGACTACAAGAAAGCTTCACCTTGAGTCCACAGCAAGAAAACCTCACCTGCTTAAGCAGCCTTTCCTCATCTTTCCCTGTAATGTGCAATGCGATGTCAGTAAAACCCAAAAATATCCAATCCACAGCATCACAAACAAGCCACTGGGATACAGGATATGGAGAGATGTCACTGGGGGGTTGAGGTTGTGGAGGACAACACTAGCGGGAACTGTAAACAAACCTCTTGGCTTGTTTGAAGATGGACAAAGCCCCTGCTGGACTTCAGGAGACCTTTGGGAAACTTGCTTGGTAGGAGCACTCTTAGTGCAGGCAGGGACTGGCTATGCCAGGCTCTAAGCAGCACCAGCAGCTCTTCCCCAGCCGTGTCTCTAAGATAAATGTTGTCCTTTTCCATCCAAGAGATAGAGCAGAGCTGCTGCCAGCACCACGTCTGGAATGGGTCTCTGCTCTGCCAGGAGCGTTACCGGCTCATGATTCACAGCAGCCTTGGAAGGAGGCTGTGCTTGTCGTCAGGCAGAGCTTCACGCATGCCAAGATGCCACAGCTTTTCCAGACTTTCCAAAGGAAGCCACCGCCGAGGGAGACATTCCTTCTCCTCTTCCAGCTTTCTTGGAACAACCTTCTTTGATTAGCGACTGAGACAGATAGCTGGAAAGGCAGAGAGACGGACAGACCAGGCGGCAGGCTTATAACAAGCAGCCGGCATGAGCCCCAGCCTGCAGTGGAATGGTCTCTCCATCCACCTCTCACTGAGTGCCTGTTCACTGTGGTCCCTGACCCCTTGCCCTCCTTTGTGCCTCTCAATCCCTTGTCCTCCCCCATGATCCTCAAGCCCCTGCCCTCCTCCATAGTCCCCAAGTGCCTGCCTTCCTCCATGATCCCAAATGCCCTGCTCTCCTCCTGCTCCCCAACTCCCAGTTCTCTTTTATGGCCCTGAAGCCCTTGCCCTCCTTCATGTTGCTAGGTTCCCTGACTCATGCTCTAGTCACCAAGCTCTTGCCTTCCTCCATGGTCCAAAACCCCCTGTCCTTCTCCATGGCACTCCACTATCTTACTTCCCCCACAGTCCCCTACTCCCTGCCCACCTCCATGATCCCTGAAACCTGCCTTCTGCCATAGTCCCCAGTCCCCTTCCCTGTGCATGGAGCTGGGTGGTTGGTGGCACAGTTTCTGCCTGGATGTGGGTGCATTTGTCACCAGGGAGAGGCCAAAGGCCACATCCAGCACCCCTGGTGGCTCAGCCAGGGCATCCCTGTGGGGCTGTCCCTGAGGCAGTGGCCAGAGCAGCCAAGGCACAACCACGATGCTGGTGAGAGGAGATGCTCTGCACTGGCACTGCTGCCTGCCTGCTGCCAGCCCCGCCTGCTGCCAGCCCACCCTGCTGCCAGCAAGGCTGAGTCACGATGTGCCATGTCTGCCGTGGCACATGTGGGCACATGGTCATGACTCAGATCCACAGCTGCCAGTGCCCACCATCAGCCCCACATCTCTTGCTTTGCTCAGGGCTTGCTCAGAGCTGTGATCCCCAAAGAAAGGAGGGGAGGGTTGGCTTTTCTCTCCCTCAGCATGGAGGGAGCCTCTACAAGAGCAGAAGGACCACACACAAGGAAGGTTTACACAACACCTCCTGATGCACGTGGGAGGAAGGATTTATCCCACCAGGGAGGACTGTGCTGAAGCACAAAGTGAAGGAGCTGGGGTTTGCTTTGCCCCTTTGTGCCCGTGGCGTGGGAAGGCAGGTTGGAAAAAGCAACCAAACAGCTCAGACATGGCCAAGCAGGTCCCATGTGAGAGACAGGTATGAGGCCAGGGTGTGGGGACAGAGACGGGAGCTACTGCCTCACTGCCACCCCCTTGGCCACTCCAACCTCAGCACTCACACCACACCAGCAGGAGAAACAGAAGCAGCATCTCTTGGGAGTGGGTTTGGAATATACCAGGTTTTATTAGACAGGCTGATGTTCAAACTGACAGTTTCATCTCAATGCACATGATCACAGGTGTCTACATGGGCCTGCACCCCAGTTCCCTGCCTCCTGCAATGCTTCTGAGCAAGACACTCACCCAGTGATGCAGCAGGGACCTGGGGGTTCTTGGCAAAATGCAAAGGTCTCCCTACTCCCCATTTCCACTTCTGGATTCCCAGAGCTCTCCTAAGAAACCCAGACAGGGCTGAGCTGGGAACTGCAATATGGCAGGGACTGACAGCCACTTGGGTCTGCAGAAGAAAGCATCTTTGTGCTGGCATCTCCCTGAGGCCTCAGAAAAGAGAAAAGAAGTTTGGCTGACACAGAGGAGCCCCATTCAGGACACAGGCACCAGGGTTCTGCACAGGACATGTGGGTGCTTGAAGGGAAGAGGAAGAGAAGAGGAGGCAATGGGTGTTGGAGGGTGAAGCAAAAGAACAGGAAAGCAGAGAAGGGATGGGAAAAATGATCCTTTGGCTTGAGAGCAGAGCAGCATCACCTTCACGTTAAAGGCTTTAAGGAAGAGTCAATTCTCCTTTCTGGGGTAGGGGACTCTTCCCTGGGAACCCCAAAGCCTACGAGTTTTGGGGATACAGGGCATCAAGGAAATAGATAGCACAACAAAGCACTTGCAGATAGAATCCTTCGGTGGCCTTTGCTCGCCATGATAGTGGCAGGCAGTGTAACAGCAGAACAGTGACAGCTTAGCCCTTACAGCTTAGCCTGCTCCTGCTGGTGTTTCTAGTCCATTAACTCTCAGCCAGCCGTGAGGAGTCACCTGGTGGGCAGAAGTGGGAGGTGAAGAGAAACAAGTGGCAAAGTGGGACACTGATGAGCAACAGGATTGTGCTCAAGAAAGAAGAAGGAACAGCAGCCAAGGGGACAGCAGCTTTGGGGCAGGTTGGAGACCTGGTGGCGCTGACTCTTGAGCTCAGACCTCCTCACTGAGCTGTTCTGCCTGCCGCTTTCTCTGACACTGCCTGCCTCACTCAGACCTCTGGTCCCCTGTGCACTGCAAGCAAAATCCCTCTGCGCAAGCCATGCCCTTTCCCATGCTTGGACGTAGATTTGGATTTCATCTTCACTGGTTCATGTATAGAGTCCTGCCTCGAAGCAGAGGCAAGGAGCCTGAAAGTCCCTTGGGCAATGTTCCCCCATACTTACCTGGACTCAAGTGGATCTCTTCTTCACGGTGCCTGGCCTCAGTGCCAGGAGACATGGAGCTCCCACAGACGTTCTGCCTCAGCTCATGTCCCATTGGCCACGTGGAGATAAAGGGTGCTTCCTTTCACACCCTTCCCATCACAATAGAGCCTTCCATTCCCAGCTTTCTCTTTCCCTCTTTCATTCCTTTTGCCTTTTTCTTCCCTCATCCAGCACCTTCACATCTTCTTGTTCCTGTCAAAGATAAGTCCTTCTGCTCCAGAGGTTTCCTGGAGAGCAGCACTGGCTGTAGTCATTTGGCAGGAAGAAGGAGAAAGGACATTCAGCACGTGGGTTCAAAGGTGCCAGTCTCATCCAAGGCAGGATCTCCCCCATGGTCAGTTTGCACCCAACTTGTCATCCAGCCACGATGGCCATAAGGGCCAAGTGACAAGGCCACCTCCAGTCCCCTCACAGACAGGTTTCAAGGCTGAATTGTCCACAAGGAACCTCACCCTGCTTGGGTGCTGTCAAAGCAATGCTCCTTCTCCTCCCAGGACCGAGTGCTGATACACAGAGATGAGCCAACGATGGCTAAAATGGGACAAGTTTGGTGAACAAGTCACAGAAACCTGCCTGGATTGTCCTGGGGAGAGCAGATCGTCAGATGGGCAAAAGGGATGTATCTGGTGACCCCTGCTCCTGCCTGTCCCCACAAGGTGCAAACCATCAGGGAACAGCAACGTGGGCTTGAACAAGGTCAAACTACCAAACCTTGAACCTTCAGAGCCCTGCTGATCTGCAGGCTCGACTTGCCAACGTGGGGTTCAAGGTTGATGGCACAAACAGGCACCAAGTACCCTGTCCCTGTGCTGTCCCAGGGTGAGGAAAACCTACTCACAGCTCCTCATGAGACTGTGACTGGAGGTGCTGGCCCTCCTCCTCCAGCACAGCTCAGCTCCTTTCCAGTCGACTGCTTCCTTTGACATAGACTTGCAAATCCCATCATGGCTACCTGCCTGGAATCATAGAATCATGGAATCATTTCAGCTGGAAAAGACCTTTAAGATGATTGAGTCCAACCATGAGCCCAGCTCTGCCAAATGGCTACCAATGATGCTGCAAAGCCCCTTCTTAAGGAGAACACCAGGTGAAGGCTGCAGAAGTTCAACCCAGCTGTTACACAAAAGGAGAACTCACTGGGCCACCTCAAAGTCTCAGAAAGAAAAGTAAGATCAATATCTGCAGAGAACTGTGGGATGTTTGTGCCTGAAAACAGCAGCTGGGACCTGGCCTCTCTTTGCTTGCCCAGTGCTTTGTCCCAGGTCTCCTGGTGATGCCCCAGTTAATGCCACCATTCTCCCCTGCGCTCTCTTCTTGCCCCCTGCCAGCTTTGGGGATGCAGAGGTTGTCGTTCCTCTTCAGGCACTCTTGGCACCAGTGAAAAAGCAGCTAGAATTGAAGCTCAGGGTGCATTGCTCACACAGTTTAAACATTGCCTTCTACTTGAAAGAACAAAGATAAAATGTCAGGAATTCACAGTTTTTATTCTCTTTCTTATGCCCACCCATCTTCCCCTGCCATCGACGACAGCGACTCAAAGTCCTCATGGTACAGTAGCCTCTGCCAGCGTGGCTCTCAAAGGGGTGACAAACCACGGCTTCTTGGACAGATAAGACATAAGCTCATTCACTGTAGGAACAGGTGGAGGGTTACATGACACAACACCTTAGGGCTTCCTGTAGCGATTCTTTGGGGTTTCGCCACAGCCAGTGACGTCACAGGAGAGGACATTGGGCTTCTTCCCCAGGCCGATGCTCCCCAGGAGATCGGGAAGCTCCCGGGTGATGGCCTTCTCGATCTTCTCTAGGAAACACCCACCCATGTAGGAGCACTGCTGGGACAGCAGCTTAAAGCTCGTAATGGGGTTGATGCCAAAGAAGTCCTTGTAGGCCTCGCGATTAGGGAGGTCAAATTTGCTGACATTGGTCTTTGCCAGAATGGACTTAAAGATAAAGAATCTGTCAGGATCCTCCACAATGTCCCTGAACACCAGTTCTCCATCACTAAAGAAGGTCATTTTGTCCTTGTAGGTCTGCAGATAGCGATCGACCAGCAGGGCATGGATGCGCACCCGGATGGCGTGCTGGCGGATGAAGGCGATCTTGTTTTCCATCCTGTTCTCAATCACCTGGTTGAGGTCCTCCAGGAGCGAGATCTCTTCTTTGAGGAACAGCTCTCTGTGGGTATCGGGGTGGTACTCGTGGGGCCAGAAGGAGCTGACGTACACTCTGGGTGGCTCGGTGACATTGATGAGAGGAGCCAGGCTCCAGAATAAGGCTCCGTAGACCCTCATGAGCTCCTGGGTAGCCAGACTGTCGGCTTTGTTCAAGATGATCCGGATCTGAGACTCACGGCCCTTCAACTGACGGAACAGCATCTCCAGCTCCAAGCCCACATCCAGCTTCGTAGGGTCAAAGACAACAAAGATGAGATCGGCTCTGTCAATGAACCACTGACACACGTCGTTGAATGGGTACCCTTGAGAAGAGGAAAGAGAGACATCCAGCAGAAATGGCCAGCACAGGGTGAGTCCCCCTCAGGTTACCTAGAGCCTGCCGTGCCTCATGTCTTGTCTGGGTCAGACAGGGCGTGGGACACAACGGACTTCTCGTGCAGTCTGGAACCTGTTTCTCATGAGCTAAAAACACTTCAGAGGTTCTTGGCATGAAGCTCTATCCCTGCGTGCCTGGGCCTGTGATTACACATCTCACTCAGCCTCACCTCTGAACCTTCCTTCTCCCTGCTGCTGGGCACAGATTCTTTGCTGCTCCTGTGAGCAGATATCAGCTTCATCATTGCTTTCCTCGGCGGGCTCAAGGGAGTCAAGAACCGCTGGTTCTCCAGGTGCTCTTGGGATGGACTAGTGCTTCTTGGGGCCCTGATGTATGACCCAGGCAAAGCCTGGCTCCAAGGGTGACAAATGGGGCATTAAGCACTGACCTGAGGCCCAAGGAGTCCCCAGGAAATACCTTGATGTCTCTCACACCTCCAAACAGCAAAATGGCTGGTCTAGTTGATGACACTTGGGTGTGTTCCCCAGGTCCCAGTTACCGCTGCCATAACCATGGCCAGACCAGTCACCATCCCCTCAAATGCAAGACCCCTTCTGTAGCCTTGGGCCCTCCTTCATTGTGCTTCAGCCACCCTCGGCATCTCCCATGGTTATGGTATCTTTTCTGGAGCCCCTCAGTAAGCCCTACCTCGTTCTTGCTGTTTGCGGTTTTCGATGATGCCTGGTGTGTCCACAAAGGTAACTCTCTCCAGCAGTTTGTGGGGCACCTCGATCCCTATCAGCTTCTCCAAGAAGTTTTGCCCAAACTTCTCCAAGGGCGAGAAGGAGCGGGCACTGTCAGCAGCCATCACAATACCCTCGATGGTCTTCAGCTTGGGGCCGTGCATGATGACAGTGAATTCAGAGGTGGTGGGTTCTGCCCCTGTGCAGCAATGTGAGGAGAAGCAGAGTTGTGAAAGCCATGATGGGCAATGGATCTGACAGGGATACACTGCGACTAGGTGGGGACCCAGGTCCATAGTTCCCTTGCCAGGAGGTGCTGGAAAAAGGGCAAGTAGTGGGGCTCTGAAATTCTTGTCAAAGCTCTTGAGAAAATGGCAGCAGAGCTGTTTTCTGTGGGGAATGGCTGTTCTGGAAGTGGCCTGGCTGCACAAGGCACCCTGGAGAACCACCTCCCAGGGCCTTCATTACCACAGTGCAGAACTAGCCATGGACATCTACCCTCAGCTGTGAGACAAGAGCATGGAGGAGAGAAGGGCTATGGCTTTTCTCCAAGCAGGATGAATTGGCTCCACATGAGCAGGGAAGGGGAGAAGATAAAGGCAAGCTGCCCTACTGATGTGATGACTGGTTTCATGATTGGGGTCAAAAGTGGTGAGCCCTGTACCGTGGGATGGTGATGCAGTGAGTAGAGATGCTCTGCTTCTTACAGGAGAGGATAGACAAGCCCTGGGCCATGGTGGTGAACCTCTCCCACCAGGTGGCATGAACCATATCACAGAATCATAGAAGAGCTCTTGATCATAGAATCATTTTGTTGGAAAAGACCTTCAAGATCATTTTGTCCAACCATTCTGTAACTATGGAGGTTGATGCTAGACCGTGTCCTTCAGCACCTCATCTCCACCTCTTTTAAACATCTCCAGGGACGGAGATTCAACCACCTCCCTGGGCACCCTGTTCCAGTATTTGTGAAACCTTTTAGTGGAGAATTTTATTCTAATATCCAATCTAGATTTTCTCTTCTGCAATTTGAGGCCATTTCCTCTCATCCTATCCCTTGTAACTAGGGAGAAGAGACCAACCCCCACCTGGCTCCAACCTCCTTTCAGGGAGCTGCAGAGAGCCAGAAGGTCTCCCCTCAGCCTCCTTTTCTCCAGGCTAAACAAATCCAGTTTCCTCAGCCACTCTTCACAGTATCACAACCTCCCTTTTGTAAGGATGGGGATTGGAGAGCAGTGGCTGGAACTGCTGCCCAGACGGTAGCGGGCGTGCTGGTGCCAGCGAGACCTCGGCAGAACAGGGAGCAGCGGGGAGCGCGGTACCTGTGTAGAGCTGGTAGGGAGTGTCGTCCAGCCCCAGGAGGTAGTTTATCATGGAGGATTTGCCGACGCTCCACGGTCCCAGGAACAGTACCATGGGCTTGGAAGTGATCTCCCCGTCTGCGGAGAGGGGAAATAACAAGAGGAAGTGAAGGAACAATAGCCACCGCCGCCGCGATCCCCTCCCGGCCGTAACGAGCATCCCATCTGAGCGGCGCGGTGCTGCGGCCGGGGAACAGCCACCCGCGGGGCCAGCCAGCCGCTCGCCAGCCAGGGCATCGCCCTGCCGTGGGCCCCGGCCCCCGCGGGGAGCGGGACGTCACCGTGCTCTGCGGGAGACGCCGCCTCGCTTGGCTGATGTTCTCTGAGGTCTGTCCCTTCTTGTCTGAAGGGACTAAGGGAGCACTTGAAGGTCTGTCAGATCTTGTCTGAGTCTGGCCGTGGCTTAGCCGGGGCGATGTGGGGGCTGGCTGTGGGGAGTGTTTGGAGGCAGCCGCCGCAAAGCACGGGACCTGCGAAGGAAGTGGCCATGCTGCAACCAGGGGAACCCTCGCGCGGAGGGAGCTGGCGTGGCTGGAGCAGCGACACTGCGGAGCGGTACTTGGCAAGAGCGGTGCCAGCCTTGCACCAGCTGCCTGCAAGCCTTGCCGCCGGACCCTGGCAGAGACCTGACCCCGGCTTGTGCCAGAAGGTCGAGCAGAACGTCCCTGCCTACGTGCGGGGCACTATGAGAGTTCAGCCTGGTGCGGGGAGGGCAGGCTGGGCAGCCCTTTGGGCTTGGGAAAAGGTGGGAGAAAGAACCACAGACCCCGTCCCACACTCTTCAAGTCCCATGGTTTGCTAAGGGGCTCGTGGAAGCTGGTGATGACCCATGGCACATGGTTAGTCTGGGAGCATGGAGGTCCCTGAACACACACAGCCACTGCCACTGGGAGCAATCCCTGCTGGGATGGGACTCTGTGATTATCCTGTACCCACTCTCCTTGACCCCTTTAGTCCCAGGCCACTGGAAGGGCAGTTGGCAGACTCAGAGCAGACTGGGACACCCTCCCCGGGCTTTGCCCAGTATGACCAGGAGCTTGAAAGTCAGTTTTAAGCCCAGGTGAGGCAAAAATGGAAGTGAAATGGATGAGTGAGATCTTGTTGCTGAGAACCCTCCTCCTCCTGTGCTCAGGGTGGAAGAAAATCTGTTCCAGTGATGCCAGCAGGACTCCAGCCTGGGGATGGGCTGGCTGCCACTGGAGCTGCTGGGAGCTGCTGCCTCAGCTAGAGCTGAGCCTTCCTCCATGGTCCGTGCCACTGAGTTGTTCTCCCCATGGTGGCAAGACCCCACTGCTCTGTAGCTGTTGCCCACACAGATACCAGCAGCGTTCCAGGGAGTCAGGGATCCATCTCCAAGGCAAAAAAAGCTACAAAGCCCACATGGTGCTGAGCTCCAGCTCCCAAGGATGGTGGAGAGCACTGCATGGTAGCTCTGCACCAAACCCATCTAACCATGGAGAAAAGAATTGGGAAGTGTGTGCCAGCCTCCTCCCATTGCAGGGCCACTGCAGAATCATACAATCATAAAGATTCTAACCATTAACCCAGCACTGTCATGTCACCATTAAACCATAGCCCTCAGTACCATGCCTACAGGGCTTTTAAATCCCTACAGGGATGGGGACTCCACTGATGCCTTGGGCATCCTGTTCCAGGGCTTGACAAAATTTCAGGGAAGAAATTGTTCCTCATATCCAACCTAAACCTCTCCTGGGGCAACTTGAGGCAATTTCCTCTTGTCCTATCACTTCGTCCTTCAGAGAAGAGACTGACCCCCACCTAGATGCAGCCTCCTTGCAGAGGAGGGTCTTCCCAAAATATTCTCCAGGCTAGACAACCCCAGTTCCCTCAGCTGCTTCTCACCAACCCTGTTATCCAGACCCTTCACCAGCTTTGTTGCCCTTCTCTGGACCTGCTTCAGCACCTCAGTGTCCTTTTTGGAGTGGGGGCCCAAAACTTGAACCCAGGATTTGAGATCAGGCCTCACCATGTCACTGGTGGGGATGGAAGTGGGCTGGGGACATCTCTCCATGGGGCACAGTTCCATCCATACAGCTCAACCCTCTTCCCCAAAGCAGAGCAGCCACAATCTGAGCCCAGCCCTGCCTGTTGCCTGCTCCCTGCTTGCCAGCCACAGGGATCCGACGTTGTCTTCTCACACGGGACAAAAACAGATGTTGAAACCTTGGCCTCGCTATTAATTACTCCTCTGTGCCACTCTGTCGCTGCTGCTCTCTTCGCTCGCCGGCGTTAATTGAGTTTCGGCTCATGGCGGTGATGATTATGCCCTGTGAAGTGGTGCCAGAGGGGTGAGGCGGGTCCCCGCCTGCTTTTTCGTAACGCGTTCCTGGTCAGGCGTGGTTGTGTGAACGCGGCCGGCTCCGCTTCACGGCCCCACCTTTACCGCTCTGCCGCGGCGGGCAGTGATGCTGCCAGCCCCCATGCCAGGTCACTGACATCTCACCCATCCCTACCCCTTGCTTTGGGAGTGGAGTCCTGGGCTGTATGGGCCGCACCAGACTCTGCATCTGTGCAGCTCTCCGGGTAACACCGTAGCTCCGGGCATGTGAGGCCGCGCATGAGTCCACTTTGTTGCTGCCCAAGGTCTGGGAGGAAAGAGAGCATCTCCCACCCGGGAGGGTGGTGGCCTGGCATTTGCCCCTTCCACGTCCCCCCACTAGATCTGCCAGCACCGATTTGGGTCACCTTGATGGTTTGGTCAGGAGAAAAGAGCCCGGCTGCAGGGTAGGAATGGCGACAGCTCTATCACTGCAGCTCTCTCCAGCCACCCTGTGGCTGCTCGGTCCCAGCTCAGCCTGCAGCACTCCCAGCTCCAGCTCAGCTCCAGCTCATCCTAGCTCCAGCCAGGCACGTCCTACTGGTTTCACAGTTGCACACTGGTGCATGATCAGTGAGTAGGAGTAGTCTCCAACCATCCACCCCTTGGTCTGTGGTTCTGCTGGAAACATAGCAGCTGAAGCACAGTTTCACCAAGCAGCCAGGTTTGCTGCAGAGTGAATATCAAGCTGAGATCTTGCACACACCTGGCCAACAGGGTCGGCAGGGTCACATCTGCCTCTGCAGAGCCTGCATTGTCCTGGACTGTTTAGCCCTGGAGGCAGGAACAATTTGGATGCTCAAATAGTTGGGGGTTTTGTAGCACAGTGGGTTTTGGGAAGGTTTTTCTATTTCCAGGCTGCACTGAGATAGGAGCACTGCTGCTCTGGGGCTGGGGTTAACCCCGGACGAAGCCTTCTTGACCCTCCCTGTCCTCAAGCCCAACAGAAGCAGTTGATGTCAGCTCACCCCTCTCTTGTGGCTGGAGGACACAGTAAGAGGCTGCTTCCTCTTCTGGTTCAGACCAAGCCACGACCACAAAGGTCTTGTCCTCAAACCACACAGGAAGATGAAAACACTTGAGGACACCCTCCCAGCACCATCCACGCTACCACCCCATCCCATCCCACAACCACTATACCTGTGGCACAGATACAGTGCCTGTGGAGGACTGGCCAGCTCACCCCTGAAGCTTCCAAGACCAGGAGCATCCACTCAGGATGTGCCCCCACAGAGGAGGGATGAGTGGCATGTGGCTGCAGCCTGCCTGTGCCCATGGCAGTGCCTATGCCTGTGCCCAAGCCTCAGGGTGCTCACACTTTGGGGTCCCCATGCCTCAGCGTGCAGATGTGGCAGCTGTTGGAATATGCTATTTAGAGGCACAACCCACTAGGTTGCCAGCACTCTGGCACAGTAGAGAACCTAAGGCCCTCCAGGCACTGGCAGAGCTCTGCCACAGCCATGGATGGTATGTGGGTGAGTTTGTTTTGGCAGGATCCATCAGTGAGGACCATGGGGCAGGACATCAGGGCTAGAAGGTGGGATTGCCCTGTGCCACATCACAGCAGGTGCATTGTCTCTGCAGCCCGACACTGGATTGAGTGTTCAGTGGTGTTTCTTGGCCTGTATCCCAGCTTCTGCTTCACTGGGGGCACATGGCAGCATGCCCCAAGCAGGATGGGCAGGGAGAGGAGCCAGACCTGGCTCCCACAAGGGCTGAGGCCACCACACAGGGGCCAGTCTGTGTCACTGGGACAGCTGCTACAGGCTCATGGACTTAAACTGCAGCCAAGGGGATCAAAGGTGTACATTCAGGAAAGATTTTGCATGTAGGGGAGTGAAGAGTGAGTAGAATCATGGAATCATTTGTGCTGGAAATACCCTTAGGAGCATCAAATTCAACCATTAATCCAACACTGCCAGGTCCACCACTAAACTATGCACTTCATCACCACATCTACGCAACTTTTAAACTCCTCTAGGGATGGGAACTCCACCACTGCCCTAGGCAGCCTGTTCAAGGGTTTGACAACTCTACCAGAATAAAAAATGTTCCTTGAGTTCAACCTAAACCTACCCTGTCACAACTTAAGGCCATTCCCTCCATAGGGTGGGCTATCTGTTGGGCTTCTCCAACTCATGCTTGTAGGTGAGAGATCACCCTGCAGATTCACCACAAATGCCTTTGAACTTTGACTAGAGGAATACAAACCTTCTTGAGTTTTAACCCAAGAGGGAAAGGTGTCAAAGCCTGGGTGAGGTGGGGATCGCACAAAAGAGAGGGAGTTTGGGGCTGTGCAGAGTCAGGCCTGGGACAAAGTGCAGCAGCACACATGCTGAGCTTGGAAAGGGTTGGGGACACCAGCAGTGGTGGGTGCCATGGGACATTGAGTCCCAGGGTCTGCTCACTGACTGGGAAGCATGGCTCTGTTGAGACAGGTGAGTAGAAAAGCTGGAAGCCAGCAAAGAGCTTAGGCAGTGCTGGCAGCATGCAGGTAGCAGGAGGCAGCAATACCAACCTGTGGCCGAGGAGCCCAGGGTGCGTCCAGGGTAAGCTGTTAGCAGGGGACACGGGGAGAGAGAAAAGGTACCGTGAGTCAAAGGAGGGACACGGCCACTTGGGGCTGGCCCAGGCTGAGGAGGAAGATGGAGACTGTCCCTGGTCTTCTCATGGACAGGAAAAGCCAGCGATGGCCACATTCCCAGCAGGAGAGAGGGAGTTACAGCCTGTGAGCAAGGAGACCTGCAGCGACCAGGAGAAGCACCGAACCCCAGCCTGCCCTGTGCTCAGGGGCTGGGCGAGCAGCCCCAGGAGAGCTGCTGTGTCCAAGGCATCAAGTCAACCCTTCTGCCCTGCGTAGGCTTCCCCAGCAATGTACACTGAACAAATGGAGTCCAGTGAGCCATGGTTAGGACAGCCACCAACCCAAACAAGTGTCCTGACCACCCCAGTGTGTGGTTACCCATATCCAGCCCTAGAGCAGCTGGAGAAAGCGACTGGGAGGTCATTCCCTATACAGGGACACTTGTTAATTGGCACATGTAAAGTCATTAGGATCACCAGCATGCATCATAGACTGACATGACTTCACAGCAAGCTTCCCATCACCAGACTGGGAGAGTCCTTCACCCCTGAGCAAGGGACAGTCCCTCCAGGGTGGCCCCGCTGTGCCCAAGCACACAGCCGAGGCGTGCCTGCACCCGCAGAGATGGCAGAGCAGAGATGCGGGAGGGTGGCACGCAGGGGAAAGGAGATGGCACCTGCCAGGCTGTAACACACTGTGACCAGAGGCTGTGCGATGAGCTCTCTGGGATGCACCTTGGCAGTTCAGAGCTTTGGATTGATGATGGCAGTCACAGTTCCCCAAGAGAGGTGACGCCGGAGGTCATGGGTGTTTTTGTGAACTGTGGGGATCGGAGGGGGTTCCATTGGTTGCTCCTCATGAGCAGAGCTCGTGGTAAGGGAGACAAAATGGAGGGCTGCTGCATAATGGAGGGGCAAAGGTGCTTGACATGGTCCCCTCTGTATTGCCTTACACCTCCAAAGGTCACACAGATTCCATGACAAGCCTGCCCTGCAGCTCTCCCAGCTGTCCTGTTCCTCTCAGCCAACTGAGATAGCAGCTCTGCTCCCTCCAGCTGCCCCCTTGCCATGGGGGTGGGCACAGGGGGGAAAGCTGAGTGCATCTCCCAGCTTGTGGGGACACCGCTGACGAACACACTGCTCAGGACAGAGGCACTGCATAGAGGAAGCCACGGAGAAAGCTCCCTCAGCTTCACCATGTCCTCACCTGCCTTGCAAGGTCAAGAGGGCTTCCTGTGCCAATCTTCTTACTAATGTGCAGATTTCTCTAATTACACTGCTAGTTGAGGTTGAGCAAAGCTAGGTCTGTGGGTATTAAAGGCAAACTGCTGGGCTTTAGGTTTCCAGGATGAGGTTGTGTGTGCTGGAGTATGCTTGGAGTGTCAGAGATGCTTTGAGAAGTTTGGTTACAGAAGGAACATTTGTGAGCGGAGCATGGCCAGAGTCTCCCATAGCTGAGCTGAGGCTGTGGGTGACACAACATCCATGTGTCCTTCCTTGGGACCAAGAAGCTGTGGGCTACTGGCTCTGGGATTCTGTCTGCACTTCTAGGAGGGTGCCATGTGAGACATGTCAGGGTGTACTGGGCACTTGTGCTAGTGGCTGAGCTGGTGGATTGTCAGCCTGAGGGAAGGTTGTTCTTCATGGTGAAGTGGAACAGACCCATGGAGTGTTGTGAGATGAAGCTGTGAGGAACACCACCACTTGCTCAGGAACTGGGCCTGAGAGGGGCCTCACAAGGGTGAGTGGCGGTTCAGGTTCTGGAAGGAAGGAAGTCATCAAGGTGCTGAGAAATGCTTGCTGCCTCCCAGGAAGGGAGAAGGGAGGTAGCTGCTTGGGCTTGGGGTGGCTGAAGGGCAGGGTGGGATGTCCTGAGTAATGAAACAGGTTGTGCACTAGAAACTGTGGCAGGGGGCTGCATCCTCTGGCAGAGGACAGCAAGGTGAGGGGCAGAGGCTGGGAGGCCACCAGCTGCTCCTGTCACCCTAAATGTTCTCCTGAATTACCCCAGGCTGACAGAACAGTAAATATGCTGTCACCAATACATACCAAAACAGCTTGGAGAGGGGTTGGGGTTGAGGTTGTTGCTGAATCTGTGAGCTCCAGGATGGAGACAACTGGGACCTGACATAGTTGGACTGTCCTTACTGCATGGTGCCACCATTAGAGGATGTCCACCAAGATGCCAACTTTGCAGCTCCTAATGCTCCTTCTCCAGCCACATGGCAGTGCTGCAATGGTTGGGGAGGGAGGGGACAGGCCAGTATGCTGGATGGGTGACAGTAGATGTGGGGTGAGGGTACAGGGGCACTCCTCTTATGTTGGCTGCAGCATGGCGAATGGCCATGACCCCCACAGTTACCCTCCCACACAGAAAGTGGATCATGGTCCCAGCTGCTGGCAAAGGCCTCCCAGCACAGAGCTCATGTTTTATGAGACCTACCAACACCCACTCCAGAACTCCTGTGGCTGGTAGATGATGTCTAAGGTGCTCTGAGCCTTGAGGGAGCAGGGTCTGGTGGAAAGGACTCTACAGCTCTGCCCCTTAGGTCTCATGCGCCCCCCACTGACTCTAAGCTGGAGGTGAGCTGGGTGGGTATGGAGATGTTCAAGCCTGCTTACCTAAAAATGTCTGCCATGGGTTCAGGAGTGCCTGTAAAATGGGTTCTGTCCTAAGCAGATGTGTCCCAGGGGTTTGCCCAAATGAACATGGGCCTCACATGCTGGTGTAGTAAAGTCCAGCTGCTAAAGCAAGGTCTGTGTGGAGAGTAGCCCCACCAGGAGGGAGGGCATGGCCTCAGAGTGGTTGAGGCTGGAAATCTGGAGCAGGAGGAACAACCTCAGGACAAGGAGGCACCCTTGCAGAAGGCTGATGTGGACATGCAGCCCTGGGACACAGCAGGGACTCCAGCATCCCTCACCTACCCTGCCAAGGAACAGAAGGCATCTGACCCTGACTCAAGTCAGGGCTTGAGTAGGGGCTCACGAGACAGTTACCCCAGTGAATGAGGACCTCACACTTGGACAGCAACCATCTGTGCTTGGACATTGAGGCTGCTCATGCCATACAGGTCACAAGAGATACCTGTAGCTTGTGAGTATCTAGGGGTCAGAGATCCAGTTTGGCTTTCTGCAGGGACGTGTGGGCTGCTGGGGCTCAGCTCAAGTCAATGCTCATGGCCACAGGGACCTCCTCACCTGACCCAAAGTGTTTGCAGTTGCCAAGAGATGGAAACTCTAACTCCAGTGTGAATGAAGTGAGCTTGAGGGATACCCTGCCCACATGGCTGTGTCCTGTACTGAGCAGGAAGGATGCCAGCTCCAGCCACCCCCAGGAAGCTCATCCCCAGCCTTGAGAGGTTTGAAGCTTCCTTGCCAAGCCTGTTTCACTGGGCTGTGATCTCTGCTTGGCATGGGTACAGGGCATTGATGCTCAGCAGGTGGAGGACTCAAAGCAGGCAGGGTTCAATGCTCGGCCTACACAGATGGTCCTGACAGCAGATGGGTAAAGGCAGATGCAGTAATGCTTGCCATTGGGTTCACCAGGGCATGGCCTCTACACCCAGCGTGTTCATGGCCGCCTTGTGAAGCTGCAAAGGCAGACAAACTATCTGAGAGCTTCTGTGACCTGCTCTCTGTGCTGTTATCTGCATCCCTATGGACTGATGGTGCTGGAGACACTGGTGCCCATACCATTACCTGTTATCTCATGTTGCCTCAGCTCATTGTATCTGTAGGAGTGCTCCAGGGGCTTGATGGAGGAGTGGTAGATCTTCCTCAGACGCTGCAGGACTCCTGCCAGGGCAGAAGCATGTAGATGGGTGAAAGGTAAACCCCACCACCACGAATGAGCCCCTCCTAGGTGAGTATTCCCTGCAGATCTTGAGGGTGACTTAGCCTTGGATCAAAGAACTTGGCTCACAGTTGATATCTTGGCCAAACTGACCCCTGTCATACATTTTGATGCCCCTCCCTGTTAATGTTGCCTGCTGGGCACTGTCCCTATCTGCTGCTAGTCTCGCATATGCCAGGACCATTTCTCATTAATGATGTATTACACTTAACACCATGATGACAAAAGCCCTCCACCATGGTGCCAGGCACACGTGGCATAAGCTAAGCTGCTGGCTAGCAGAAAGAAGCTTCTTCCACAGCTTGGAACAGCAAACCCCAATTAATAATTGGAATAAACCCCTGAATTCTTTATTGCAAGTTGCCCTGGGTTTCTCCGGGCAGCAGCGTGGCTCGGGTTGACTCACCACCATCTGCATTTTCTAGCCTCTCTGTCTTCCTATTTCTTGTACACTCTTGGGCTTGTCCTAAAACACCTAAATTATCTAAACCCAAGAGCAGCAAAAGGGCTGTTTTTGAAGACAGGGTGTTGCTGGGCCTATAAGACGTAAGGTTGAACCAAAAATGCTCTAGGGAAAGGAAATACTATACTGGGGCAGGAGCATGGTGACCATCCCGTCCTACAGGGATCACCTGGACTGGAGGAGCAGGGCATATGTGGCTTGGTGTCACCCAGGCTCCCTCACCTGATACTTCATCAGCAGGTTTGTCCTCATTCAGTTTGAGGGTGTTCTCCAGATGGGACCGGTCACGCTTGATCGGCTCGCTGGCATCTTCAACCTCTTCTGGAGGAGAAAGACAAGGAGATCTGTGACCACTGGAGCTGAGGACTACACACAGGAGCTCAAACAAGCTGCTGCCAGACATGGGGAGCACACATCCCCTGAACCCAAGGGCCTGCCAGGTACCTCAGCAGCCACTCTTGCCTTTGGCATGCTGCATGGTTTCTCTTTGGCAAGGGCTCCCAGAGGCTGTCAGGGTTGTGGTTGCTGGGGAAACATCATGGGTAACCTCTTGGCTCTGAGGGGGTACTGGCGAGGGACAGGCACCCATGGAGAATGCGAAGCATGTGCCTGGAAGGGCCTCTGGGGGCTGGGGTGCAGTGTGAGCATGTGTGGCACCTGCAGCACCAGCTGCCCCTTGGGGCCTCTGCCCATTCTGACAGCTGCAGCCCCTCAGGACTAAGCCTCAGCTGCAGGCAAGCTCTGCTCTGCCTCTCTACCCACTCCCACACAAAGTCCCACGTTGAGCCAGAGACGTGAGGGCTGGCTCCCACAAGGCTGACCAGCCTGACCCATCCTGGCTGCCTCGCCGTTCCCTCCTGCTTCTCCTGCTTCTCCCACCTCCGCCCTCCACCAGGATGGGGTCCTCTGCATGAGGTCCTGGCTTGAAGGGGCCCTGGGGACTCCACAGCTCCATGCCAGGCCTGGGAAGTGTGACACAGTTGCTTCCACCTGGCATAGACAACTGAGTGTCCCTGAAGAAGGGGGAAGAGGTGCCCTTGCCTCGGAGGTGTTGGCACACCAAGGCCCTGTGCAGCTCTAAGTGTTTCTTGATACTGGGAGCTTGTCAGGGCTTTAGTGGCAGCTTGGGGACAGCTCTGAGGACAGATGTGTGCTGGTTGGTTGGGCTGCGGACGATTGGGTCAAGTGGGGTATTCCTGAACCCCAAGACTGTGCTGAGTGTCTACTGAGCACTGGGCTGAGGAAGACCTTTTGACTTGCCAAGTAAAGCCAAAGAGACCAAACTGGGTTTCCCTTCCTGTACAATTGGGAACTTTTGGAGCTGGAACGTTACAGATGAAAGCAGAAAAAGACTTGGATGGGTACAAAGGTGGCTGCCCAATCCAGAGTCCAAAGTCCACAAGTGTTTCTAAGAAATCATGGCAGGGGCTGTCCCTTCTCCTTAGCTAGACTGTCACTGACCAGATGTGGCCAGAGCTGGTGCTTTGGCAACTCACTGATACGAATTAGCTCTTCCCACCTTTCCCGTGAGGAATAGGCTGGTGGACAAGAGACCCATCAGCCCCAGCAGCATCCTGCCCTGGCACCACAAAAGGTCTGGAGGACTCTGCAGGTGGAGGATAAAGAGACTTTAAGAGATGTGCAGGTGCTGAAAGGTGCCTGGATGTTAAAAATCTTACCCACAGACCAGAGGAGACATTGTGGGCTTAAGGAGCAGTGAGGGCAGCATCAGCCAGCTTTGGTACCACCTGAGCCTTGAGACCTGCAGCCGGCCCAGCCGTGCAGCGGTTAGGGGCAGGCACGGGAAGCAGAAGCATTAGCAGAGGGCCATGCATCAGGCACAGTTTAATGTGCCAAGCTCAGCTCTGCTGGCGGTCCACAGTTGGTCACTCTCACTGCTACAGCACACCCACAAGAAAAGACTCCAACCTATCTGGTTGTGCTGGAGCTCAGCAGCAGCTGGGTGGGAGCTGGGGCTGGTTGGGCTCTCTGTTTCTGCCAGCGGCAGCTTATCTGCAGCGGAGGCTGACAGAGCATCTTCCACCACTGCTGGCAGCTCTTCTGCCCCTGCTGGCGGGTCTTCTGCCCCTACTGGCGGGTCTTCTGCCCGTGTTGGCGGGTCTTCTGCCCCTACTGGCGGGTCTTCTGCCCCTGCTGGCGAGTATTCTGCCCCTGCTGGTGGGTCTTCTGCCCCTGCTGGTGGGTATTCTGCCCCTGCTGGTGGGTATTCTGCCCCTGCTGGCGGGTCTTCTGCTGTGTCCTTACAGGGTGGGTGGTGGCAGCTGGCAGTGTCATCCTTAGCATCTTCCTTCTTACTGGTAGCTGCTGATTTACCTTGCTGGTGATCCTTTTCTCTAGATGCATTGGCCACTTCCTTGTCACTCCCTTCAGCTCCATTCTCTGGCCTCACTGGGCCTGCACCATCTTCCTGAGGTTTTTCACCTTCCTTAGACTTTTCCTCCTCCTTGGACTCTCCCTCCTCCTTAGACTCTCCCTCCTCCTCAGACTCTCCCTCACCTCTGTCTTCATCAGGCTCACCATGTTTATCTTCCTCAGACTCTTCCTGCTTATCATCTTCCTCTGAGCTCTGCTGACCCCTTTCCTTTCCCCTCTCAGGAGTAGACACTGCTCTTGGCTCCTCCATTTTCTCCTCCCCAGGCTGCTCCTCAGAGGCTCCTTTCTTGGCACCAGATTCTTCATCCTCCTGGGCATGGAAGTCATCTTGTGGGCCAGGCCCACGGTTCCCTTCATAGTGCATTGCCTCAGGAGTGCCCAGACTGATGTCATCCCCTGGGCCCTGCATCTCATCAGGCCCCTCCTGACCCTTCTCCATGGTGGTTTCTTTTGTCGGTCCATTTTCTGGCCCCAGGTGCCCACCCAGGCCACCTACCAGCTCTTCCTCCCCCTCTCCATGTCCCTCCTTAGTGGTGCTGGGCAAGGAAGTGTTGGCAGGGCTGCCATCTTGCTCCTTCTCAGGGCTGCTCTTGGCCACCTTCTCCTCCAGCCTGGGCTCTGCAGCTGGCAGGGGGCTGTCGGCAACACCACCAACGTGGTCCGTGCCAGGGGCATGCGGCTCTAAACGATGAGAACAGCTCAGTCAGTCTTAACTACGCTGGCACATGGCTATCAGGGCACCTGCCAGCCCCAGTGGTGCCAAGGGACCCTGGGGGAGGATTTGTGGCCATAATCACAAGGTTTAAACTCTTTCCTAAACCTTCTCTAGCTCCAGCTGAGTGTTTTGTCCCTGTTGCAAGAAGCTGAGTGCAAAGAGATGTTTGTGGGGGGCAAAGCCAATGCTTAGCAGAGACCCTGTTGGCTGCTCTGGACACGGCTGCAGGAAGCGCTGCAGGAAGGCAGCAAAGCAGCCCCAAAATATGGAGTGGGTGACATCAAACTGTAACTCAAGGAGCTGTGAGCACTTGGCAGGTGAAAAGGGTCCTTCCCCAACCCTGCCTCAGGAGAACATTGTGCTGGCTATGGCAAGCGGCTTGGTGACACGCGAGGAGAAGGACGAAGGAGCAAAGAAGAGGAAGGGACCAGGAGTTCCCCAGCTTGGGGCTCAACCTTTCCACAGACAGGGCTGAGTTCAGGTCAGGGCTCAGGAGTTATTTATTGTGAGCATCCCTTCACTAGGAAAGCATTCACCGCGCTGTGTGGCAAATGAGTTTGTTCTGCAGCCCAGGAGAAGCCATCCGTGTTTTCCATAGGCCTCCAACTGCAGTTTAACATCAGTCAGTGGGTGCCAAAAATAAAAGCTCACCAACTACCCTGTCTCCGTTACAAACAGTTGCTGCTAGTCTAAATAATCCCCCAAAACGTCTAATGCCTGCATACCAGGGAAGCGTCTCAGAGGAAAATAATTCCTTTGTACTCCAGCTGGCAAGCAGATGCCAACCAGGCAAAAACGACATCTCCACCCAGGCTGTGCTGGCCATGGGCAGCACTGGGCACAGGCAGCCCTCTCCTTCAGCTACTGTGCCATGCCTGTTCCAGGGAGGCATGGGGCTGAGTGTCCTGCAAAGCATCAGCCAAGCCATGGTATTGAGTCTTGCTGGACTTAACCACTGAGGACTGTGGTGGCCAGGTACAGGAAGAGGTGAGCAGGAGACAACACAGCACCAGCCTCAGGCTACTCTGTCCACTGCAAACCAGTTTGCCTTAGGCAGGGATGCTGGGCAGGTAGGAACTACCATCTGTATCCATGTCAGGGGCAACGGTGCTGGTAGCTAGGAGCCCAGCAACATCAGTGGGCTCACACTGGGGATAAGCCATGCCAGCAGCAGCAGCAGCACCTCAAGCCTGACAGGGTTTCCAGCTGATCCCATGTGCAGCCTAGCATGGTGGAGCTGCCACCACTCCTGCAGCCAAACCAGATGTGTGGTCACCCTTGCTCTGCCCTCACCGACCTCCTCTGTCCTTTGCTGGCACATGGCCCACAGGTACCTCTGGACTCCCAATTCAGTTCCCAGCCAGAGGAAGATGGGTCCTGCATATCTTCTACTTACCTCCCTCCCACCAATAGCGTCCCCTCTCCTTTAGATCACCTTCCCCTGAGACCCCTTATAGTGCTCAGCCTGTCAGGAGCCACTCAAACTGGGAACATGCTACATCTGACCTGAAAATCCTGGGGTGGTTGGGAGCCAGCACCCCCTGCCTGGCCCTCGTGGTCTGAAGACCAATCTGGGTATCCTGAGGGTTCCCTTAGCTGATGGGGATGGGAGTAGTCTCATCTTGGCCCCAAAATAGCTGGTGGCCTGGAGGGCTGGGAGGGAAGCATGGCTCCTCAAGTCAACACTTGGGGAGGGTCAAAAATGGGCTGTGGGGTGAGCAGAACCAGACGTCTGTGTATCCCATCCAACCCAGCACAGGGCAACAAAGAGGCTGTCACCCAACACGGCCAGACAGAGCAGCAACCCCAGCACCCACCAGGAACCACGCCTCATGGGAGAAGAGAGAAATCATCCCCGGGAGCTCCGGGTGGGATGTCCTGCTGGTGTGCTAGCCACGGGCTTTATTTCCTGTGACCTTCAAGGTCTTATATAAAGTCCCTCTGCCCTCTCCGCCTCCTTCTCTCTGCTGTTTTCCCTACATGGTCTCCAAATCCATCCCGAGGCGAATTGTGCTGACCTGCAGATGGCCGGCCGATGAGCAGCGAAATGGGCCGAAGGTTACGGGCTTAGCACCCTCGGCGCGTCTGCCGGCGGCTAAAAATACCGCCCGGCAACTGTACGGGTGCGGGCGGGGAGGAGCGGCTCGGCGAGGTGCGGCCGGCTAAGCCCCGACCCCTCTGCGCTGGCCCCAGCCCCTCGCCCCGCTGCCAGCCAAGGGTGACGTCCGCACCTGGGTCCCGTCCTGCGGGTCCCCGTGGACTCCGGGCGGGAGCGGGGACAGTCACGCTGTAAAGTGACACCGAGGCTCCCCTTGTTCGCGCTCTGCATTGTGCTAAGTACCCGGGTGGCATCAGGAAGCAGCCCTTGCCCTGTTCCCCTTGGGGACCTGACCTCCAAGAGGGACCCTTGCTTGTGCCAGCCCTGCCCGCCCCGAACTTCACTCCCGTCTGCAGGGTTGGTAGGGTTGTCAGCTGCATGGAGACCCCTTCCCCGGCAGTGACAAAACGCTGGGACAGGGCCGCGGGGACAGATGGTGGGGCTCGGTGTGCCACAGGCTGGTTTGCGCCCAGGAAACGCTGGTGCGAAAGAAGTATGGCTGATGGGGGCTGAATGTGACCCTGCTGCCGTATCCCCTCCATCCCTTCACGGGGCATTATGGAACGGCAGCGTCCTGGCGCCGAAACTGGTCCTCCAGGAGGGACAGCCGGGGCAGAGGCTGTCAAGGAGGAACAGATGGACACAGGTGGCCCTGGGAGGCGACACGCTCCCCCTCCAGCAGAAATAGGAGCCCCGAGCGTGGGGCCTTTGATACCCAGTGCCGTGGGGATGGCTTTTCACACGCCCCCTTCCCCTGCAGTGCCCAGGGCAATTATCCACCACCTTCTACAAGTCCTACTCTCCCCTCACCCTCCCAGTGAGGTTCTGGGGGAAGCTTGAACATAGAACCTGTCTATCCTTTGATTTTTGGGGAAAGACAAGGCTGAACAAGTTGTTTTGTCCTAGTAAAACCCCTTAAAACCTCACAGAAAGTGGTTGGAGCCAAAAGAGCTGCCTGGAACTTCCCAGGATTTTCCATGGAAGGCACTAACTGTGCTACTGGACTCGACACAGACCCTCCCATTTCATGGTGATGTCCCTGACTGCTGAGCAACATGGGGGCCCCATAGCCACCCCCGGTACTCCTCCTCCAGCGCCATGAATCTGACAGCCCAGGACTGAGGTTGCCTGGGGACCTGACAGGAGTTTGCCAGGTTTCTGGCAAGGGTTGTCCCATGCCTGCCCAGCCACCAGCCCACACCTGGGGATCTGCTAGGGATGGAGTTCACCACCCAGGGATTACGATGTTCTGTGCTGCTGTCAGCCAGTAGCCTGACTCCTGGGAGCCTCGATTAGCCCTATGGGCCTCACCTTTCTGTAACCAGTGACTCCATCATGGACAGAGGAGAGCAAAGCAGAGACTATATACCTCACCCAGACTCAGGCCTGGGTACTCCAGTCTTGCATGTCCACTTTGGGTGCTCAGTTGGAGGACAGCAGAGGATGACATCTCCTCCTGACTTTCCCCAGGCTTGTTTCCCACTCTGTGTCATCCTGGCAGAGCCCAGTGCTGCTGCTGAACCTTGCAGAACTGCTGCTGGTCTTCCATTGTTTCACAAGAAAACCCTTCAACAGCCTAGCTCCAGCACCAATTTGGAGCCAGCCAGGCCAAGATCTTCAGAAAGTGGGAGAGGAAAGTGTCCCTAAGTGGCTCAAGAAGCCTAGAGGACACAAGCAGGATAGCACCTGAGGATGGGCTTAGCTTCTCAGACCCTTGTGCATCCCAAAGCCCAAGATGACCACCACAGTATCTCATCCCAGAGGCTTCATGATCGCAAAGCACCCAGAAAATCCCAAATATTTCCCTTTATTTGGATGCAAAGCTTAGCAGGGCTGTAGGAAACGGCTTTGTCAGGCTAACAGGACCTTATAAGCTGAGGAGCTTTTAAGTTTGGATAGGAAAAAAAATCTGAATTGATTTGATTTCTGTAAGTAGTTGACTAGAACTGCTCAGTATTTTGATTGAGAGGGTAAAGAAATCTCACTAGGATGCACCAAAGGGATTAAAACCAGGCTTGAAGCTTTCTAAATATAGACAGGAAGACAGGGAATCACTTCTGGGGGGGGTGTTCTCAAGTGTCTCCCCACTAGGCACCCACCCTGAAGATCTGGAAGGAAGCCTGAACTCCTGACACGCAGAAGACACAGAGATCAGGGAGTTAGAAGATAAAGCAACCACCACTCCCTGGCTGAGTGAGATCTGAGTCTGTAAGTGAGCAGATGGTGAGGAGCCAGCACGTATTTCATCACAGGCAGATGTCACACTATGTGAAGGGACATCCCCATGGTGTCCCTTGTGGGGTCCACAGCCCAGGGAGATGATGAATCATAGAATCATAGAATTGTTTGGGTTGAAGGAGGCTTTAAGGATCATCTAGCCCCAACTTCTCTGCCAGAGGAACTCCTGAGAGGTTACTCTGGTCCTGTCCCTGGGCCTCCAGTGATGAGAGGCTTCCCCAACCCATCCCAGACCTTCCTTGGTGGCCCCAAGGAACATCCTCCATGCACTCAGTACGAATCTTCCCAGGTGAAGATTCCCCCTCTCTCTTCTTTGGTCATCCCTGGTCACCTGGACAAGATGGGGAGAACCCTTGGACTTGTCAGTCTGGATTTTAATGCCTGATGATTCATTGTCCTACAAGAGCCTTAGATCCTTGGGAATATCCAGGGAAGAGACAGAGCATGGTCATGACAAGTGGCAGCCCCCAGCCCCAGGGGTCTCATCAGCATCACGCAGGGATGGGGCTAGATGGTTCCAAGTCCCTTTTCGTGGCATGCCTGTGTAAGGTTGGGCAGGGTCGAGCTGGCACTGGGGCCATGCTGCTGCTGCCAACACCCTGGGTTGACTTGGGGTTCCCAGTTGGATATTCCTGGCCCCTCTGGCAGCCCCCAAGCAACGCACTGACTCACCTCTACCTTGGGCTGTCACTTAGGAGGCCATGTCCCTGGGAGCTGAGCACAGCCCAGCCAAACCTTGCCAAGTCCCCAGGACTCGCTGCTGTTCCTGTTCTGTGAGCAATTTGGCCACCTCTGGGCCCAACTGTGCTGAGGCTTTGGTGTCCCAAGGGGGCTCATGCTCCCAGCCTCGGTGACTTGGGACACAGTGGAGATGTGGCAGAAGTGCAACCCACCAAGTGCTGTCCTTGGGCACAGCACAGACCTCTGAGCTCATGGTGCCATCTCATGGGGACCCATCAATGCCTTCATGCCACACAAGTGAGGTGTCCCAGCTGTCCTGCCTGCACACCAGGACAAAGATGGCTGATGGGAGAAGGTGCCACAGAGCCCATATGGGTGCTCTGTCCTGAGCCCTGAACCCAGCTGAGTTGATAAAACTGAGGTGGTGGAGCCCATACAAGCCACCTTCTGCACACCAAATGAGCCAGATCCAAGAGCCAGTCTCGGCACCAAAAGAAAAACAAAACTCGTTGTGCCAACCCCACTGGTCCTGTGCAGCAGAATCATGGGTGGATGTGTCACTGCTTGTAGCTTTCACCCAAACCTACATGACTGGGGTAAAATATGGGATCCTCATCATAAAGGATGGGTGAGAACACCAAGGGTAAGGACATGGGGAGATCCATCTGCCCCTCAAAGCTGGCTCTGAGGCTGTAGAGCCCAATGTGCCTGCTGCAGGACAGGGGATCCCAGCACTGGGCTGAAAAACAACGTACTGGGTGATGAGGATCTGAACTCCATGCCTGGTTCCGTGGTATCACCCAGGCTGCTCCCTCACTGCCCATCACAGCTCAGGCCACGCCAGAACCTTGCCAGCCTCAGCAGAACAAAGAGGTGTGTTGGTGATCACCCAACCAGCACGAGGTGACAAGCCCCTTGTGTCCTATTGCGTCACCAGCCTCACCTGGGGTGACACCAGCCATGCCCATAGAGCACCTTGTGCCCGGACATGGCCCCTACCCCACAGAGGTCACCCCACCGTTGGTGGGTTGCACTGTTGGCCCCCAAACGCCTTTATTCACAAGAATGGTCCAAGATGTCCTTAAAAGGCCAAAACTCAGCAGGGCCAGGGGTGCCCAGTACTGGAAGGCGGCAGCTGCAGGTGCCCATGCGCAGGCCGCAGCAGCACAGGGCAGGGGGGGCCGAGGGGGGGCTGCAGGGAGCACAGTGTCCCCTTACACGGCTGTTTCCATACTTAGCTGTCCCCCTCCCAGCAGCGTGGCCGCGGAGCCCGGCCAGGCAGAGAACCAGCCCAAATTAACTCAAGGGCAAGCAAGGGTACCAGCGATGCCACCCCACCGCATGGCCCAGGGGACACCCAGCTGGGGACAGGGGTGCTCGGTGGGGGTGGGGCAGCCTGAGGAAGGAGATCCGGGGTCACCCAAAGTGCTCTCTTGCTTGGCAAGTCCTTGGTTGTGGGGAGAGGCACCCCCGGCAAAGCAAGCAGCCCACTCCATCCTGCTCCAGCTATGAGATGCCCCAGTGCCCTGGCAGCCACCCCTCCCCCAAGTCCTCACAGCCTGAAACCACCTCAGCACCTATAGGTGACACTGAACCTGGGCATGCTGGTGACAGCTTAGCTCGTGCACCTACCCTAGCTCTGCAGGGGCCACTCCAACCTGTGCCCCCACTCCATCTCCTCCTGACCACAGCTCCCACTGCATATTTTGGGGTGGCTCTGCCACTCTGGGAGAGCTGCTGGAGAGCATGGATGGTTGTATCCCTGCCACCCTGTCCAGCTTCTGGCATCAACCCAGCACTGGGGTGCAGGCTGCGCTCACTGCGTACCCCCAAAGCCTCACCGGCACACACAGCCCCACTGGTATCTGCAATCCTACGAGTAATCCACAGTTCCACAGGCACTCACAGTCCCATTGAGCACCCACAGCCCCACAAGCACCCACAGCCCCACGGACACCCAGTCTCAACAAGTGCCTGCAGCCCTTCTGGGCACTCAGCCATTGTCCCACAGGCACCCACAATCATTGTCCCACAGGCACCCACAGCCCTGTAGGTGTCCACAGAACTGCTGGATGCCCACAGCCCTGTAGCCACTCACTACCCCATGGGCACTTCCAGCCCTGCGAGGGCCCACAGCCCCATAGGCACCCACAACCATATGGTGAGGGGGTAGATCTCATGAGGTCCCTGTAACCCTGTCGGTACCTACAGCCCCATGGGGACCCTGTAGCTTTGTGGGGACCCACAGCCCCACGGGCACCCCACAGCCCCTTGGAGACCCACGGTTCCATCAGAACCCAAAGTTTCATTGGGACCCTGCAGCCTTGTGGGGACCCACAGCCCCATGGGCACCCCACAACCCCTTGGAGACCCACAGCTCCATCAGAACCCGAAGTTTCATTGGGACCCTGCAGCCTGATGGGGACCCCACAGCCTGTACCTGCAGTACTGAGGATCAGGAGTGAGGCCACGCAGCAGCAGAGGAGGTTGAGGCCCTTCATGGTGGCTGCCAGGAGCTCCCTGCCGCTTGCTGCCTCTATTTATATGCGGGCAGGAGTGGGGCAGGGCAGGGCAGGCGGGCAGGCAGCTGCTGCACAGCCAGCACAGATGCTGCCACTGCTCTTCTGCTCCCTGGGGCCCTGGGGATGGGGACAGGGTACCGAGGCAGCACTGCTGCACCCCCAAAAGACTCATGTCAAGGGTGTGATAGCAGGGGACTCCTGGCACGGTCCTCTGGGGCAACACTGCCCCTTCAAGGTCACTGTCCTTCTCATGACACCTTGCTGGTGTGGAGTAATGGAGTTTCTTGTTTGTCCCAAGATCCTGCAGCCCCACAGGCAGAGTCTCAGCAGTGCCCACAGCCCTGCTGGGCACTCTCAGCCCCATGAAGACCCTGAGCCCTCTGGGTACCCACAGCCCTGCTGGGCACTCTCAGCCCCATGAAGACCCTGAGCCCTCTGGGTGCCCACAGCCCTGATGAGTGTCCATAGGCACGGTTTAGGTTGGAGCAGGATTTCACAGAGGAGGGAGCTGAGCGTCAGTGCCCCACAAGCTGCGTGTCCTGATTTGGGGCCCTTTCAAGCTACCACAGGTCACCGATTCCAGGTGATGCCACACACTCCACAGGCAAGGGGACACAGCCCCTCCACCCTGCAGGTGCCCAATCACTGGTCCTGAACAGGCAGCATGGCACAGGGGATGGCTGTGGGCAGAGGCACAGGGTCACCAGTTCGTGGCACCCTCACTTGCAGGGACAGCCCACCCAAATGCTGCCCCAAAGCCTGTCTACGGCAGTGACCACCAAGCTCCATTGCTAGCAGTCACGTTTGGGAAGCCACTACCAAGCCTTCTATTGAGGAAGGGCCCAAACCGGGAGGAAAAGAACAGCACTGCCCTCAAGTGTGGGGGCAAGGGGAGCCTGTGGCCTCCCTGACAGAGGTGGCAGGAAGGGGACAACGGCATGGGGGACAGGCAGCAGCCTGCCCTTGGCTAGGCATTGCATTGAAGCAGAAGATACCCATGGCTGGGGGGGATGCTGAGAGGTGGGTGCCCACCCCAAAATGCCACGGAGAGAGAGGGGTGCCCCCATCCCAGAGTCTGGAGGCATTCAGGGCCCTATGGAGACCCATGGAGAGCTGGGTGCCCCTCACAAGCCATGGGCACAGCCCCACCCTGGGGCACCACAGGCACCATCACCANCGATGTGCCTGTGGCACGTTTGGGAAGCACTGACAGGGCTGAGCCTTTAAATAGAGCCCAGCTGCTCAGCAGGGAACCTCGCTGGGGCCAGCATCCCTCTGCCTGCACCTCCTGCCTGCCATTCCCAGTGCAGGCAGCACTTGCCTGGCCTCCCCCACAAGCCCCAGGGCCCCCCACACAGGAACCAGCATGCCCCCACCCCCGAAGGGGCTGGATCACTCTCCCTCAGCCCCTCCAAGGTTAACGCTGGGGACTTGAGCTTCTAAAAAACCAAGTACAAACTTTATTTTGTTTCTTTACAAAGGCACGAGCCTTTTTTTTTTTCCACTTTCTTAACAAAATAGAATAGCTTCTCAATCAACACAAAGACCTGAAAATCGTAAAAAAAAAAAATACAAAACAAAATAAAGGGAAAGGAACTGAGAAACAGCTGTGGCTGGAGGGGGGAACCTACCAAATACCACCGAGGCTCTACACACGACTGGCCTAAAACCCTACAGCCGGGCAGGGGGCAGCAGGGGAGAGGTGAGGAGGTGTGGGGAGACACACACACAGAACGGGACACCCCCCTCCCCCTCCCATGCCAGACCCAAGCGACATAATCAGGAAAAGCTCTTTGGAGTTGACGGACCCTGCGAACCGGATTAAGTGCTTAAAGAGGAAGGAAGGGGGGAGACAGGGACGGGAGACAGGGGTGTAAAAATCAGTCCCCAAAACACCATCCCCATGCTGAAGAGGTGGGTGGTGAAAATACCAGGGCGGGTGGCATGTGCCAACCCTCCTGCCTGTGTTCCGGTGGCATTAATCCCAGGATTCGGACTCTGCAAAGGTTTTTTCCCTGCCCCACAAAGGTTGTGGGAGCTGTGGTGGGGCTGGTTATAACCCAAGGGTGGGGGTCCCTGTCCCACCTCTGCTGTCATGTCACTTGGTGTCTGCCCCCTGCTTAAAACCCAACATTTAATTAAAACAAAACAACAAAACAACACAAAAGAGGAGGAAAAGACAAATTAAGATCCCAACTAAAGGCCCTGTCCCAGGGGGTTGCCATCAGGAGTATGGGGGCTGCTGCCAGCCCGGCAGGACTCCCTGTGGGTTAGTGAGGGGTACTGATAAAATGAGATGGGGGACTCCTCCAACCCTAACACCCCCCTACCACCATTCTGCTGCACCCCGAGCCTCCCTCCTTGAGAGTTGAAGGGTGACCTTTGCCTGCTTCTAGCACTCTGCTTTACAGTATTGGAGAAAGGTCATAAAAGAGACCCAAATCGCGTTGTATTTTGTAAAAATTTCAGCATATTCTCTGACGTTCCCCCCCCTCCCCCCGCCCTGCTCCCCTTCCCAGCTGCTGGCCAGGGGGTGTCAGGGCAGCTCCCCGTCCCCCGAGGGCTCTTCTTTGCTCTGGTCCATGGAGTCACTGTCGTTGCCCTCGGTGTCAGAGGCGGTATCAGAGGCGGAGGGCTCGGGGCAGGCCCGTGCTGGCGTCACGATGACCGCGCGCCTCTGCTCCTCTTCCTGCAGCTGCTTCTCCTGCGTCCCCTCGATGTGTTGGATCGCCTGCCAAAGGCAGTGGCCGGCCATCAGCATGTCATGCTCCCTGCTCCAACGCGCCCAGAGGGGCCAGGGACCCTCCCAAAGCCTCCCTCTGCCACCATCCTCTCTGGTGTCCCTCTTACCTGAACGATGGTGTCCAGGTTTTGCCGGGATGTGGAGACCGTGTTGATGACCGAGGATGGGCCCATGGTGACCACGGTGACGTGATGGGAGGGAGGTGGCGCTGGAACGATCACGGTGGGGTGATGGGTGGGTGCTGGGGGAGCATGTGATGGCAGGAGCTGGGAAAGAGAAGCAAACCCCCATCCTGGTGAGCAGTGGCAGTGGGGAGAGCATCAGGTTTGTCTGCAGAGCCTAGACTTATTTGAGAGCCCATAAAAGCTGAAGCAGCAATCTTGCTGCTCCAGCTCTCCCATGCCAGGCAGACACAAGTGGACACCAGCTTTCAGCTGGTGTCACCTTAGCTTTAGCACAGTGGAACATGAAGGCTTCCCACATCCCAGAAAGGGTAAGATTTGGCCTTTGAAGGTGGCAGACAGCAGTGTCAGCCCTCCCAGTGCCCTGACCTGCAGGGCTGCAAATGTGCCACACCCCTCAGATTCCCGAGGAAAGAGAGGATGGGAAGAGTTGCCCAAGCAGGAGGCCATGGAGAGTTCACCTAAAAATAGTCTAAGCTTCCCCAGGAGGTGGTCGGCAGGGACCCTGTGGGGATACAGCTCTGCAGAAGTCAAAGGAGGTTGGAAGCCTCCTCTCTCCCTTGGAAGTTCCTCAGGCCAGCATGGCCCTGGGCTGAGCTGGGGGGGGGGCAGAAATGAGCAAGGACAGGGTGTGGGCACCACACTCCTCCTCACTGCACCAGACTGGAGTAAGGCTCTCAACACTGCTGGCAAACATGACTGGCAGGGGAAAAGGCTGAAGGCTCCTGTCTACACAGTCCTGCCATGTGTACCCATCAGTGCCATGTGGCAGCTCATCCACTCATCTTTCCCACTCTGACAGGTGGCAGAGAACAGTTTGGAGGCCCTCAAAACTCGGTGAAGAACATGCAGTCAGAGGTGAAGCCCAAAAGATGGGGTTAGCCTCCACCTGCTCTGGCCTGGGGAGGATCAGCCACTGGCAGTGGTGCTGTTGTGACTTCTGGCATCTCCCACAGATGGGACAAATGCCCATCCATCACCCAAGTAAACATGTTCAGTGGGAGCCAAAGCAGAACACAGCTCATCCCAAAGTGGAAGCTGCTCTCCACTCATGTCCAGTGTGGAGACCCCAACAGGGAGAGACACAGCACCATGGAGAGGGGGTGAGTCGGATGTGGCCACATCCAGCACCTTCTGGCATAGCCTGGGAAGTGAGGGGCTTGCTGTGCCAAGCTGAATCTTGTCTGCCAGAAAATTACCTTCCCCATACAAAGACCTTGGCACCAGGGAACAGAGCCACTCAGAGGCGCCATGGCATGATCCAAGCCACAGTCTCACCCAAAACACAGGGTGCCTACCAGTGCAACCTCCAGAGTGCTGGAGGAGGGTGTATGTCAATCCTTTCCCAAAACCACAAGGGTGAGAGTTCATCCAGCACATCACTGTCCACCCGGCCAGCCCACAGGAGGTGCCAAGTACACCACTGAGCCGCCCTGACCCTTGTATTTTGCTGCTTGAGGGATGGGAGACTATTGGACAGCCCTCATGGGTGGGTCATGGCCAGGATGGGCTGGGACAGCACCAACACACTCACCTGCGTTCGGATCTGCTGCTCACGCTCTAGCTTCTCCTGATGCAGCAATCTCACCTGCTCCTGCTGCTGCTGAAGCTGCACTTGCTGAGCAATCACCTTCAGCTTCTCGGGATACATGTGGGCCTCCAGAGAGCGAACCTAACAGTCGAGAAAGTCCTGACCTCAACAGGGAGCCTAGCTGGCTCCTGGAGCAGCCACCCTGACCTCTAGTCGTGGACTGTCCTCCTCTGCGAGGTGGACACAGCAGAGCCAAAGGTCCATGGCCAAGCGAGGGGGGTGGAGGTGGGCAGACAGCTGGTGCCCCTCAGCCGTGCTGGTGTCCCCGAGGGATCCCCACTAGAGGGCGACCCTGCACCGTGCATGCCCAGCGCCACAGCAGGGTTCGGCCCGCGGGGCCCTCACCTGCTCCTCCAGCATCATGCGGACCGAGCGCTCCTTGTCCAGCTGCTGCCGGAGCTCGATCATCTCCCGCCGCAAGTCCTCAGCCTTCTCGTCCTCCCAGATGTCCGGCGAGCCGATCCCCTCGTCTTTGTCCTCTGCTCGTCGCCGTTTTGGGGAGGAGCCGCTGAACTCCTGCCACCAGAACATGATGTCAGGCAACAAGGATCAGGTCTGATGCTCTCCCCATCATCTGGATCACATCTGGGTGATGCCACCCCCTCAGTCACACCCCGAGACAGCTCCCTGCATGGAAGGGGCTCCCTAAGGGATGTTAGGCAGCACAGGCTGTCAACATCTGGGAATGGACAGGCTCCCGTGTCCCACTTCTGACCACCCTTTTCTCCTCACCCCACTAAGCCTTGTGCAAGCTCACTTCTCACACCATGATACCCAGAATGGTTCAGCCGGGCCAGCCCAGAGCCAGAACTGTTACCAGGCTGTACCCTGACGCCCCAAATGGAAAACAGGAACCCCACCTTGCCAGGAGGGTATGAACATCTCCACTTCAAGGAGATCTCCACTCTGACCCCAAGAGACAGCAAGGACATACACCCCCCCCACCCCCGGCCCCAGCCAGCTAGGGCTGTCCCAACCCCTGGTGTCCCAGCCCTACCTGGATGAACCGCTTGAGCTGGGTGTTCTGCTGCAGTAGCCGAGTCTTCTCCTGCTCCAGGGAGAAGATGTACTCAGCTGTCTGTTGGAGGATGGCCGCCTGTAGGAGAGTCGAGATGGGCATGAGGCTGGAGAGACCCCCACATTCCTCCCAAGCTCCACCTCTGCCAGCTCCCTGCTCACGAGGTAGCAGCAACATTCCTCATCCAGCTCTGGTTTTCCCATCCAGGACCTGCTTCTCCAGCAAGTCCTCCCAGGATTTCCACCACGGTTCACTCATTTTGGGAACTCGACTGTCTGCCAAGCACCATCTCCTCAACCCACCTGCCTCCGCAGCAGGGCAAGCTCTTCAGCCGGGCACACATGCCATCCTGCTCTCAAGCTGCTGGGTGCTAGCACACATGCACAACCTGTCCCAGGACACCAGGTTTGTGATGCACGCCCACTCTCACCAGGAAGCCTCCCCAGTAGAGAACTCCATCACTGAACTTACATAAGCAAACACTTCCGATTGCTCCCACAGACCTGTCCTGCCCCAAAAACAACGCTGAAACCATGTGCAGGCCACCATCCACACCCTGCATCGCCATAGCCCTGGTGACCTGCTCACCTTGCTGAGTTTCTCCCCGTCTGTGTGTGGGATGAGGGTTTTCAGAGACTGGAAGCCAGCATTGATGCTCTGCATCCGCCGTCTCTCGTTGCTGTTGGCGATTTCCCGACGTATTCGCCGCTCCTGGTCCCGCTGAGTCTCAGGAGTCAATGGGATGTTGGCCAAGCTGTGGGAGAAGCATAGGGTTAGGAAGGAGGAGGTTGCAGCCCTGCCACCAACTCACCCCTACCATGTCCCCACCCTTGCTTTGCAGTGACTATGTCAAAGGGATGGGGAGCACAAGAGGGGATGATGGCTGCAACCCTGGTGAGCACAGAAGTGGGTGGGTTTCTCCAGCCCTGGATCCAAAGCTCCAGGGGATGCACTGACCAAACGGTGGTCCCCGCAGCAGCCCTCCAGTTCTGCCGGGCTTGAGCATAGGTTGCCAATGCCAGCACCAAGCTGCAGCAAGGAGAGCAGAGGGTACAGCAGGGTTCAGTCAGGCAAGAGAGGCTGCAGGCCAGTCAGCTAGGTCCCCACGGGGCCGGCCAGCGTGTGTGGCCCCGGGAAGGCAGCTCCCTCCCTCCCACCCTGCTGATGGCTTCCAGATGACAGCTCCCAGCAGAGAAGCCCCCGTCCCACCCCAAGCCACAGCTCCTGCCTTGCTTCCTGCCACCGCCTCCTCGCCCCCCACACCCTCACCCCACAGATGGGACGGGAAATGCCTCCCAGAGCTGACAACACAAGTGGGGACGGTAGTAGGGAGGGCTCCAGACAGCCAAGGCAAATACCTCGGGTCCAGGGCACTGGCCCCATAAGCAAAGCCCACCACTCCCCACTTCTTCCCCAGATGGCCCAGAGTGACCATATCTCAACACGGGTTTTGGGACCACAGGGTTGGTGAGGCCACTGTCCACAGTGAGGACAATGACCAGCACTGGGAATTAATAAGCCAAGTGCCAGAACAGCAAACCAAGGCCACTGCCACACCACTGGCCACGTCACCTCCCCACTGCTGCCAGTAGCAGCTCTTGCTGGGATGCAGGTGAGCACTCAAGAGGCTGCCAGCCAGGCCACCAACAGTGCCAGAGATACAGCGAGGCACCAAAGACTAAACACCAGGGCCAGGCTACAGCACGAGGCGAGATAAGACAGGCTGCAGCCTCCCACCCAGGTGCCCAGCAACAGTGGGATGGGGAGATGGGACTGTCCCACCCTGCATCATGCCAGTGCCAGGCAGGAAAGCAAAGCCTGGTATCCTGCCTTTTCAGAGAAGCCATGAGGATCCATGGATGTTTGGGAGCTAAGGGGTCTAAGTGGTAAACCAGGCCCTGCTCTTGTCCCACACAGTGCCTGAAGCCTCCCAGGACACCCATCACCTGTTGTGACCAGGGAATGGACCCTATCCAAAGGGGGCGGGAAAGGATCCCTGCTCATCCCAGAGGGATGGGAAGTATCCTGGCTCATCCCAAAAGGATGGAGAAGGATCCCAGTACATCTCTCAGGGGCAAGGAAATAGCTCACCCCAAGTAGATGAGGAATGATCCCAGCACCTCCCTGGGGAACAGGGAAGGAGCCCAGCTCATCCCAAGTGGATGCAGAAGGATCCCAGAGAAACAAGGAAGGATCCTATCTCAGCCCACAGGGACAGAAGACATTTGTCTCCAGCTCCCAAGGCAGTGCCCCAGTGCAGGCTGGTGCTGGGTGCCAAGTGCCCACTCCACTGGATCTCTCCTGTGCAGCTCCCAGTTGGTGTCCTAGGGCATAGAGAGCTGGGATGAGTGCCCTGGGGAAAAGTATGGAGCTGGGATGGGTGCCTGGTGATCTGCCCTAACTCACAGGGAGCAGCCAGCTGCCTCCTGTGGGATGGTGCCACAGGGATCCTATCTGGTAACGGCTATCACTCCCCTCCCTGCTCCTGCCACAAAACACACCAAACTTGTCCTCAGAACATGCCAAACTCCAGGGGTATCCTGGGGATTGGTAGGGTCTGTTCCCCGTCTCCCAGCAGTGAAATCTGGTGGAGTTGGGAAGATGGCCAGAGCACTGCTCCAAGATGCTGGACCACCACTGGTGGGCATGCAAGGGGAATGGGATGGAGAGGCCCAGGACCAGGCAGCACGGAAGTGGTTTCTTAAATACCAGGGAAAGAGGAAGAGGCTGCTTCCTTGCCAGCAGGCCTACTGCAACCTGCCCCAGCTGCTCTTCCTGGGAAGAGACTTGAGAAATGACAGCAAAATGTGGAAAGTGGGAAAAGAATCCAGATTCAGATGCTGGCCTGGTACCCAGTGCTGCCAGTAATAGGCAGGACAGAGGAAAGGGCAGTGGGTGCCATCCACCAGAGACCTGTCACAGGAAAGAAACTCCCGAGTGCTGGTGCCATGGTATTTGGGTTGGCCAAGCAGAATCTGGTCCTTCCTGCCTCAGCGGTGCATCAGCTCCAAGCATGGTCCAGTGGGGACCTCAAAGTCACCCAAACTTCAAGGGAAGTTTGGGAACTGACAGGGGTGGCAGATCTGGCCCAGGGAGGAGGCTGGGGGCTTGGTAGGCCCATGGCAGATGCCTTATTCTGCCCACACCTCATGCTGTGGTTTGCACTCGTAGGCAGTGACAGCACAACTGTATGTGTAGATGCCACTTGCTACCCAAGCTTGCAGGCAGCATGTCCCCCAGTTCCTTGAAGTCACAGGCAATGTGTCCCCAAGTTCACAAGAAGAGCATCCTCACACCTGCACTGAAGATATCCCCAAGCTTGCATGAAGGGCATCCCCAAGCTCACTAAGCTTGCAGGTTGGTTTCAAAGGCAAGTGTCCCTGAGCACCTCAAGCTTACAGACAGGAGCGTCTCCAGCACCCCAAGCTTGCAGACAAGGGCATCCCCAAGCCCACAGACAAGTCATCCTCAAGTTTGCAGGCCAGATGTCCCCAGGTCCGGGAGCCTGCAGGCAAGGTGACTGCCAGCACTCTTAAACTCACAGAAGAGCACCCCAGCACCCCAGGCTCAGAGGCAGAGCATGCTGGAGCTCAGGACGACAGAAAGGCAGTGAGGTTCCCTCAGAGCTCTGCCTCCTCACACCGCAGCTCCCTGCCCACGGGCAAGATGTCCACATGTCCCTGGCCCTAGGTTCTGGCTTTCCCACCCAGGCCACAGGCCTACATCCATCTGCAGCGACTAACATCGGGGACCCAGGCGACGGCATCCCACTACCCTGGGTCCCTGCCCGACTGTGGCAGCGGCGGACAACCTGCAAACATCACCGGGACACTGTCCCCACCCCAGGGGAGCCAGTATTGCGGGGCCAGGAATACCTGAAGGGGCGAGGAGGGCGCGTGAGGCCGGGGGCTGCCCCACACGTGAGGTGGGGCCTGGCTGCCGGGGGCTGCCCCACGGCGGACGTCGGCCCCGAGGGGTTGAGGCTGACCCACGGGGGCCCCAGGGCCCAGGATCGCCCCAGGGCCCAGGATCACCCCGGGGGCCCCAAGCGCGGCAAAGTCTGGGCACCGAGGCCCGCCCCGCGGTCGGGGGCTCCCCAGGCCGCCCCTCCGAGCCCGCAGCACCGGCAGCCACCCCGCGTGGTGCCGGTGGGGCCCCCACGCGTGTTGGGGCCAGCCCGCCCGCTAGGCCCGCAGCAGCTCCGGCGCCCCTGCGACAGATCCAGCCGAGGTTGGGGTGTATGGGGGGGCTACCCCCCACCGCGATCGTTCGGTTCTGCCCTTTCCGCGGCGCCCCCGGGCTTTGTGCCGCCGCCTTCCAGCACTACATGTCCCGGCAGCCCCGGCCGCGACCCGCCTCCTCCGGGAGGGCTGCAGAGTCACGGCCAGGCCCGGCAGTAAACACACACCCCCCCTCACACGCCCCGCCGGACCCC
>VWZE01020231.1:82402-128864 GCA_013396675.1 Eubucco bourcierii
CCGGGGGGGGGGGGGGGGGGGGGGGGGGGGGCTGCGAGCTCTGAGGTGGTACAGGATCTGTGGGGGTCTGTGGTGGTTGGAAGTATCCCGGGGGCTATGCAGCACTGTGGGGGTTTTCTGGGAAACAATAGGGAGTCTGTGGGTTCCAAGGTCTTTGTGGGGGCAGTGAGGATCTCTTGGGGGGGCTGTCGAGGGGTCTCTGGGGGGCAGTGGGCAGACTAAAGATGGCATTGGGGGTGTCTGAGGGTCTTGGAGGGGTTCTTGGATCTCTGGGGCAATGGGAGGCTGTGAGGGGGAGTGGAGGTCTTCTAGAAGGAGTGGTGGGGCTCTCTGGAGCACTGGAAGTCTTTGGGATTCTCCATCCAGCTTGGCCCCATGCCTCACCACCCCCACCTCTGGGCTCTGCTCCAGGATTTCCAGTCCCTGCGCTACATCGATGGTCTCCCAAGCTCCTTCCAGTTCTTCCTGCCGCTGGGGGCAGGAGGGGCCCTGCACCTACCCCCCACCGCCTTCCTGCCTCCCAGCAAGGAGAAGCGCCTGCCCCCCGAGATGCCCCTGCCCAAGCAGCTTGTTTGCCGCTGGTCTAAGGTCAGTGGGGAGGGTTAGAAGGGCAGTGGTGGGTCTAGGAGCTTCTATGGAGACAGAGGGACATCACAATGTGGTTTATGGGGCTGGGGGTGGCAATAAAGGGCTGTGTGATACTACAGGGACTCGGGGGCGTAGGGGTGTTTTGGGGCTGGGGAGGGGATGTGGGGCTGGAAAGCCATGGCAGAACTTCGTGGTGTTTTTGTGGGGCATGTGGGGCCAGGGAGGGCCAAGCTGGGTCAGCGTAGAGCTGGGCAGACTGTGCAGAATTGCTGGGTGGGGGAAGATGTCCAGAGGGCCATTTCTACCCCTCCAGCAGTTTGTGCTGCTGTGTGTAGAGTAGGGGTGGGAGCTGGAAGGTGATGAGAGGAAGGAGCTGGTCCTGGTGGAGGTACCAGCCAGCTTGCCAGGCCTCCTCACCTGCAGCTTCCTGTCCACAGTGCAACCAGTTCTTCGACCTCCTGCAAGACCTGGTGGACCACGTCAACGACTTCCACGTCAAACCCGAGAAGGATGTGGGGTACTGCTGTCACTGGGAGGGCTGCGCCCGCCACGGCAGAGGCTTCAATGCTAGGTGGGCTGGGGACTCTCCAGGCACTGAGTGGAGGTTCCAGGGTCCCTCGGGGGGTACCTCAAGTCACTGTGGGGAGACAGGAGTCCAGCACTGGGGGTTGCACAGGGAAGAAGTCTCCAGTCAGGCAGCATTTCAGCATGGGGTGTGAGGTCCTGGGTTGCTGGATAACCTAAATGCCTCTGTGCCTACACCCTATAGCCATGGTGCAGGAACAAGACAACGCTGTAGGGGCCAAGACTGACCCTCTGTGACATTCCTCAAATACTGGCAGGTACAAGATGCTGATCCACATCCGGACGCACACCAACGAGAAGCCACATCGCTGCCCAACCTGCAACAAGAGCTTCTCCCGCCTGGAGAACCTGAAAATCCACAACCGCTCGCACACAGGTCAGTGCTGGCTGGGCAGTGGGGAGGCTTTTTTTGAGGGAACACAGAGACACAAAGGACTGGTCAGGGCTGGCTGTGTCCCGCTCACAGATGTGGCACTGTGCCATCCTGCAGGTGAGAAGCCCTACATCTGCCCCTACGAAGGTTGCAACAAGCGTTACTCCAACTCCAGCGACCGCTTTAAGCACACCCGCACCCACTACGTGGAGAAGCCCTACTCCTGCAAGATGCCAGGCTGCCACAAGCGCTACACCGACCCCAGCTCCCTCCGCAAGCACATCAAAGCCCACGGCCATTTTGTCTCCTCGGAGCACCCAGAGATGCTCAAGGTCCACTCGTCTCCCAAAACACCCCTGGGCTCAGCTGAGGTGCCCTATGTTAACGGGGCACAGCTTGTGATCCCCAACCCTGCCGCCCTCTTTGCTCCCCCGGGCTTGCCAGCGTTGCCCATCCCTTTGGCACCAGCACCGCTCGATCTCAGCACTTTGGGCTGCGGGGCTACAGGTGCCCTGCCGGGCCCCATCTTGCCCCTCAATGGGAGCCCCTTGAACTTGGCCAAGAGCCCACTGCTGCCCCCACCCTTCGCAGCGGGGCTGGGGCTGCCCGTCATGTCGCTGCTGGCCGGCGGGGTCAAGGCCGAGGGGGAGAAGGGCAGCAGAGCTGAGGGGCGGCAACCCAAAGCAGGCAAGGGGTCAGAGAGCCGGGAAAGGGCTGAAAAGACGGAGCCAGGGCGGCCGCGGGCACCACCCGAGAGCCTGGCATTGCTGCCAGGGGCTGTGCTTGACCTCTCTGCCGGTGTCAGCTCGAGGGGCAGCCCTGATGCGCTGCCACCGGGCTGGGTGCTCATCCCCCCTGGCTCCCTGCTGCTCAAACCCGCGGCTGTCAATTGAGGGGCATGACGATGCCCGGGGCTGGCTGACAGCCCTGCGGGCAGATGGGCCATTGGCCTCTCCTTCCCCTTCACAGCCCCCCAGCCTTGGTGGGGCCTCACTCGTGCTTGTAAGCATCACGAAGGAAGAACAGACTCTTCTGAGAAAAGCAATAATCCCTCGGCAGCAGGAGCTGGCTGCGACCCTGTGCCGGGGCGGGCAGGGCTATGGGGGGAGGTCCCTCTGCACCCACCAGCCTGGGCAGCTGGACATGCCGCTATTTATTTATCATCCAGCCCCCTGCTCTGACAGGGCCCCGCTTGGGCCTATCTCCTGCCACCAACTTGGTGTCTCCCTGCCCAAGGCCTTGGCACCACTAGTGCCAGTATGGGTGGGCAACAGCTCCTGGCCTCCCACTGCAGGGTCAGCGGGGTCACAGCCTGGGGACCAACTGCTCCCACAGCCCTGATCTGTGCCCAGCCATGCTGCCCAACCCCACTTGACTGGCATGGCTGTGTGCAGTGCCACGGCCACGGCATCTCTGTGCCGGGCCCAGCTGGCTGGGCACACGCCGGCCTGGTGCCCTCCCTTGTCCCCTCGCTGCCTCCCTGGCCCTCCTTATGACAAGGCACACGGCTATGTGTGCTGCTTGCCGTGCCGGCTCCGTGCTGGGGCACAGCCACCCTGTTTAGCTATGTTCATACCTAACCACGGACCACAGGCACTTGTGGGCAGCGGGCAGCACAGGCAGGGCTCCAGGCATTGTGTTGGCACCGTGTGGCATGGCACCTGCTTCCTGGGACATGCCAGCCTCACTAGTGTGACTCCCTGGTGAGCCCCCCCAGGCATTAGGGTAGTGTGGGGTGGGTAGGAAGCCACCACAGTGCCAGGAACAGGCAGCATGCCCAGCCTCAGTGTGGGCAGAGCTCTGAGCATCCCTTGGCGCGTGCGGGGAGTCTCACGTTCCTCCTGCCACCAGGCAGGACCCCTGCCCATGGCTTGCTCCAAATCGAGGTGGGGGTCTCGCTCATTGTCCCCCTCCCTGTTGGAAGGAGCCCTGGCTGCACGTGCCCTGCGGGGAGCCGGTCTCCCTGCCTGGTGCTGGGGCACAGCAGCAGCCAGCTGGCGCTGCCACCGCTCCCTCGTGGCTGCGGGCCATCGACCAGGCCGCCCCGGCCGGTGTACGGTGTACGTCTCCTCGCTCCTTCATCCGTTTGTTGTTGCACATTCCAGGACATCAGTATTTTAACGGTCTCGAAGTGCCTTTCTATCGTAGTTTCTGGGTTGTTTTTATTTTCCTCCTGTTGGGCTCCATCGCTGTTAGCGTAGCGTTTAAGGACTGCAGAAGTACAAGATAAGCTAACAACTATAACACTACATTCCTCCAAAGGAGAGGAAGTTTATTAAGAAAACAATAAAGTGAAGTTGAAGTAAGTTCCTGTTTCAGTCCGTGGTGGTGGCCAGCAAGGAGCCTATAATGGAAATGGAGCGCTGCTGGAAGTGACAGCCTTGATCTTGGGGACACAGCTGGCTCTGCCCAATGCTCCAATGTGTCTCCATGCTGCAAGTGAAGCCCTGCCAGGGATGAGCCATGGGTGGGGATGGGCACAGTGTGTCCTCCCACAGCCCCCTGCCCCAACCAATCTAGTAGCTCAGCTACAGTGGGAGAACATTGATAGCAGAGAGCTCTTGGCGCTTCCATGGTACAGAGCCAGAGGCATCCATGTGCTTAGGCCAATAGTGTCCAAACCTGCCACAAAAATAGCTCCTGCAATCTCCCCAGGTGCCATTTGAGCCCTGTCAGTACTCTGTGCCTCAATGACACACCTTCTTTCCCAGCTGCCTCCCTCTTCCCCCAGCCCTTTGCAGGGGTCAGCAGGCAGAGGAGGGCAAGTCCCCTCTCCCTTCCTGGGCATTGAACAGCCAAGCCAAGCATTGGGTGTATTGGCATTTATTGGCTATAAGTTAAGGGAAAGGGAAATGGAGCAGGAGCAGCAGGAGTCACGTCTCAGCTTTCCACCCCTTCTCCTCCTTGGCCTGGATGCGGAGCTCCTCATCCAGCCGCTCCTTGGCTCTCACCACCTGTGAGACATGGGGATGGGGTGACACAGGGGGATGGGGCTGCCCCACCTCTGTCTCACCTGTGGTGATGCTCAGGGCCTGCCTCTTCCAAATCCCAGGCAGGGGATGATGCCAGGACAGGGCTGGGGGCCAGCACAGCTCCCTCTTCCTCTCCTCCCTGTGCTCACCTTGGACTGCAGGTAGAAGGATCCTCCCACCGACTTGTCGTTCACCTTGAACAAGTGGTCATAGTTCTGCCAAAGAGAAGTTTCCTGTCAGATTCATCTCTTCTGCCCTCCATGGCCCCCGCTCTGAGCAATCTCTGCTCCCCACAGAGGTGTGAGCAATGACAACTGTGATTGTGAGGACATGGACAGCTCTGCCTGAACCCCATGGGGTCAGTTGAGTGCCTCCAGGGAGCCCATGCCCCATTCTCCAAACAGCAAACGGGTTGACGCCAGCAAGCAGATAATACCCGTGAGCTGCTACCATGCTCCTCCGCCTGGGGCAGGGAAACCTCAAACTGCAATTAACTGGGCCCAGGACAGCACTCAATCTCCATGGCAACAGCCATGGAGAGGGTAGGGCCCTGCTGGCACTGTCTCAGCTCTGACAAAGTCTTTACCTTCTGTATCTCCTCTGGGTTGAGGTTCGAGACGTTGAGGATCTGCTGAGCTTCCTGGAGGCTGATGCCAGTGATCCTGGAGGCAGCAGCAGACTGGGGCCTCTCCGAGCGTCCTCGTGCATCTGCTGCTGCTCGGCTTGCTGCCCAAAGACAAGGAAGGTGTGAGACCCCTGAGTGCTAGGGGGGGGTACTCAGTACTGGGCACCCCCAGGTGGACACTCATCAGCAAATCTTGTGAGCTCCAAGGTGCTCAGACTTCTTTCACCCTTCTGCCCTTCTCACAATCCCACAGGGTTGCCCAGGTGATGCCCTTGGTGCTGGGGAGGTGGCAGGAAGGAGGGGCACCCATTTGCTGTCACTGGGCCGGCCAGCATTTTGCATACTGAGATCACAGCTTAAGCCAAAATGCCATTGTTCTGGCACTAGCATGCAGGTGCTTACTGTCACCCTACAAGAAGGCTAGTAAGTGTCCCCTCTGGGCACAGCCCTGGGGGACTGGGAGCAGTGAGGTGACCTGGGAAAGGGGTTGGGAAAGGTGGTGGCAATGCTGTGCAGTGCCCAGGGAGCAGTACCCTGGGCCAAGGGTGGCAGTTGGGCTCCTACCTGCTAACTCCTGACGCAGCGCCCGCATGAAGGCCCGCCCGACCACCTGGGCCCCCACCAAGATGATCTGTGCCAGGTACTTGGCCTGTGGGGACACCCCGCTGTCACTCTGGGTGCTGGTCCCCAGCTGAGGCCTTTGCCCTGTCACTGCTCCTTGGACCCTGCACAGCCCCGATTCTGTCACCTCTCTCCATCCCCTGGCTCTCCCTGGCCCATGTCATGCCGTGGCCCGGCTCAGTCCCAGACACAGCCCCTCTCGGTCAGGCTGTATCTCCCCAGAACCAGCCTATTCGTACCTCTCCGGGTACCGTCCCCTCCCCAGCATCACCCTGTCTTCACAAGCCGTTCCCTCTGACTTGGAAGCTGTCCATCCGCCCCCAGGTCCTTTCTCCCCTTCTCGGGCACTGTCCGCCCACTCTCAGGGCCTGCTCGGCTCGGTCCTCCGCGCCGCCGGACCATGTCCCCTCTTCCCTGGCCCCGTCCCTCCGCCCCCGGGCGCTGCCCAGCCCAGTCTTCCGCCTCTTCGGGTCCTGTAATGCTCCCTGAGCCCTATCCGTCTGTCCTTGGTCCGCGTTCCTCCCCGTCTCCCATCCACTCTCACCATGGCCCCGCCGCCGCTTCCGCCCCCAGCAGTCACGAGGTCAAAGAGCGAAGGTCACGGCAGCCACTGAGATGATAGTGGTGTGGGACAGAGCGGCCCTCCGCAGTGAGGGTAGCGCCTCCTGGCGGCCATTACCATCTGGGAGGACCAACCGATTGCTGCTCCGCGCATGCGCACAGGACGCGGCCCGGACGGAGTGCGGCGTTTGCCCTCGGTCCTAGTACCCTTTGTGTTCCTGCCCGTGTTCCCGGTTCGCCGGTCTCCGGTTTTCCGCCCCCGTCCCAGAATTAGGGCAGGAGACGGGTGTTGGTGCGGCGGTTTTAATAGCGGGCCCTGCCCGCAGCACCACTGGTTCTGACATTGGTGCCCGCCCGGCCCGCGACCCAAGGTCCCGCCGCGTCTCTCCTCCGCCAGGCCTGGCCTCTCGCGCGTCTTCCTTCTCCTCTTCGTTCTCTCTGCCCGGCCGGGAGTAGGGGTCCCTGGGTGGTCCTCCGAGTGCCAGAGTCTGGCCTAGTCCTGTGGGAGGACCGGTGGGGATGAAGGGCATGACAGGATGCGACCGGTCCCAGGATGGTCACCCATGCTCTACCCCTGTACCTACCCACTCGTCCTCGTCCACCCCCTCGAAGGAGTCCTGGGGCAGTGGGTCGTCCCGGTTGCCCAGCCGGGCCACCATGGCACTCAGGAGCTGCAGAGAGGCAGAGCAGAGCCGCCAAGCCTGGAGGATCGCCCCTAGCTCAGATACCCATCAATGCGACAGTCCGGGGTACCCCAGCACCCACCTCCTCCTTCTTCTGCTCGTCAGACTTCTCTTCCAGATAGACGGATGCAGGGACGAACCTCCGTGCCGGAGCCTCTTTTGGGGCCTCACTTACTGGGAGAGCAGCATTGCCATGGGACAGGAGGCCTTCGCTCGGTAGCCGACACACACTTCCTGCCCCTCACACTGGTCCCCGTGGGCTGAAGCCCTCATCCAGCCCCTCCGCACCTACCTGGTGTCATGTCTGCTGGGCACAGGCTGGCTCGACACTGCTTCCCATCCTCCCCAGCCAGCCAGGCGCTGCCACGGAGGGCCGGCTCCCACCACACTCGAGTGGTTGGGTAGATATCATCCTGGAAATACTCCCTCTGTAAAGGTAAGGGATGCTCAGCAGGGTCCCCCACCTCCTTCACCACCCCAAACACAGTCAGGTGCCCATCACTTACTTTGACGCGTGGCACATGGAAAGCCACTGGCTCAAGGGTGCTCTGGCCAAGGCGCAGCGCCCGGGCAAACTCCACCTCCCGCACCTCACACACCGTTTTGGGCAGGAATATGAAGCCCTGATAGGGCAGATGTGTGAGCAGGGCCTGCAGTGCAGGCAGAGGGAGCATGGACAGGAAGCACAGCCCCTGTGCTCCCCTTTTACCTTGTGGGGTTCACTGGAGGTGAAGCTGTTGCACTCGAGGAAATAGGGGGGCTCAGGTGTCACCTCGTAGAGGAAGACTCTGGTATCACCCTAAGGATGGAGCAAGATGGAGGTGGCAGAGGGGTGAATGAAGAGCTCCTCCACATCACTTGGGTGCTGTACATTGGCAGCTCCCCAAGGTTTTTTTGGTGGGCAAGCCCTCACCTTGCCAGTGAGGAAAACAACACTGGTATCCTCGTCATAGAAGGGCAGGAGGGTGGATGGGGCCACATCAAGGCCAAGGACAGACAAGGGTCCACTGGGCAGAGCCTGTGCCCAATACAGAAGGATCCTCCTCTCGCTTCGACTGTGGAGAGGTGACAATGTGGGTGGGCAAGGTGTTCCTTGGGGACCCCCACCCCAGTGTATCCTTCCCACCTTTACCTATCAAAGCCGGACACCAGCAGATAGTCGCCACCACAAACCCAAACCAGGCGTGCTCCACGGGCCCCCTCAGGCCCTGGACCCTCCTGTGTGGGGTCAAGGTCACACTGCCTGCTTGGAGAGAGCTGGGGGTGCAGGCAGGTGCCTGCAGGGTGGGGGATGCTGTCCCCACTACCATCATCATACCTGCTGAGGCTCAGTGCTGTGCCGGGGCTCATAGAGCCGTAATCGGGCATCTTTGCTCACCGTTGCCAGCTTTTTCCCATCAGGGCTCCAAGCCAGGCTGAAGATCTGGGGAGACAGATATTGTGCTCCCCATGTGCTCCTCATTCTCTGCCTGGCCAAATGCACCCTTGGGATGTCCCCATATGTGTCGTCCCTTACCTGGTCGATGTGTCCTTGCAGGCGCAAGGCTTCCTGCCCAGTACTCAGGTCCCAGATCCGCACCGTCATGTCATAGGAGGAGGAAACCAAGAGGTCAGAGGCCATGGGGTGGAAGCGGATGGAGTAAATCTTCTCTGTGTGACCTGGTAAGGGTGGGTGGCACATAGCTGTTCCCACAAGGCAACACCAGGCTGGCTTGTCCCCAGTTAGGGTGATGGATGTGCCTCCCTATGTGTCACTCACCTCGGAGGACAGCTTCAGGCTCCCGTAGTGTCTCCTGCAATCCTCCCTCAGGGATCCGCCACAGCTGGATCTTGGCATCTTCACCCGCTATGGCACCAGAATGGACGGACAGTGATTAGTTTGGTGATCTGGTGAGCCCAGTGCCAGGAAGCCAGACTGGTGTTTTCCCTGGGTTCAGCACACATACCGACAGCAAGGCGCCACGGGTCAAAGGGGTCCCAGGAAAGGTCAGACACTGCTGCACCGTTCTGGATGGTGGGCATGGCTGCATCAGGTTGACGGCCAGGCTTGGAGAGCTGGGGGAGAGAGCCGGGAAGGGTCACTGCACTGCACCCACCAGTGCCGTGCTGGCCACTGTGCCATGCCTGGAGTACCTCGAGGACAGCGATCTGGCCACCAGCAGAGAGCAAGGGCAGGGCGACGCGCTGGTGGTTGGCACAGAAGCCGTCACACTCGCCCGGCGTAGTGAGGCTGAGCCCTCGCAGGTTGGTGAGGTGGGTGTCGCGGTGCAGCACCCTGCCCTGTGCATGCCGGAAGCGGGAAGTGGGCCCTGGCACAAGCAGGGGATGCATGAGTGCCCTGGGTGTCCTCCCCCAGCACAGGGACACCAACCCAACTTCTCTGCCTGCTCACCCAAAATGTTCTGCAGTGACTTCTGGCTGGGGCTGCTGGCAAAGCCACTGGAAGGGCCAGTGCTGGCCGAGAGGGAGGTGGTGGCACTGCTTGGTGATGCCAGTGAGGATGGTGAGGAGTAGCCACTGGCTTCCTATGGGAGAGAGAAAGAAGGTGGGCAGAAGGTGCTGGAATCCTAGTTCAGCCCTTCAGGACAAGGGTGACAGGGACGCCTCGTGTCCCTGGCACACTGCCTAGCACCCCATGCTCACACTCTGGTCAGTGTCGGTGTTGGCGTTGGTGTTGGTGGGGCTGGTATCAGCCACCTGCAGCTGGGTGTCCACGATGACTGGAGAGGTGAAGGTCTCGGTGGGTCTCCGGGCAGGGTGCAGGCTCACCCTCTTGACCTGTCAGTGGGCAGAGCGTTGGGCATGGGGCAGCCCCTAACAATGCCACTGGTAAGGTAACCCCCCTGAGTGACACTTACCTGTTGGCTGTCCCCTGCCCACCAGGCCTGGGCACTGGTGGCTGGCAGTGTCCCAACACAGTCAGGGAACAGATCCTCATGGAAGTCCTGCACAGACTGTGGGAGAGGGTACAGGCTGTGCCCATGTTTCCAAAACCACACAGCCCCCATACTGCTGCCAGCTCGCACTACCTGAGCTGGGGCACTCTCGGGCAGCCACTGGCACTCCTAGACACTCCCCCAGCATGCTATGAGCCGCAGCCCCATCCCTGAAAGCTGCCTGCTGAAGCCTGTAGGTGTCAGACACTGCCTGGCACTGGGCTGCCTTACACACCCAGCCTCCCAAACAGCACCCAGCCCCAGCCTCCAACTTCAAGCATTCCGTGTGCTGGAGCTGGCACCCAGGATCCTCCCTCCAGCACCCGCACTCCACTAACCAGCATCCAAATTTCAAACACTTGAAGCACCCAGCAGTTAGGTTGTGGCACTCAGAACCTAATACACAGCCTCCAGTACCTTGCAAATGGCACCTGGTTTCCCAAAGCCAGCACCCAGCACTAACCCTCCAGCCTGTCACCCACCATCAGCACCCAGCATCCGCCACCAGCTCCACTGCCCACCATCAGCACCCAAGTTTGATCTGTTCTCATGCCCTTCCCAGGCTGGAGACCAGAGTCCCCTTACACCCATATGCCCTTTGCCAGCCAGTGCCAGTGAGGTGTCACTCATGAGATGGTCCCAGGTGCTGGTGACACAGTGCCATGCCCAGCCCCCCTGTACCTTGCGTGGCACCAGGTAGCTGATGGGGACAAGGGCGGTGTCGGTGAGCTGCAGGATGCGCAGCACTTCGCAGGCCATGACATCGAGGGCCAGGCGTGGCACAGCAGCCAGGCCCCGCGTGCTGCCCTCCATCCGGCATTGGGTCACTGCGAGACAGGCAGGGTGGCCATGGGGCAGGAAGCATGGGCAGAGATGAGACCCCCCCGGGGCTGCTAGGGCCCTGGCATGAGACCCATTCTGCTTACCCTGGGTGAGCACTGGCTGCATAGGTGCCACCTCAAAGCAGTACAGGAGGTTTTCTCCCTGGGAGAGAAAATGGGGGGGACAGGGTATGAGTGGGTCTGTGGGGAGCACCCACCACAGTTTCATGCACCCCACTGCACCCGCATGCACCTGGCTGCATCCTCATGTGCCCTGCTACACCTCTCTGCACTCCTCTGTGCCCTTCTGCATCCTCATGGACTTCCTTGCACCTTACTGCACCCCACTGTGCCCTGCTATGCCCCTCTGCACCCCACCACAACCCCTGTGTTCTTCTGTATCCTGCTGCACCCCACCCCAGCCCCTTGCACCCTGCTGAACTCCTCTGTGCCCACATGCACCTCACTGCACCCTTCCTGCACCCTGCTTCTGCACCCTCATATACTCCCTTGCTCCCCACTGCCACGGCACCCCACCTTGCCCACCAGCACCAGCAGTCCAGTGTCGTCATCATACAGCGGGATGGCCACCCTATGAGAGAAGGAGGGCACTAAGCAGGGACACCCATTGGCACAGCACCCTGAGGGTCACAGGGCTGGATCCTGTACCTTCCCCTGCCAGTGTCTGCCCCAGGCCCTGTCCTGAGGCAGAACAGGGCAGGATCAGGCCCTGCCTGCATTGTGCCAAATGAGGTGCTATGCCCAGCCATGAGGCAATTCCACTCCCAGTCCTGCACCCTGTGCTCTGCAATGGAACCCAGCCCTGCTCGGGGAAGCCACCAGCACCCAAAGGGCAGCCCTGGGGCCTGCCAGGCCGGCTCGGCCAGTTCGAGGTGAGTGCATGGCACACCCCACCACCTGCTGTGCCAGCCAGCCTCAGGAGTGCCCTGTGGTCTGGGCTGTGCCAGCTGGAGTGTGGCCCTGCTCTTTATCCTGCATCCTGTCCCAGAAGGTGCTTGGTGGCTGGAGGGGATGATGCCTGGAAGGGCACTTGGTGATGTCCTGCCTTGGGACTAGTTGGCACAGTGTTGGCAAACATCACTCAAGGTGGCTGTGCCAGGCACTGGGGTCACCTGCCAAGCTGTGGTCACTGTCACCATCGTTGCCACCACTGCTGGGGCCCAGGGTTGGGACAAAGGCACCCTGGGTGCCTGGTTGTCCCAGCCTAGCCTGCACCATGTTCATCGTGCCAAACCGCAACACCTGGCACAGCTCTGCTGTCACTGGGGCATGGGGTTAGCCCCATGAGGGCCACCCACTGACCCTTGGTGGATGGTGTTCTTTGGATGACAGTGTTACTGAGGTATCAGGGCACTGTGGCCCAGGGATGCTGAAGTCTCCAGTTATCCTGGGCACACTTGATATGGAGGTCTTTCGGAAATGCCAAGGATGCCCAGGCCTCGGTGTTACCGGGGGTTCCAGGGTCCCCCGAGGAGTTCTGGGGAGCTCTGGGGTACTGGAAGTCCCAGAGGTTCTCGGGGTTCCTGAGACTCTGGGGAGCTTTGGAGTCTCGGGAGGTGTCTGTGACTCTAGGGGACCCTGAGGCCGCGGAGCTCCCTGTGACTCTGGGGGGTGCCGAGGGTCCCTGTGACTCTGGGGGTCCTGGAGCTGCCAGGGGCCCTAGAGGTCACTGTGACTCTGCAGAGCCCTGCAGAGCCCTCTGTGACTGGGGGGCCTGGAGATGGCAGAAATTGCGGGGTTGTCCCTGTGGGTCTGGGGGCTCCCCGGGGGGTCCCGGCGGTCCCGGCGGCCCCGCCCCGAGTCGGGCCCCAGGTGCGCAAGGGGCGGAGCCTCCGGGGCCGGGCGTGCCTCGCCCCGTCCTCCCCTGTTCCCAGCAGCCAATGGGGAGGCGGCGGGAGGAAAGGTCCCGCCCTCCGCGGTTTTAAAGCCGCTCCCCGCGCCTAGCGCCGCCAGAGAGGGGAGTGCCCGCCCGGCCGCCATGCACTGACCGCCCGGCCCCGCTCGGAACGGCCCCGGTGAGTCTCGCGGCCTCGGTCGCCGCTGACCCGGCCCGCCCTTCGCCATGGGTATGGCCCACCGGCGGGACGGGCTTCCGTCGTGCCCTCTGGGACTCAAGGGGACGGCTGGCCCCGGTATCCCAGTGACCTGGGCCAAGCCGTGGGGCCCCCAGGGCCGGCTGCCCTCCCGGGTGACAGGCTGTCACCCAGCGCCCGGGGACAGGCAGGGCCCCCGGGGACAGCACCTCACTCCAGGTTTTGGCCGGGGGCCGGTGTGCCGTGCTGCCCACAAGGCCTTGGCTGAGCCAGGGGCACCCGGCTGTCCCTTGGCTAGGCTGGGGTGCAGGCACAGTGGCAGAGGTGCAGGCAGGGTCCCAGTCCGCTGTCCCAGCCTCTGCCTGTCCTACCATGGAATGTGCTGTGGTCTGTCCTGAGGACCCCAGTCTGGTAATGCTCTGGTACTCCCATCATGGGGAAGAGGAGAGATGTGGCTGGGACCGACGTGCTCCCTCCAGCTGTGACTGGTGGCTGTGACCCACTCTGCCAGCAGAGGGGCATCAGGACCTCTATGGGACTGGCACACTCTTGGTTCCATCCCATGCTTGCCCTATCAAAGCAGACATGGCAGCAGGGGTCAGTCTTTGGGATCAAGCAGAGATGGGAGCCCCTGGCAGTGGTGTCCACCACCATACTCCTCACCGAGGGCTCATGTAGGGTGGGGTTTGGGTGCCCTTGCCTTTCCTGTCCTCAGGAGCTAGTGTTCTGGATTGCTGACTCGCCATGGGGCTGAGTGGGGTCCCTCTACAGTGCCGACAAGGGATTCCCTCCCGGCTGGCGCAGAGGGACAGGTGCCAGCAGGGCCACTGGCCAACCTGGCTGCAGGCTGGCAGGGATACCCCACTGCCTCTCCTGCTGCCAGCTTTCTGTGTGCTTCGTCACCTGGTGTGCACTGGGGAGTGCTGTCCCTTTTTACCCTCTCTAGGTGCCACTGCGGTGTAAGCGTCCCCATGCCTGGCACCCTCCTGCCACAAGAGCGAATGCATCCCAGCAGAGATGCTCCACTTCAACTCTCTTCCCAACTAATGACCTCCATTCATGTCTCACTCACACACCCGGTAATAACCAACATGACCTGCACTGGCAGATCTCATCCTGCTGGGACTGGGGCAGCTGGACTGGCCTGACCTAGCCAAGGCTGTGCTGCTGCCCACATGGGCAGTGCCACCATCAAGGATGACACTAATTACTATTTTCCCCTGCACCACGCCAAGGCCTAGTGGCCTGGCCAGGTGGCCCTGATGCAAGTGCCGCTTGCCCAGCTGGCTCTGCCGGCAGGACGCGGCAAGAGGAAGCGCTTGGGGACAGCCGCGGTCACCCCAGTCACGCCATAGGAATCTGCCCGTGCTGCCCGGGCCACGCGTGGCAGCATCGCCGGCCTCCTCCCAACCTCTGACAGCGTCTGGGTTCCTCCGCGGGCTGTTTGGCTGCCGGTAAAGCGGCTCTGCTGGTTTTTCTCCTTGGCGGCACCTGAGCCAGGGATCGCGGTAGGGTCAAAGGGGCAGGAGCGGGATGGAGGGGCCGGCGAGCGCCCTGGGGAATGCAATAACCAGGCCTGCATTCCTCCGGGGCTGCTGCGGAAACTTTAATTAAATAGGGAGGGGAGCCGGGAAGGAGGTGGGAGCTGCAGTGGCACAGGGTGGGTTGAAGGGGAGGAGGATTAAAGGGTTTAATCCTGCGTCCCCCCAGCCGGGTCTCGGGAGGGGGTATGTGCTGACATCGCTTGTTTTGGAGGAGCGTGAGGGAAACAGCATCGGCATCCCGCCTGGTGAAGGCACCGTGTCCTTCCCTGCGGTGACAGAGACACAGCCCAGAGCCCAGCTTCGTGCGGGGCTCCATCCTGCCTGCGCTGGTGCCTGCTGGCCGCGGAGGCAGCCCACCGGCTTGGTGGCCTGCCGACAACAACAGCAGCTTTGTTTGGCTGCACGGCGTCGATTGCTGGTGTAGGGAGGGACATCCCGTCCGTAACGAGTTCCCCAGAGAGAACGGACACATCCCTGAGCAACAGGGAAGGGTTGGAAGCCCCGGGTGAGGTCCACCAGCCTGTACTGTGCAGATGTCACCCTGTGGCATGGGGACAGCATCAGACTCATCCCTAAAACACTTGGTGGGTGCGAAGCAGGGTGTCCCCTGTCTAGTCCCTCATCCTGGGTGGGCAGTGGGACAGCATGACCTGGCCCAGGGGGCTGCAAGCAGGGAAGGGAGAGGGGACACAGCACTCCCACCCCAGCAGGCTGGCAGGGAAAGGCTGAGCCGGGACTGGGGGAATCTGAGCCTGGATCCTTTCCGCAGCCGGAAAATATGAATAATTCGGCAAATATCTGCGGTGCAGGCGCAGGGGAGCCCAGCCAAGGCAGCAGCAGGCTGCTGGCAGGCCGGTCCTAACACCTTCAGCAGAACCAGGGCCCCCCTTCCACACTTGGGGACCCCTCTGGGATGTGGGTGAGGCTGTTCTCCTGCCTCCCCGCCCCCTCTTTTTTTTCAGAGCGATGAGCGCTCCATGAACCTGGGCTGGGTTAACTCCTCTCTGCCTCGAGCAGTGCCGGGGTGGGGAGGTGGTGCGGGCGGGATGCCGGCGTGTGCCGGGGGAGCAGGGTGATGCCGAGGTGGCGGAGGCGTGCGGGCGGAGCAGCCGTGCCGCCTGCCCGGCGTTCGTGGCAAGGCGGGGATGCGCGGCCGTGGCCCGGCCAGCCGAACCTGCCCGGGGGAGCCGGGAGCCTGGCAGGCGGGGAGGAAATGCCAGCGTAATTAAAGGGACGAGAGAGAGACTTGGAGTCAGCAGCTGGTTGCAGCACGGGACACGTCAGCGAAACCCGACCCTGGCATTGCAAAACCAGCCCCGGCCTCGCCAGACTCCCGCAGGCCTGGCTTCACTCCGGCACTGCCCGCCCGGGTGTCCTGGTACACAGCGGTGGCACTGCCAGCATGCTCAGCACCGGGGCCCTACCCACCAGCCACCACCCCCCATCTACACGAGCCACCTCAAGGGCTGGCACGGTAGTGAGGGGTGCTGGGTCTACTCCGTTAGCTCCCAAAAGTGCAAGGGCTCCATGATGCTATTTTGGCTCTGCTTGGCCCTTGTGCTGGGCACTGATGGCCTGGTTGTGATGCGGGACTGTGGCGGGACCCAGCAGTGGCATTGATAAGAGGACTGGGGGCTGATACGGGGGTGCCAGTGAATGGACTCAATGACAGTGGACCCCTTGTGGCAGCACAGCTTCTCCCCAGTGTTGGGGAGCTGATGGTGACCGCCTGTGACACAGCACAGCTCCTCCGTGGTGTCGGGCTGACGGCACAGGTCACGGCAGGGCAGGGCTGGTTGGGCCAAGTGACTCAGGCAGCTGTGGTGACTCTGCCCAGCATCTGGGGTGCACCCCACCCTCGGGTGTACCCCACCCCGTGGGGATCCAGCTCGGGGAGAGCCATCTGCTGTGTTAACCCTGTCTGGCTATGGGTTAGCACCACTGTCCCTGAAGCATGAGGGGGCTTGATTGGCTGGGGCCACATTGAGGGAGAGTGGGACACAGCACCAATCCAGACCCCCCCTACAGCTGTTGGTGCAGGAGGTGGCATCCCGGCATCGGCCAGGGCCCCCCACAGCGGCAGGGGCAGGCGGCACGTGCTGCTGCGCGACCCGGCAGCCCCCCACACATGGCAGGGGCCCCTCTGCCCCTTTGCGGGCCATGGCAGGGGAGTTTGTCTGGAGCTCGGCGCAGGGGAGGAGGTGATGACGCCAGGGCTGGGGAAGGGGCTGGCAGGTCAAGGTGCTGGCAGTACTCCCACCTCCAGCAGCCCAAGGGGGTTTGCCTCTTCCCTACCTAGGGTTCCCCCTCAGCTACCCCAAAGTACCCCTGAGATGGGGAGACCGGGACAGTGAGTTCCTAGCCTGGCCTGTGCTAATTAAGAGTGTTATTAAAAGGGCTGAAGACGAAGTTGAGAGAAGAGCCAGCACTGTGGGGCACAGCCACAGTATCATCAGCTAGGCACCCACAGCAGGGGTAAACAGGGCTGTTGACAGCCCTGCTCACCCCAAGAGCATTCTGTCCTCCATCCCTGATATGCCAGTCCCCAAGGAACAAGGAGGGATCACCAAGGTGCCAGCAGGAAGTGGAACAGCAAGGTGGCTTACAGCACCCAGGAGACAGGAGCAAGCTTTGGGGCAACTACAAGCCCTGGGATGCTGTGGGGTCACAGCTGGCTCTGATGGGCATAGTAGGGACCTATGGGGCAAGGGAGAACCCAGCTTCTTTGGCCCCTCAGACTGTACCGAGGTCTGGGTGCCCCATCAATCAGGGATTGCTATGCCACCAGTGATCTGGGCAGAAGCTCATTTGTGACCTTCCAAAGCTGCCAGGAATTGTTGGGAAGCCCATGTCCCAATGGAGACTGTACCAAGAGGCCAGGCCAAAGCCAGTAGGACATGGAGTGTGCAAAGGTGCCACATTCTAAATGTTGGGGGGCTGGGGAGGGCAGCCCACATGTGGCTTCACTCTTGCTGCTGCAGTGCAGAAGAGATAGGAGCCCACTTGGGACTTTCCCACTCCCTTTATGGTCCCTTTGGGGCCAGAGGGTCCCTGGCAGGACACAGGGAGATGGTTCTTGCACACCAAGAGTGGTGCATGGGTAGTGTGGTGGGTGTCTGAGGCACCCCACAGCCCTGCCAGCCCAGGGTACCCCCCTGGCAGAGTCTGCCCCTAACTTTGGCTGGGTTTCTCTCTCCCACAGAGCTGACATCATGAAGCAGCTGATCATTTGCATGCTGCTTCTCTGGGCCCCTGTGGAGCTGGCTGGGGCATGTCCCGCAGGCTGCCAGTGCCAAGACCCCAAGACCATCCTGTGTGCGGCCAGACGAGGCCACACCGTGCCTCGGGGGCTGCCCCCCAACATCCTCTCCCTCTATGTCTTTGAGAATGGCATCACAGTGCTCAATGAGAACAGCTTTACAGGCCTGCCTGCCCTCCAGCTCCTGGACCTCTCACAAAACAAGATCACCAGCATCCAGAGAAACATCTTCCAGCCCTTGACAGAACTTGTCAACTTGGATCTGTCCTCCAACCAGCTGCAGGAGATCACCAATGAGACCTTCCATGGATTGTGGCTGCTGGAACGGCTCTACCTGCAGAAGAACAGGATCCAGCACATCCATGCTGCTGCCTTTGACACACTGGAGAACCTGCTGGAGCTGAAGCTGCAGAACAACCAGCTCCAGGCTGTGCCCCCCCTCAACCTGCCCAACCTCCTGCTGCTGGACATCAGCTGGAACAAGATCTCCACCATTACACCAGGGGCTTTCCACGCTGTCAACATCGAGTCCCTGAAGATTGCAGGGCTGGGGTTGACAAGCTTAAACGAGGAGCTCTTCCAGGCCCAGAACAACCTGCACGAGCTGGACATCTCTGACAACCTGCTGGAGCATGTGCCAGCAGTGCTGCGGCGACTTGGGAGCCTCACCAAACTCAGCCTGGCCGGCAACACCCATATCTCCCAGCTGCTGCCGGAGGACTTCCACAACCTTCATAACCTCCAGGAGCTGGACATCAGCAACCTGAACATCAACACCATCCCTCGGGATTTCTCTGGCTTCTTCCCCAGGCTTCGGGCCATGACGGCTGCTGGTAACCCCTTCAACTGCATCTGCCCCATGAGCTGGCTGGTGCAGTGGGTGAATGCCAGCAGCGTGGTCCTCCGGCGGCCCGAGGAGACACGCTGTCACTTCCCTCCCAAAAATGCTGGCAAGCTCCTCCACCACCTGCAGTACTCTGACTTTGGCTGCCCCACCACCACTACCACCATCACCACCACCACCACCACACCACGCACAACCACACTGTCACCACCTGTACCATTCCCCACCAGCAGCCACCCTGTGCTGCAGCCCAGCGCCGCTGCTCCCACAGCAGGGGCCGCAGCCCCCCAGGCCAGCTCCACGCTAGTGCCTTTCAGTGGCCCGCTGGCCTCCACCATCCCCCCACTGCCCATGTGTCCCCCTCGCACGTGTCTGAATGGTGGCACTTGCCACCTGGGCACACAAAACCTCCTGGAGTGCCTATGCCCAGCAGGCTTCACTGGGACATACTGTGAGGTGGAGGTGAGGGTGACAACGGCAGCCCTAGCCACACCAGCCCCACCACCTAGCCAGTGGATCAGCATTGCACAGGTCAGCAGCACCTCCCTCAAAGTGGACCTGCAGAACTACATCCAATCCAAAGCCCAGCTGAAGGGCATCCGCTTGAGCTACCGAAACCTCTCTGGGCCAGACAAGCGGCCAGTGATGCTGCGCTTACCAGCTTCGCTCTCTGAGTACACAGTGCGGGCACTGAAGCCCAACTGCACCTACCACATCTGCATAGGGCCCTTGGGGGAGAAAGTCTCCAAGGAGGAGCACTGTGCTGAGGTGCAGACCTTGCCTGCCAGCCACCAACAGCACTCACCTGTCACCCAGAGCAAGGACAGCAACCTGGCCCTCATGATTGTCCCTGCGCTGGCTGCTGCACTGCTGCTGCTGGTGGTGGTAACTGCTGGCATGTACTACCGGCGGCAGCGCCGGGCAAAGGCACACGCTGGCAGTGGGGTGGAGGCTAGCCCGCTGGAGCTGGAGGGGGTGAAAGCCTGCCTGGAGAACGGGGATCTGAGTGGCCATAGCCACAAGGTGCCAGAGGCGGCCATGCTTTCCAGTGAGTGCGAGGTGCCGCTCATGCAGTCACATTACCCCAGCAACAACAACACCACAGGGCTCAAACCCTCCTATTTCTGAACCAGGTGGGATGCAGCAGCCAGGCAAGGCCTGGGTGGACAAGGGGTGAGCTTCAGCAACCTGTCCATGTTCCTCTGGGGTGAGGAATGGTGAGGAGTACACCAAATTAAGGCAGAAAACCCCAAAACCCATAACGTGCAATTTCTGAGAGGCTGCCAGGCATCGGGAGGAGATGCTCATGTTCCCGGCAGTGCCTTGGTTTCTGTGACTCAATGCAGAACGTAGGCAGCAGGAAAAGGGCTTTGGGCTTTTAATGTGGGGTTTGGGTGGGCTTTTTTTAGCTACTGCTAAAAGGAAAGCTGCGTTGGCTCAGCTAAGGGACACCCACGTGCTGGTAACAAGGGTCCTTTAGCAGAGTGTGGCCCGTGACTCTCAACTCCCTGGAAATCGATGTGAGCAATCAGGCCTGGCTGAGGTGCTGGGACCCTCCCCGAGCCGAAGGAAGCACTGAGCAGGCAAACCGGGAATTGAAGCTTTAAGAACTCGGAGAGAATATTTATACACAGTTATTTCCCATTTCTTCTGGGAAAACTCTTTTTGTTCTTGTTGTTCTAGTACAGGTTTTGTGTACAGCTCTTTTTGTAAGGCAGACCAGAAAGGTGGTTTGGGGTTTTTTTTTGTTTTTTGTTTGTTGTTTTGGGGTGTGTTTTTTTGTTGTTTTGTTTTGGTTTGTTGGTTGGGGTTTTTTTGTAAGAAAAGAAATTAAAACACCACCAGTGAAAAGCTCTGTGCAGCCCTGAGCACTTCTGCAGGCACTGGCCATGGGAGGCAGGGGCACAGGTCCCCCGTGGCTGAGCAGGAAGGTCAGTCGCGTCCTCCCGTTGTTGTTGGCGAGCGCCAGAATGAGTCAGGGTAGTGGAGGGGGGAGTTTCCCCAACTCTGAGCTTCTCCCTCCCCGGGTGCTGCCCCCGGCTGCAGGCGCTGAGGAGTTGTTCCCAAAACAGAGGCCATGGGTGTTGAATCGGCCCCTGCCCTGCGCATCATCCAGCCTTACTTCATCCCTCCCTGCCTGCCAGATGGCTCAGGAGCCAGCTGCGGGACAAACAGCCCAGCTCAACCTCTGTGACCTCCCAACAGCAGCCCCGGCGGCACTGGCACCCTCAAAAAGAGACACGTGTCAGCCTGCTTGGTACCCTCAAAACTGGGGTTATGTCCGAGGCCACCCCCGAAGTGAGCCCCTGGCCCCTGGAACAGCCGCTTCCGTGCGCTGGGCCCGGGAGGCTGGGAGGGCTGGGAGCCGGCGCTCGGCAGGTTCCCGCTGCCAAGTGGGTTCTGCTCCAACCCTCTGGTTTTAATAGTTTTCCAATCCTTTATCTTTCAGCCTGGAATTTTCCAGGTTGGGGCTGTGCCCACCGAGGTATGTTTGATTTGGAGAGAATGAGCAAAACCTGGCTGAAGCGCAGCGGCTGCCGCCAGCCGAGCCGGGGGTCACCGTCGTGCCACGCGAGCTGCCGCCCGCACCGCCGGCGCTTCGGGAGGCCTCGCTCCGGTGCAGGATTCGGCCCTGACCCCGGTCCCGCTCGCCCCGGGGCCGACGGCAGGAGGGGGACGGCTCTGGATGCAATTAGGGGCGTGGAGTGTCGGCGGGGGCGTCTGGCGAGGCAGCTCCCCAGCTCCCAGGTGGGCTTCCGGCAGGACTGGCTCCCATTAGGGCCGGCGCAGAGGCAGGAGGGGCCCCTCGCCGGCGCGGTCTGCTCGGTGCGGTGGCCACGCTTGCCTGCTCAAAGGGCCTATTGTGGTCCTCTCCCCACAGATTTTTCAAATTAACATCCCGAATTCCTCTGAAAATTGCTGCTGTGTAAATATTTTCGCTGCGAGCTTTGTATATTTTCCAGCCCAGCGAGGAGAAGAAAAGTCCCTGGCGGAGCTGTGGCCTGGTACCGCCAGCCGCCCGAGCCGAGCTGGGCACAGGGTCGGCCATGGTGTGCCTCCCTGTGGGCACCAGTTGACGAGGGACCTCAAGACTCTTCCTTCCTGGCCCCTTGCTGTCCCTCCAGCTCAGCTTCAGGATCTGCCCTTTGCCTAGTGCGGTGACTTTGTTCATTTACAATTAGCTGGAGGTTTCCAGGGACCCCCATGTGCTGGGGATGCTGGATACCCCCTTAGCAGGTTCCATTGCTCATGGGGGACCTCCAGCAGCTCCAAAGCGACCACACTGACTGCTGTAGCACAGCAGCAGCAAAGCAAGGTTTGGCTTGGGCAGGTGCAGTGCAGCCAGGGAGCCCTGAGCCAAAGGTTTTGAGGTGGCTCAGCTGGGAAGTGGGGGGAGCAGCACAATAGGGGCAGTGAGGCCCAGCCTTGGCACCAAGGAGAGTAAGAATGCTGTAACCAGGATTCAGCACCCTGTGGAGCTTAGACACTCCCTGAACACCCACATATGCACCCAGGCAGTGCTCAAAATATTCCCTTCCAGCCCCAAACTGGAGCACAAAAGTCCCGCTGGCCGCTGCCAGCCCCAGTGCACGCCAGCAGCAGCTTGGGGCGGCACATTGTGTGGTGCTGCTAATTCCTGTGAGCTGAATCAGCACTGGGGAGGGATTGCAAAAACCCCTGAAATGAACCCAAACCCAATCCCTCTCACTATGTGATCCCAGTGGGGCCAGCAACCCAGCGCCCTGGCCAGAAGCCACTCGACAAGGAGCCACCGGTTTTATGGGAGTAAGTCCTGCTGCCACAGTGCTGGCCCGGCCCTGTGCCCCAACTGCTGTGAACCTGGAGGGCTCTGTCTTCCAGAGAACCATCCCTGCCACCCTAGCAACCAAAGCCTGGTCCTCTGGGTCCCCCAGGTTCCCATGGCTGGAGCAGAGCTCTGGGGGACACACTGCCTTGATGCAGAGTGCTAGGGGTCCCCTTCCCTGCATCTCTGGGGTGAAAGCAGATGTGCCCATCCCACAGCCCCACGTGTGCTGCCGCAAAGCCTGAGCTGCCAGGAAGAGCTCATGGGGAGGCAGAAATCCCACCAGCTTCCTGGAAGGCTGGGGAGACAAGGGAGTGCCAGGACGCCACAGAGGTGGCGGTGGGCCGAGGCTGTGGCCCATCTGGGAGCGATTTTGGTGCTGCTGCCACTCATTGCCTTCCCAGCTGAGTGGCACAGGGCTATTTTTACATGGTGTAATTACCAGGACAAGCAGTCGCCCTGGCGTCAGCTGCTTTCTGTGGCTCTCCAGAAGCAGCTCCCCACACAGGGATGGGTCCCATTGGGTGGCACCCATTGGGGTGGCCTCTCCCCACTCTTCACGTATACAATCAGCAGCCAAGCCCAGACACCCATGGAAAAAGGGAGCAAGGGCAGGGTTTTGCAAGTGGATGGGCACAGGGATGGACCTGTCCTGCTCAGGACTCTGCCACCAAGACCTGACCACTGGGGTGAGTTTTGTCAGAGACACAACACAACCCAAAAGAGCTGTTCAGTCCCCAGAATGAGGGGAGGCAGGGCAGGCAGGATGAAAGCAGGGTGGGCCATCAAGGTCCCATTACAGCTGATAAGGATGCCAGGATGACACTGGGGATGTGTGGCTCAGTGGGGTGAAGTGCTTCGGTACACACAAGGGTTGGAGTCAGATGTTGGGGCTGCAAGCATGGTCCCCACGAGCTAGCTCAGCCACAGGGTTTGGATGGGGGTGGGGAGTTGCTGAGTGCTGAGCATTGTCCCTGCGTAACCACCCATCCCCCTCCATGTCTTGCTGCAGTGCTGGGGAACCGAGCAGCCCAAAATCCCTCCACAAACATCCTGCCCTGACAGCTCTGGCACCTCCCAGCTCTGTTGGACTTTGCACCACACAGGGTGGTGGGGATTCTGCTGTCCACATCCCCTGCCCCGTGGGGCTTTGTCCAGCACCAGTATGTGCCATGAGCACACAGCTCCTGGGACCTTTGCAGATTTGGTCAGCTCATACCAACCAACCCAGCTACAGCCCTACAGCCCTGACCCAGCCGTGGTGTGGGCAGGAGGTACCCCCAGCTTCTCTGGGGACATTTTAGGGACACCAAAAGATGTGGTGACACAAGGGAGCTGCTGTTCTTTGGCCCCAACGTGGTGACAGCCCCGTCCTTGGGCAGTGCTGTGTTGGATGCCAAGCGTGCAGCAGCAGGGTCTGGTCACTGACCCTGAGTTGGAGCTGGTAACTCAACCCCACTGGTGCTAGTTACAATTTAGGGCAACAATAAGCTGTTGCCTCCCTTCCTGGCTCCTGCCCTGCTGCTCCTTCAGCTAATTAAAAGGGGCTGGGGAGGGCAAGACAAAACCTGAGTTGAAGGGAATGGCAGGTACCTGAAAGTGGCATGTTGAGAACCATGGCTTGGAGAGGAACCTGCTCATACCACCTACCAACAGCTTTGGGCATGAGCAGCAGGGGTCAGCTCCTGATCACAGCCCTGGCATAGTAGTAGTACTTTCAAAATGAGCTTTAGGGCAGACACAAGTATCTGCCCTGCTCAGGACTTGGGATGTGGAACCCTCAAAATGCATTTACTACTCCCTACTCTCTGTCCCCTTCTTCTGTGGATGCTGTGCAGGGGCATAGCCACTTTGTGGGGTTCAATTTGAGCACGGACATTGGGGGTGGGGATGTGTGGTGTGTGCCCCAACTTGGGGTGCCACAAAGTGCCTGGAATGCATGGTCCTGGCTTGGCAGGCATAGACCCATGTGGCAGGGTGTGGTGGGGACATGATGGGGACGCAGTGGGGACACGGTGGGGATGCAGGCTCCCCTTCCTGCTGGCCTGCCGGCAGTAATGAATGGTATGAGTTTCCTGCCCGCCCACTGATTGCTTCCTCAAAAAGCCTCAACGAGCTGCTGACGCTGCGCCCGGCTCCCCGCCTGCGGCTCACTGCATGGCCGCCACTGGACGCTGCTTGGTGTCTCATACTGGGCACCCATGGCCATGCTGGAGATCCGCAATGGGCACCCCAACCCCATGGCTGCTCCACCGTCCCTGGGGTGCTGCAATCACTATCCTGGGAGCTTCCAGCAACCCCTGTGCTGAGTCTGACCCAATCTTTCAGCCCCCCTCTTTGGGCACTGCCTTGGCAGTATCCCCAAAACAGACAGCCACGGCTCTGGGGCTCCCAAGCGCTGCCACCCCACCAGCATGGGGATGGTTCTGTCACGGCCCCCCGCTCGAAACCTCTGCCGGGAGCCAGCTCAAATCCCCCTCCGCCATTTGTCATCCCGGCGAGATTTACGCGGAGGTGGGGGGGAGCTGGTTGGGGCTGGAATCAGGTCTGGCCCCAGAACGGCTGCCTAAAAACAGCACCTCCTCCTCTTCGGAGACTCCCGGCGCGAGGTGGGGGAGGATCCTGCTCACCCCCACCAGCCCCAGCCCCTCTCCTTATCAGGCAGCCACGCAACCACAGCGCGGCGGGGCCGTGGCGTGCCTGCGAGCAGCGCCCGCCAGCCGCATTCCTGGCGGCCGATAAAGCCAGCAGCCAAAATAACCCCAGCCCCGCGAAGGGGCTGAGCGCAGCCCACAGTCTGCATCCCATTTAGCCAGGCTGGCTCGGCCCGGCCCAGCGCCGCGCTGCGAGAGCCAGAGGCACAGAATCGTTTGGCCTGAGAAGGATCCTCCGGTTCAACGTTATCCAAGGATACTAAGGCTGGTGCTAACCCATCTCAGCAGGATTTGGGGTGTTTCCCAACGGATTCTTCACTGACAGCAGGAAGAGACCCTCAGAGCATCCCCTTGCAGCACGCTGTATGCTCTGGCTTCTCTCAGGAATGTCCACTCTGGATACTAACGATGGCTCATTTCATGAGGTTGGGCATGGCAGCCCCATGGCTCTGCCCGTTGTGCTGGCAGAGCTGAGGAGCAGGAGAGCTGCGAGTTGCTCACCCCAGGAGCTTGCAAGAGGGTGAGCCTCCCCACCTGCTCCCACCAGAGCTGCTCCCCCAGCCACTGTGCCAGCATCTCCTCATTGTGCCCATGGCTGCCTCTCCCCTCCTGTCAGCCCTGGCTGCTGCTAGCATAGGCTCAGAGCTGACACCTCAGTGCAGGGGCAGCCAAGAACCAGCCACACCATCACTTGGCTCCTTGCCACAGGCCCATATTGGCATTTGGTGGCTGCCAACCACCCAGCCTGCTCTAGCATTCCAGCCTCCCATGGGGCCAGCCTGCTGTGTGGTGAGGCTCCTGACAACCTTGTGCTTTGCCAGCAGCTCTGAGGAGAGCTAACGGCTTCCACCATAGCCTGGCAAGGAGTTTGTCCCAAACCCTCATTGCCACAGCAGAAGGAAGGCACTTCCTCCTCTGCCTCCTCCTGGGCAGGAGAGCCCAGATTGGCTTCATCATGGCTTGATGAGGGGCACTGATCTCTTACAGCCAGGAAAGGTCCTCTTCAACTTCCTCCAGGGACACCCAGTGAGCGTGGCTCAGTTGGTGGCCTGGCCACGGCTGGCTGGGCAGCCCCACGGCACCATGGCACAAAGCAGTGTGGCTCCGACACAGGCAGAAGGTTGAGGCCGAGCTGCTCCAGTGAGCAGCAGTGCCAAAAGAATTCACTCGCCCACAGCATTTTGTGCTGCCCTAGTGCCCAACCACCTAGCAGTCACCTCAGACACTGATGGTGCTGTCCCCAGCAGTGCCACCACCTGCCACAGCACACTCATGCCATCCCCAGATCTGCCACTGCCCTGCCATCCTACCCGAATGGTGCAAGGGATGCAGCCACACCATTACCAACCCTGTCCCCAGCTTTGTGGCTGAGCACCGGCAGTGCCAGGAGTATTCTGTCACCTGCTGCTCCACCACCATGCTCCCTGCATGGCTCTAATCATGGCATCCCCACAGTGCCATCTCATGTACCCACTGCCTGCCCTCCCACCCCATGGTGAGCCCCCGTCCCTACCCAGGTGATGTGTCCAGGGCCATGGTGAGCATTGCCCCGCTGAATCGTCGTGTGTCCCACAGCTTCACCTCCCGCTCCCGCATCTGCAGGGGCACAAACATGGCATCAGTGGGCACCAGGGCTGCCAGGCAGGCCCCATGGCACCGCCTCCCTCCATCCCTAGCAAGTGCGATGTCACCAGCCACCGTGTCTTCTGCTTTCATGGAGAACAGGCCACGCAAAAAGCATCCGGAGCCCTGGCACAGCAGCTACAGAGAGTGGGGCTGGGACATCCTGATCCCACCAGAGCTGCCTTCCTGGTGAGGACCATACCTGGCTGAAGCCCACGGAGATGAGGCAATCACTGGAGCCCATCCAGAGCAGCCGGGTGTCCTTGTTGTTCTCATGTCCCAGGACACTCTGCAAGGCACAGAAGATGTGGCCATCAGTATCACCAGCAGGCATGCTGGGCACACCACACTGGACACGTGCTTCACTGCTGGTGGCCCTGGACCTTCCCAGGGCCAAGGAGATTGAGTCGAGTGCTGCCTCCTGACTGCTGAGGTGCCCAAAGTGACAGCAATAGGGACAACCTGCAAGAGGTGACAGTCCTGGGCCCCCACCTGTGCCAGCACCAGCATGGATGCTTTGTGGAGCAGCTGGGCTGGCTCCTGGTGAGGAGTGGAGAGTGGCAGCAGGTAATCTGAGTGTGAGTAGTCATGAAACAGCTTCCTGGACCCTCGGGGCTCTCCCCACACTCAGCAAGGGGGCTTGAGGGCTGTGAGGAAGCTGCTCCATGCCAGCAGACACAGGAAGTGGCTTGGCCACAGCCATGGCCACAGTGACAGAGGGACTTACTTCCCCAGCTGCATCACTGGGCTCTTGATCCACGACGAATCTTGGCTGCAGACCTGGGTGCCCCGCATGTGTCCGGAAGCTACCGAAACACATGGCACACTGAGCCTGGTCGTGTTCCCCACACCATTCTGACCACCTGCAGCCCCACTCTGCCTCTCCCCTGTAGGGCTGTGAGCCCCGCCCCCCCCACTCCACAATCCTCAGCCCAGTCACCACACTGATCCCAGTTATGCTCTGCTAAGGAGGGGAGGGGAGGAATCCTGGTGGGGCTGGTGGTGGCTGCTTGCCAGCTCCCATGTGGCCCCCAGATGGGTCCTGTGGTTGTTGATGTCTCAGTGGGAGCCAACAGCCCCATGGCGCAGGCGGCAGTTGCAACCTCCTCACTATCGTTTGTGAAGCACCAACAAAAGATTGCAAACCATTCCAGGGCTGGCATGGGAGAGCAGAGGGCTCTGCCAGAGCTAAATCTGGCACAGAGCATCCAGCACCTCAGCACCAGGTAGGAGGGACCTAGTGCGAGGGCAGAAGGGGTGGGGTAGGCACAGGACGGTGCCCACAGGCAGCATCTTCTGAGCTGTCCACAGGCCCAGGCGGGCTGGGGAGGCTGCATGGCAGTGCCAAATCTTTCACTGCCCCACCAGTGAGGCCCTGCTGGGCCCTCCTGCATTCCCAGTCCCCAAAGGATGCCCACTCTCTGGAAGGACCCACAGCTGGGGCAGGAGAAGGCACATGGTGCCAAATCTCCCCCTCCCCTGGCTCCAGCATGCCAGCCTCCTTGCCAGTACAAACATAGTGCTTGCCAGACAGTGCATCTCACTTGGCAGAGGCAGTGCTGGCCAAGCCAAGCTCGGCACTCCCAGGCACAGGGGCAGGATGTGGAGCAGGAGGGGCCCGTCCTCCACCTCCAACACACTGGCACAGCAGCCAGGTCCTGGGAGGAGAAGGGAATACATCCCAGGATGGGTGCCAAGAGGGACGGAAAGCCCAGGAGCCAGGGCCAAGCCTGCTCGTCATCCAGAACACTTCTGCACCTGAGCTGTGCACCGTGGCAGCCAAAACTCAACAGCTGGAGATTCCATAGCCAACTGTGCCAGCTCTGCTGGTCCCCAGAGCCAACCAGCACAGCACCTGAGTGATGGCAGTGGGTGGCAGTCCCTGGGTCATCCAGCACAGCACCCAAGGGATGGTGCTGGCTGTCAGTCTCCCAGGCCATCCAGCACAGCACCCAAGGGATGGTGGTGGGTGGCACAGCTGGCAGAGCACAGGGCAATGCTGCTCCCAGCCCACATTGTGCTGGTGGTGGCACAGGGCCATGTTTTCTGCATTAGTTCCATCCCAGCTGAGCAGGACGTATGGCAGCAAGTATGCAGCCAGGCTGGGGCTCTGCTTTTGGTGGTGCCTCTGCAGATGTTGCCAGAGGTGAGTGTGCAGGGCTGGCTGGCAGTCAGTCTTGGGTAGGTGGGACCCCCAGAGACCCTGCCCTCCCCATCTCCCCTGTTCCATGTCCCCTCCCCTGGTGCTGAGGGTTTAGGCAGAGATAGGGTGATGTGACCTGGCACTGGTGTGGTTTGGTCAGTGGGGAGCCCCAGGGTGCCCATGGGGCTTCTGTGGAGCTTTCCTGGAGTTGGCAGAGTTGGGCCAGGTGGACACTCGGCCTGGTGTGATGCTGGGGCACCCCCTAATCCCACCCCGTGTCCCTGGAGCTGGGACCAGTCACAGCCTGAAGGATGGGCATCCTTCTGGAGCCACTCATTCCCTGAGCAGGCTGAGCAGAGACCACCAGCTGCAGGCTGGCACACAGAGAGCTAAAGAGGCCTCTCAGTTCCCCGGCCACGCCAGCACCGAGGCATCCCAGCCTCCACCAACCCATTGTGTGGGCCCAGCCCAGCTGGTTTGAGGCAGCCCAGGGTGGGGGGAGCTTGTGCTCCCTCCTCAGTGCCGGATCGGCTGCACGGGGAGTGCTTCCTGGCACTGTCCCTCTCCCCACCTCAACCTACCCCTCCCGGCACAGGCTGAGGTGCGGTACTGGTACCCATGGAGCTCCCTGCTGCGGGCTGTGGGGGGCCAGTGGAGGGGATCAATGCTGACATGTCCGATGCAGCTGTTGGCAGCGAGGCTGAGTGAGCTGGGAACAGCTGCCCGCAGCGAGCGGCCGCCTTGGGCTCCGCGGCTGCTGGCAGAGCCCGACACGGAGCAGCTACGGCTGCAGGACTGGGGACGCTCCTGGGTTGCTCCCTGCCTCCGCAGGAGCAGCTACCCTCAGCCGGGACGCAGGGCGGGGAGAGCTGGAGATAGGAAGCCCAGAGCAGAGCTGCGGGGGTGGACGGGTGGGAGATGGCTGAGTGGGCCACACAGGGACGTGTGGGTGCAGGAGGCACCAGAGCTAGGCTGAGCCATTCTTTTGCCAGCAGGAACTAGGGAGGAGGGGTCACCCCAGCTTGGGGCACTGCGGTGGCCAGACTCCTCCTCATAGTGAAATGATGAGGCCAGGAACGTGAGAGATGCCATCACTGCCTTCACACCCCAGAAGGCTGTGGGGGGCAGGAGGGATGAATGGCTTCCGGGGGAGCTGAGGGAGCTAACCACAGCCTCACATCCTCCGTGACCTCCCTCCACTGCCAAATCCTGTACTACAGAGAGCAGAGCAACCTCTCCCGGGCCAGTTCTGCTTCTCCTCTCTGTCTGCAACCTGAGGACACCCTGAGCTGCCACCTGCCCCCAGGAAAGCACAAGGATCACAGCCACTGCCCACGGTGGCTGCAATGCTCCTGTAGCCATCACCCTGTTGGCACTGGCCTCTGCCTGCTGCTGGGTGTGGAGTGTCTGTGTCATGGTGGCAATAGACTGGGGAGAGCTTCCTCCCTGATCCCAGATGAGCATTGCCACAAAGCCATGTTGCTCTGGAGAGCTGGGAACCCAGTGCTGTGCAGGCTCTGCCTCTGCCACCCTGCTGTCAGCACAGCCCCACACCTCCACCCAGCCCCTCCTGCCCTCAGTGAAGCCAAAACAATGCCCCAGCAAGGGCAGAATCCCAGCAAGGACAGAAAGGTGAGCAGGCTCCCCCTCAGAACAGCCCCTATATGGCTGAAGAGGCTCACGCCTTGGCACAGATGCCCAGGCACAGGGCTGGGCTGGGAGCATCTGGTCTGGGCAAACCACAGCACCCATCAGCACGGGTCCCTCTTCTCCCACATCTCATCCCTCCTTGTAGACACCGGCTCCACAGGCTCTGCCCCAAGGCTGTTCCCAACCCTCCTAAACCCCTTTTCCCTCCTGGGAGCCCCAGCTCAGGCAGCAAGCTGGAGGCACCGAAAATGCTGTGCCAGAGCCACAGCCCCAGGTAAGCGAGAAGCCAACCCACGTCCCTGTGCCGGCACCCTGCAGAGCTGGCGAGCGCAAGCAGTGCCCGCTGCATTCCTGCATCTCTTGTGATGCTGCTGGCTCATCCCAAATCCTCCTCGACTTCCCCATCTCTGCCATTCCAAACGGCATTCCTGGGAAGGACGTCCGAGGGGGAAGCAGAGCAGAGGAAATATAAACAGTGCCGTGCAGCTACGCTGGGGAACAGAAGCATGAGAGCGCCGAGCGCGCCGTGCTATAAATAGGCAGCCCAGAGCCAGGCCAACTTTTTCAAAGCTTCCCACGGTCTCCTTGGGAATGTGGGATGCTCTGGACCTTCCCCCAGCCCGGAGGAAGCTGCTGCCGAGGCTGGGAGTCAGGTACCCCCGGGGTGACCCCGGTGTGGGATATCACATCAATGGGCTGAGGCAGGGAGGAAGGCTAAAAGTCTCTCTGTGCCCCAATGCACTTTCCCCTTGTGAGTGGTTCCCAACCAGCCCTGGGCTGATCCCAAGCAGAGGTACTATATTAGGGTCTGTGAGGTTCTAGCTGTGGGCACAGAGGGGTCTCTGCAGCCTGGATCTCTGCTTTTCCACAAGCATCACCCTGCCACTAAGGCCATGCTGACCACAAAGACCCTTCCCCTGCCGTACTCTCCTACCATGATGGGGGCTGATGTGGCCCATGGGATGGTAGCCATGGTGTGGGGGAAGGGCTGGACTCCCTTTCCCACCCCTGGGGCCATGGGGCAACTCTGGTTTTGGGATGACAGCATGGTCCTGCCTCACACTGGGTGTGCTTGGAGGGCTGCAACCCCCAGGTGCTCCCCAGGCACCAAGCTCTGCCCCTGTGGTATGGGGAACAAACTCATGGTGGGGACAAATGCAGGGTGACACCCAGCCAGCTGTCCCCAGGTGCCCTCAGCCCCCCTCATTAAACAGAGCTCATTAAGACGTGAGCAGGAGTGTGCTCACCCAGCACGCGTGGCCATTCCCTCGCCCCCAGTCCTGCCGAAAGGCTGCTGGGGGAAGTTTCTCGTGAGAACAGAGCCAGCTCCTCTTCAGCCCACACTGGCCATGCTGGGCGGCAGCCCTGCAGCCTGGCACCCGCCCCGGGCCCCGTTAATGGGAGCCAGGTGCTGGCCAGATGCTTGCAGCCCCTCGCCCGAGCACAGTGTGTGTGGGTGGGATGTGGCCTGTTGCAGCCACGCCGCGTTCAGTGGACATGGCTGCACTGTACCAAACTGGGGTGCAGGCTGGCATGCAGCCACGCTGCCCACATGGCATGGGACGAGCCCCACTGTGTATCAGTTTTCTGCCCCTGGGAGCCACTTCTCATCTCCAGTGGTTTTGGCTGACATCTCTGTCAGTAAATCCTTTTGAGGATGAGATGTTCATTGACTGGTGGATAAATTACAGTCATGTAGAGCTGAAGGTTTAACAGTGTCTCCCTGCGCCCCCCAGACTGCACCCCACTGTTTCAGAGGATGGGTAAGACCATGACCCATTGTGCAGGCAAGGTCTCAGAATCACAGAATCCTTTGGGTTGGAAAGGACCTTAAAGATCATCTAGTTCCAGCCCTCTGCCATGGGCAGGGACACCTCCTACTTCACCAGGTTGCTCAAGGCCCCATCCAACCTGGATTTCAACACTTCCAGTCTTGGAGCCTCCACAGCTTCTCTGGGGAACTTGTTCCAGTGTCTCACCACCTCCATGGGGAAGCATTTCTTCCTAATGCCTAATCTAAACCCAGCTTCTCTCAGTTTGAAGCCATTACCCCTCATCCATCTTGCCCCCACCAGCCCCAGGGACCCAGGGCTTCCTAGGACACACAGGAGAAGGTGGCCAGGGAAGCAAGCAAGCAAAGATGCCAACTTAGTGCCCTTTGTGATACACAAGTTGCTGTGCCCTGCACTGGTTCTGGGGACCCACACAGGGCATCAGCTGGTGTATACAATCATGGACTGGTTTGGGTTGGAAGGGACCTTTACAGACCATCTCATCCAAGCCCCTTGAAGTGAGCAGGGACATCGGCAACTACAGCAAGTTGCACAGAGCCCCAAGCAACCTGACCTGCAATCATTCCAGGGACAGGGCATCTACCACCTCTCTGGGCAACCTGGGACAGGGTCTTGCCACTCTCAACATTAAAATATTTTTCCTTCTCTCCAGTCTGAATCTCCCTCTCTTAGTTCAAACCTATCACCCCTTGTCCCATCACAACAGGCCTCAAAAAGCACTGAAAGGCCACCAGAACATCTTGCTGGAGCCTTCTCTTCTCCAGGCTGAACAAGCCCAGCTCTCTCAACCTGGCCTCACAGCAGAGGGCTCCCACCCTCCCATCACTGCTGTGGACCCGCTCCAGCAGGTCTCTGTCTCTGCTGTTCTGAGGACACCAGAGGTGGCCCCAGCACTGCTGGGGAGGGTCTCAGCAAAGCAGAGCAGAGCAGAGGCACAGAATCCTCTCCCTTTACCTGCTGCCCATGCTGTTGGAGATGTAGATCAGGACACAACTGGCTTCTGGGCTGCAAGCACAAAAGCACCCTCATGGTGCTCTGCCCCCTGTTCCCCAATGCTGGTGAAGCACCCCAAAGACACATCCCAGAGGGACATGGGGACATTTCATGGGGTTTGCACTGCAGGGTGGGTGAGGATGTGAACAGTGAAGCACCAAGCCCCAGCAGAGCTGGGGCCATGAGGAACAGGATGTGAGTTGGTTCCAGCAAGAGGGTCAAGGCAAGGACGGTCACCACCAGCACCCCTGGGAGGGGAGGGCAGGCTGCAACCGGGGCAGAGTGGCCTTGGGTGTGGATGAAGTGGAGGATGGTATTCATGGGACCTGTCCAGAAGGATGGCAGCACTTGGATCCAGCCCTGGCCCAGCAGGGGAGGTACAGCAGGACCTGCAGCAGCAAAGGGATGGCTCTGGCACTGAGCGGCAATGGGATGCAAGCACAACCCAAACTCTTGCGAAGAGGCTACTGCTGTTGCAAGTCTCTGCTCCAGCCCAGGTGCAGCAATGAGCAGCTGGTGGTCCAGCAGGATGAGGCCACTGCTCTCCCAAGGGAAATCATGGCCTGGGTATGTAGCAGGCACCCTGCAGGGTCAGCCAGACCACAGCCACGCCACTGTCGCTGCGTCACACACTCCTGCCCACTGCTGGGACATGCTCAAAATAACTGCCACAGAGGCAGGAATGGGGGGGGGTACAGCCCCCACAGGGGCATGGCCGGAGGGTGTGGGCAGGCTGATAGTCACCCTCCTCACCATCCATCCTCAGACCCCAGCCCTGCATATGGGGCATCTGTAAGGTCCCAGGGCAGCCCCAGGGATCACGGCAGCAATCCCTCCTCCCCAAGGCTCTCGCTTTTGCTCCTTTTCATCCTTTTCTCCCTATACTAATAAAAAGAACAGTTTAATGAGGCAAGTTTGATAAATTAAGAGGAGTAGCCCTCTGCTGAGGCTGGTTCCAGCATCGTGTGCTGCTAAGGGATCGTCAGGAGCTGGTGCTGAGCCTGAGCTCTTTGCCTGCTGCAGAGGAAACCCAGCCCTTGGCGCCGCAGGAGCCAGCCCGGCTGGAAAACCCATCACACCTCGCTGCGAAAAAAGGGTGACTTCAAAGCAGGGAACTCTCGAGGTGCTGGCACCACAGTCAGCCTGGCATCTTTCCTCCCCGCGCTGCCGGGGTGGGGAGAAGGAGCCTCTCCAAAGAACCCACCCCTCCAGCAACCCGGGAGGAAGAGAAAGCAGAACACCGGAGCATTATTCCTCTTGGCTGAGCAAACCCAGCGCAAGCTTCCAGAGGATTTATGGCTTTTTAACGTTTTCTCCTTCAGCCCAGTACTTCAAGACTAAACATCTTCATCAGTTCTCGGCTGGCCGGGGTGAGGGCTGCAGCGCGGCAGCTCTCTGAGGTGCATATTTCTCTTGGCAAAGCCCGAGCACCAGCCCCGGGCTGGGTCAGACGGCAGCGAAGGGAAGCGAGCTGCCTGCTCTGAGCAGCCACCATCACTCACACGTTATTTTTAAGAGCTCAGCGAGCCAGAGTCCACCCTCCCCAGGAGACTTGGCTCGAGCCCATCGCGCTCACGGCTTCACCGAAATGCCGTAGCACAAGCCAGCAGGTCTGGCACGGGGAGAGACATGGGGCGGGTGAGGAGGGGTAAGTGCAGGGCGGATTTGGGAGCAGATGCTGCTACCTCCCAGCCCCATTAGGCAGCACCCAGAGCAGTGGAGCGCCACAGGGGCTACTTGAGGGCTGGGAGCTCTTTGCCCTGGCTCACTCACACATGGAACCACTGGATTTATAGATTCACAGACTGCATTGGGTTGGAAAGGACCTTCAAAGGTCATCTTATTCAACACCCCCGCAGTGAGCAGGGACCCTTCCAACTAGATCAGGCTGCTCAGGGCTACACCAAGTCTGATCCTGAATGCCTCCAGGGATGGGGCCTCAACCACATCCCTGGGCAACCTGTTACAGCTGTATACTGTGGTGGTGTATTTACAAGGCTGCCCCAGGGGCAACGGCACTGCTTGTACCCACCAAGAGCACCCAGGGGTCTTATGGGACCTTGGCACCCAGGCTCCATGGTGGCAGAAATGTCACAGTGCACTGTGACACCAGAGCACTGGCTCCCAGGCACCAGAGGCTGTCAGCTTGCTGAGTCCATGGCAGGAGAGGCACAAGGAGTGGCAAAGCCTGCTGCAGCCACCTCACCCTGTTCTCCACTGCATCCCTCTCCTCCCAAAGGCTTCCAGCCCCTTCAGCAGAAAGGGCTGGTGGCTGGCAGCAGCCAGAGCCTCCAAGCCACAGGAAACCTCTAATAAGAGGCTGTTTCGACTCCACATCAAGCCTTATTTCCTAATCGCTGTTATTTGCTGAGCTGTGTGGATCTGACCACCCAGCCGTCACCCTTGCAAGGTCCTTGTCCCCAGGAGTCTTCTGCCCAGTTCCTGCACAGCAGCACAGAGCCTAGCAACCCCCATGAGGCTTGGCATCACTGCCTGGAGGACTTGGGATTGCTGCTTGGCAGCTTGCCAGCCCAGGCAGAAGGGCAGAGGTCCCCTGTGCCTAATTCCCCTGAGTCTAAGGATGACGCTGCCCACTGGCCCTGCCCTCAGCCCACACCATCACACTGCCTCTCCCAAGCCATGCCAGGGCTGGCACAGTTGGGGCCCCAAGCCAAGCCCATGGCAGGCAGTGGACACCCTGGCAGTACCTGGGAGGCAGCCGGGCTGGCTCGGGGGTCAAAGATCCGCAGTTTCTTGTCCTGTTGAGATAATAAGAAAACAGAGGAGGGTTAAGGACCCTGGGAGCAGTGGGATGTCAGGCTGCATTAGGCAGAAGGCTGAAGTAAGCAGCCCCCTTCTTCCTGCCCATTACTCTCCTGCCTGCAGTCCTTGTCCCTGTGAATGGCCACACAGCATTCTCAATACCCTGACAGCCTCAAAAATGGTCCTAGAGAAGGGGGGAGCCTCCAAAGCAGAGCCAGGGCTGGAGCTTGACCCTCAGATAACACCCTTCCAGTGCTCTTCAGCATGTTGCCCATGACCTGAAAACCAAATGGGCCATGGGGTGCCCCTTGGAATGGGCTGGCTGGGGTTCAGAGGCAGCAGAGAGGTGCCCTGGTGCCAGTTTGCTGCCAGGGGCCTATATGGGGAGCAGACATTGTGCTGGCCAGTCCCACAAGTGGAATGACGTGGGAACTGACCTACAATGCATGGCACAGGGTCTTTGTCTCTGTGCTCATCCTGCTGGCTCAGTATGGGGCTCCAACTGCTCACTCCACCATCCACCCTCGGTCTGCATGCTTGGGCAGCCCCCATGCTCCATCTTGGGCCCACCAACCGTGAGCTTAGCCTCCACTCTTGGCACGGTATGGCTGACTCTTCGATTAGCCTGCAGGCTTGGTTTGCACACCCAGCTGGGCTTGAACGCTCAGTTGGGCTTGCACACGCAGCCCTGCTTGTCTGGCTGCTGTGCACGGTGTGGCAGCTCTCTGGGCCTGCACGCTCAGTGCAGAGGAAGGCTGCTCGCCTAGGCTCCATGCTCGGTCTGTGTGCTGCGCCAGCTCAACCTCACAGAACCACAGAACGCCAGGCTGGAAGGGACACCACGGCTGGGAGCCTGCCTTCTCGCTCTCCCAGCCCGCTCGGCCGCCATGCAGCCGCCCACTCTGCGCTTGCGTGTCCCAGCGCGTCCGGCAGCGAGCGGCAGGCGCCACCTAGTGGTGCCATCATCCTCAGCTGGGGCACCGCTCAGTGACCGCGTCTCTGCCCCTCTGCCCGCGACACAGGGCCGCTCTGTGCCCCGCAAGAGCTCAGTGCAGCCAGCCCGGCTGTGGCATGCAGTTGCAAGGTTGCCCAAGCGAGTCACTCTACCTTGCAGGAGGTACCAAGGAGGTGCCCGTCTTGCTTCCAGGTCAGGCTCTGCAGCTGGTCCCCGTGGGCGTCCAGAGCTGTGGGAGGACAGCAGGGTCAGCATGGGCACCAAGCAGGGTTCCTGGCACAGAAAAGGCAGGAGCCATCGCTCTGCCACCCGCAAGCACTGAAGGGCTTCCCAGGGGAAATAGCCTGGCCCCACCAGGATGCTGCTCTGTCCACAGGTCCCTGTGCTGCTGGCAACTGGATCCGAAGGGCAGGAGCCCTGGGAATGTGACACCCCTGTGCTGCCATCCAGCCTCCTCTCCCTGTCAAGTTAGCTGAGGTCTGGGTGAGGCTGGTAATTACCAGCCATACAGTGGAGCATGCAAGGAGAGGGACCTGTCACCCCAGGGGACACCCTGGGCATCACAGGAGCCTTTAACACCACTGCACAAGAGTGCATGGGAGCCTGAGTGCACACCAGGGAACACAGAGCTCTACGTCCAAAAGCCACCCATACTGCCTGTTGAGTGAAACTGAGGTCTGGACTTAAGCCTATTACTTGACTCCAAACACCAGCACGGTGGGGACAGAACTGTCAACTGCTCTGGGGTGGAAAGGACTTTTAAAGCTCATCTAGTCCAACCCCACTGTAGTCGCCACAGACATCTGCAGCTAAGGTTGCTCAGAATCCCAGACAACCTGACCTGAAATAGTTCCAAAGATCTAGGCTTGGAAGATCTCTAGAGAAAGAGACCCCATGACCTCTCTGGACAGCCTGCTTCAGGACTCTGTCAAACTCACAGTAAAGCTTCCCCTCATGTTGTTCCTGTATTCCAGTTTGTACCCTTGTCCTATTAACACAGGGCACCAGTGTAGAGAGACTTTCTCTCGGCTCCTTCCTCCTGACACTCAGCCTTCAGATATTTGTAAATGTTAGTAAGATCTCCTCTCAGTCTTCTCCAGGATCACTGAGCCAAATCATCACCATCATGGAACCACTTACCCAGCTTGTCCAGCACCTTCTGGATGGATCACTCCCCTCAGGAGTGCTGATACACCTCATGAGCAAGAGCTGGTGGGCATGGGCAAGCCTACCTGTCAGTGGCTGCTGCTGCCCCAGGTCCCAGACAGTGACTCTCTTCCCCATGCCGCTGGCCAGGACAGCATCTGCTGTGGGGTGGAACTGCAACACATCCACTGTCCCCCCGCAGGGCCTGAGGGTCAGCCCTGAGCTGCTGGGCATGTCCTGACCACTCTCCGGCAGACGCCACACCTTCACCTGCAGCCCCAGGGAGAGATGGTCAGGACCCACACAGGCAAGCTGGACCCAGCTGGGTGCCAGCTGTGTTTGCTGTTTCTCCAGGCTTTGGTCCCTGAGGCACCAAATGATCCCTCATTGTAGCTTGGTGGGATCAAAGCTGCTGGCATCCCAGGTGGGAGAGGGCTCATCCCTGGCTGACACCACCCATCCTGCCCCCACAAGCTGGGGACATCTCTCACTACTCCCTAAGGATGGCACCCTCCTCCCCAGCTCCTCTTATTCCCATTGCTCTGGGTCTATCTCTCCTGGGCTCCATGGTGAATCCCAGAGACATGTCAGGGGACACTGGGTGCCATATTGAGACACCCAGTACCAAGCACTCACCGTCTCATCAGCAGAGCCTGTAGCCAGCAGGAGCTGGTCAAAGGGTGAGAAGTCAAAGTCTGTCACCACATCTGGAAGGAGAAGGGCAGAGGTTTGTCCTCACCATGCTCCTTCTGACACCGTATTCCACACCTTCACTCTGCCCCAGCCCCAGCTTCATCTCATCCACACATGTGCAGGCAGGAGCAGGCACTGGGGGCAGATCCAACACTACCAAAGCATGTTGGAGCAGCTCAGCTTTGCTGCAAGAGCCCGAACCCCTCCATGATGTCCATTAGGGTCTTGCACTCTCTCACTGGGGACAGGAGCCCTGAAGGGTGGTGTCCCACCACCACGTCCCCATCTAACCCAATACCACCCAGGCTTGGCTGCGATTTCAGCACACACATGCCCAGGAGCCCCAGAGAGAAGCAGGAACAGCACAAGGGCGTCTGTGCTTGCCCAGATGGCAGTAAGTGAGGCTGTGCTGGTGACAAGGGTCCCTTTGTGATGCCCCAGCTTGGCGTGTGTGCTGCAGGGATGCTGCGTGTGGCAGCGATGGCAGGGCCCCACGGGAGGGAGGCTGGCACTATGAGCAGCAGCCCCATGGATGCATTTGGCATGCTCAGGAAAGTAGGTCACTGTGTTCTTTTCCGCTTCCAGGAGGTTGCAGAGAGACAGGCCTGGGGGCAGGAGAGGCGAGCAGCTCGTTTCGCTGCCTTGGCCCTGGAGGAGAGCAAATCCTGCTCCATTCCGGAGGCAGGCTTCAAAGGGCTCCTGCTAAAGCTCACTACCAGCCCTTGATGTTGGGCTGGCTCCCTGTGCACCCCTCTGGCACCCCACAGCAGCAGCGCAGCTCATTGGATCACTTGCCAGTGTGGTGCAGCTCCTTATGCCCAGCTCACTGTGCCCAGCTCACCATGCTCAGCCCCATGCCACCAGGGCAGGGACCCAGCCTAGGGGAGAAGCACTGGCTGGGTATGCTGTGCCATCCTGCAGCCATGCCAAGGCACTGCGCACCAGGACTAGTTCCCACTGAGCTGCTCTGGAGCAATTTTGGAGAGGTTTGGGTGGCCAAGTGTTCCTTGGGCTGGCACTGCTACTCCAGCACCAGGAAAAGGGCACCCTGGGCTCCTCGACACTGTCTGTGTGCCACTCATCCATGCAGCATGAGCTCCTTTGCCAGCGACAATGTTGCCAGCCACCTTGCTCTGCCCACACCAGAGCTGCTCAGGGTGACACGTCCACCAGTCTGGCCTGTTCCTCCTGTCACTGGAGCTGAGTACACCCATGATGATGCCATCCTCAGCTCCTCTGTCAGCCAGACACTGACTACTGGGTGTGCAGTGAGTAACATGGGAAGGGTGTGCAGGGGGAATAGCATGAGCAAGAGCTACATGACCAGACCTTGCTGCAGCTCAAGACAGGAAGGGACATGGATCAAGTCAGCTCCTGAGAAAAGCCCAGCCTGGCAGAGCCCAGCATGGTCAGTGTGGCTGCAGTTGGCTTGTGCACTTGCACAAGTGATACTTACCAGGGTCACTCTGCCCCGGGTGATGGTCCCTGGGGACAAGTCAGAGCAGGGTCAACAGACATTCAGCTCACCTGAGTGGCAGCAGAGCTGAGAGACAGTCCTCTTGCCTCCATCCTCACACTCCAGCGGCACAATGCCCAGCACACCTGTAGGAGAGGACACAGGAGCAGTTCACCGACCTGCCCACGATGCTCCCAGGAACCCCCACAGTAGAACACAGCTTGAGGGCCTCCAGCTATGCAACACAAACCAAGAGGTGCAGGACTGTCAGCACCTTTGTGGGGTACTCAGAGAAAGCCTCCCTCACTTGCTTCCTGGGGTCCATGGAGCTGACCCAGCCCCACAGGGACAAGTCCCTTCCATCCCTTTGCTAACTGCAGAGGGGCTGGACTAGATGACCCTTTAAGGTCTCTTCGACCCAAACCATTGAGTGATCCTCACCTGCTGCCTCGGCATTGAAGGCGATCCAGCGGCAGCTGGCCTTCACGTGGCTCCCATGGGATGTGATGGAGCCTGCTCGGATCCCCCCAATCCAGGCCTGGGATGGAAAGGGAAAAGTCCACATCAGGAGATGCCTCTGTTATGGAGGAGCTTGACACCATGGCCAGAGTACAGCTGGAGGGGAGGCAATGAAGCACTGGCAGAGCACTACCATAGGTCCTCAGCTCCCATGCTGATGGATGTGGCACTACCTGGAGACTGCTGACACCAGCTGGATCATGATGGAGGCACATTCTGGGGCCCTGTCCTCTGGGAGGGCTGGGGCAACATGGCTGTTCATGTTCCCAGCACAAAAGTGCAGCCCTCTTGCTGGGGCGGTGGGCTTTGGGCCAGCTTCACCAGGCGTGGGAAACAGGAGCATCCCAACTCCCAGTGCTGCCTCTTACCAAAAGTTTCAGTCCTCGGCTCTCCCGTGGTGGGTAGGGCTCAGAGGACTTTGTGATAAACTGATGTCAGGGAATTTGGGAAGGGACAAAGGCTCTCAGGCTGCAAAGCAGCAGACCACCAGGCTGTGGAGTGTGGATACACAGCCAAGGAACTTTCATTACAGCTCCAAAACCAAAATGACACTTTTGGCATTCCCATTACTACTCCAAGGCACTGGGACACCCCATGTCACCTGCATCTGCTCCAGGTGATACAGACACCTGTCTGCCACCAAGAGTTCCCTGTCACGCCCAGGGCCAAGTCCAATGCTTGAGCAAAAGCAGTGGCAGGTGTTTTAATGGCTGCCACCATGCCTGCATGCCCGCTGGTGGCCATCAGCATCCCACCGAGCTGCACTTGTCCAGAGTGGTGGAGAGAGACCTCACAAACAGGGCAGAGCTCTTTGCAGGGAAGGGACTGCATGTGCAGCCCTGAAAGGACAGAGCCCCAGGTTTCCTCTTCTTGCACAGCTTCCTTTTGAGGGCTGCCAGAGAGCAGCAGTTCCTGCAGCACTTCCTCTGGTTCTTGTCACAGCAGCCTGCTCAGTGGCAGGCCTCTTAACCCTTCTCCTGACAAAGGGTTGGTACTTCTCCCCGCACTCAGCAGGTGGGTGAGCCAGGGGCTGCAGCAGGGACAGGGAACAGGTCTGGAGCATGACCAAGAGCAAGAGAGAGGGGCCCCACAATCCTCTATCACCCTGAACTGGTCACTCGGTGAGGGGTGTCACAAGCCACATCTGGCCCCCAGCTTCCAGGGGTACAGGCAAGGACCCCTGTAGCGAGGTTTGGCAGAGAGACTGCTGAGCTGCTCCATCCTGGCACCGCAACATCCCTGCATGCCGGCAGGAGCCCCCAGGGAAGTGATCCTCCCCTCAGCGTGCCAGGGCAGCCAGTAAAAGTTACAGCACCGTACTGGCTCCATCCCCAAAGCAAGCTGCAAGCTTTCAGGGGCCTCTGCCAGCAGAGCCCCGCAGACGCTCCCTGGGGGGGAGAAGCTGCTCAGACGAGATCCTTCGTGTTTACACCACGCCTCCTGATCCGGCCAGGTCAAGTGTCTGCCTCAGCCTCTGTAAACAAGCTGCTCTTCTCGGCTGGGGACAGGAGCAGTGCTTTCCGCTGCGACACCTGAGATGGGTTTAGAGGCAGAACGTCCATCTGCCACCTCCTGCCCTGAAGAACTGAGCGATGCGGCCTTGCTGGGCACATATTTCACGCCTGGATGGGAAATGCCTTTTGGAGGGGACACCTCCCGTGTGCCAAGCCCGGTGCAGGCTGCCACACGCAGAGCAGATGTCTTCCCATGCAGCAGGGCAAGAGCATGTTGTCCTTTAGTGCCCCACAGAGCTCCTCAATACAGGAACCAACACCAGTGCAGTGGTGACAGGGACATTCCTGCCTGACAGTTGGCATAACCTCCCCACAGTGGGCATCCCAGCACCCATACTGCACAGATTTGCACTCTGGGCTGGCTGTTGGTAGCAACTCATCTGCACTCTGAGGTTCACAGCCAAATGCTTGGCTGGCTGAGACTACGGGGAAATGCCACCTGCTCTGTAGACACATTGAGCCTGGCATGCCACAAAGACGGTGGGATGCTCAAGGCTGGGTACAGTGACAGGGACTATCATGTCTCCCCCTTACAGCTGAGGCTTGGGAGTAAGTTTTGGGTGCTTACCAGGTCTGCAGAAGTGTGTGAGCATAGGACGGGCAAGTCTGGCTGTAAGGTTACAGGGAAGGAGAGCAGTGACATCCAAGGGCTGACAGATTATTAGTTTGCTGGCTTTGGGTCCCCCCACTTTCCAAAGGTGGCATGACACAATGGGTTGTAGCAGCACCACCTGTCCAGTCTGAGCCCTCCACTTCTGGCCACATGCTGGAGGGGACCAGCTACCTGCATCTGCATGTCAGCCCAGCACAACTGGTAACCAGAGCACCCTGCACCAGGTGACTGGCCCATGCTGTCCCATCCCCACATGAGACCATTCGCAGCAGGGACTCTGCTTCAGCTGTGCCAGCATCCCATGGGCATGGATCCCAGAGGCAGGATCCCACCACCCACGTCCACCATGTCAGAGCAGCAGCAGCCTTGCTCATGTGTAGATGGTGGATGAATGGTGTCAAGCTCAGGGAGCCCCTGGAAAGGCTAAGGGTCCTGGTCACATTTCCTGATGTGGCTCACCCAGCACGACCCACCCTGACCCGGTATCCCTGCCCTTGCCCTGCCTGATCTGCAGAGGACAGGGATCTGTGGGAGTGCCCTGGCCAAGCTCCACAGCCTGGGGAAGAGCAGGGCAGCACCGCCTGCTGTTGGCGCCATGTGACAAGATGGATCACAATGCTTGGCATGGCTAGAACTGGGTATTTGTGGGCCAGAGAGTAGAGCTGATCACCACCTGTCTTTGTACTGCCTGGTGAGACCCACTAGACCTGCCTGACACTGGCAATGCCAAGGTCTATGGCTGGCAAGCAGGGTGATGGAGCTCAACATCGTCCCACGGGGCCTTGGCACTTCCTCTTCGCCCGCGGAAGCGGACTGCAAGGAGCAGGCCCCAGCATTTCATGCTCGGGGTGCACGTTTCCCCAGCTGTCACGGACAGCCAGTGCTGCCTGTGGAGGGCTTGGCACCAGTGAGGTACCCAGCCGGGCTGGGATGGCGGGCAGCATCAACTGGAAGCAGCCGCCTGTGCCTGCCATGCCCAGCCAGGGTCTCACAGCAGGAGGGGCATAGCCTGGCTCCCTGCCGCCATGGGGATGCCCACTGCAAATCAACAGCACAGGCTGCACCGGAGCTGCTCGCAGCCCTAGAGGAGACCTGAGAGCTCCCGGCAGCCCCGTGGCACGGAGTCTGTCAACATTGGGCCGGGAAGCGGCGGGTGCCAAGGAGGGGCCGCCCGGGCGACGCTGTCACCCCACGACTATGCCCCGTGCGGGGAACTCAGGTACGGCCCCGCTGTACCGGGGGTACGGCTGCAACGGGACCCGGTACGGCGCCTTGCCGGGGTCGCCTCACTCCGCCCCGGCCCAACCGTCCCCGCACCACTCCCCCGGTCCCGGGCGGCTATGAGCGTCCCGCGGCTCTCACCTCCCTGCGAGGCATCCGGGCCTCGGTGTGCCGGAACTTGGACGCCTTGAAGCGGTTCATGGTGCTCCGGTTGCACTGCACCGAACCCAGCCCAGCCCAGCTCCGCCGTTCCGCCCGCCCCGGGGCTGCTGCCGCCGGCCCCGCCCCTGGACACGCCCTTGCTCGTTGGCCCCGCCCCTCCGCGTTCGGCACGGCCAAGCCAAACCCTCGGCACATGTGTGTCCAGTCCTACCGGCCAGAGTTCCACGGGGTAGGGTATTGGATCCCAGGACCCTACTCAGAGCCGACCCCCGAAAGTGGAAGGCTCCCAGTGATGCAGACCCATCACTGTCTCTGGCAGAGATTCGGGGTCACCAGACCCACGGCTGCCACCACCTGCAGCCTTCTACTGTCTACACACCTTCTACTGTCACCCAAATGTCCCCCTGGAGACGAGGGTGACTTTGAGATCCAAACTGGGATAATGGGAGGTTTCCAATCGCATGGGCTCAGTGTCCTTGTCATCTCCATGGCCTTTGCCACATGCAAAGGCTGCTGAAAGGAAGGCTGGATCTGAGACCACTGATCCCTCAGGGCCTGGCCACGGCATCATCCACGCCAGTGCAACTCAGGTGTCCTTTCCTGCCACCCAGGCTGTATGCGTGATGACAGCAGACAGGATCTGACACATCCCACTCACCGCTCAGCACCACTGCTATGTCCTCCCACGCAGCGCAGAGCTGAGCTGAGCTGAGCTGAGCTGCGCTGCCGAGGAGTGTTGCAAAGCGCCAGCCTTGGTAACGCAGGCAGCAGAGAAACGCACCCAGCATGAGCTCTCCCCCTCTGTGGAGATAAAGCGCCGTCCCTCAGCGCAGGCGATGTTCGGGACAGCCATTCTGGGTTCAGAAAAGCCTTTACTGCACAGAATCATAGAACGGCTTGGGTTGGAAAAGACCCTTAAGCTTACCGAGTCAAACTATTAACCCAGCATGGTCAGGTCACCACTAAATCATGTTCCTCAGCATTGTATCTGCACAGCTTTGAAAGCCTTCCAGGAATAGGGGGTCCACCACTGCCCGAGGCTGCCTGGATCAGGCCTTGACACCCCTTTGAGACAGAAATCATTCCTCATGTCCAACTTCAACCTCCTCTGGTGCAACTTGAGGCTACTTCTTTTTATCCTGTTGTATGTTCCTTAGGAGAAAGGATCAACCCCCCCACATGGGTCTAACATCCTTCCAGATAGCTGCAGAGAGCCAGAAGGTCTCCCTGACAAGACTTCATTAGCTTCACTGCCTTTCTCTGGACCCACTCCAGCCCCTCAATGTCCTTGCAGTGACAGGCTTAAAACTAAACCCAGTGACTCAAGGTGTGGCCTCGCCCGCGCTGAGTATAGGGGGACGATCCCTGCTAAGGTCCAGCTGGCCACACTATTGCTGATCCAAGGCAGGATGCCGCTGGCCTTCCTGGCCATCCAAGTTCAATTTTCCAGCTACAACTCCCGCACCGAAGCAGAAGAATAGCCCTCAGAAGCCCCCCCATATGCAACACAGAACCACCACTCTCGCCTCAAAGCCACCATTTCCCAAGGCCCGGCGCGGATGTGCAGGATTATATTGTCATTTCCCAAGTGTCGCGAAACCTGGCTGCACCGCAATCAGCTGTGGCGGATTCAGCCGAGCTCTGCGCTTAGTACAGACCTGACCAACCCTCCCCGACGCGCCGCGCAGCGATAGGGCCCGGGGCCGCGCATTGCGCATGCGCACTGGGCCCTCCGCCTCGGCCCTCGGCGCGGCCCATGCGCAGCGCTGCCCGCGGACCAAGATGGCGGCCGGGAGCTCGTCACGTTGGCTCGGGGTGGCTGCCGCCGTCGCTGCCGCCCGCAGCCGCGGGCCTGGGGAGAGGCGGCTGCCCCTCGTCTGGCTCGTCCGGGGGCTCAGCCTTCCACCGCCGCACCGCACCGCCGCCGCCCGCCGCCTCCTGCCGCTGTGCGCCGGGCTCTGCGCGGCGGGTGAGCGGGAACGGAGGAGGANCTGCCTTCGGTGGCGGCGGCCCGGCCGTCACTGCGACGACTCTGCCCTCACAGAGGCCCGTCTGCCCTCGTCTCCCGCAGGGACGAAGCGCGCTGCCGCCGCCGCTGTCTCCTCCTTCCACAGCAGCGCCGGGGCCCGCTCCAAGGAGGACTATTACCAGGTGCTCGGGGTGCCCCGCACCGCCACGCAGAAGGAGATCAAGAAGGCCTACTACCAGGCACGTGCGGCCGCGGGGAGCCCGTCGCGGAGGGGCGGGAGGCCGAGGCCCGGGGCCTGCCGCTTCTCTTGTGCAGAGAATGAAA
>VWZE01020231.1:128880-154967 GCA_013396675.1 Eubucco bourcierii
AGAATGAACCCCCCCCCCCGAGACCGTTTTGCTCTGGAGATAAGGGGAGGGGGCTCAGCACATCGGGCTGGGGATCTCCTCAAACGCATGGCTCGCCTCCAGAAGGCCCTGGGGTCGCTGTGATTCCTTGCATTGGCTTTTAGTTCCCTAAAATGCCTATGTCCGATGTCAGGCCCTGCCTGACAGGTGAGGTATGCTAAAGTAAATGGTCGCTGTCTCTAATAGTTTGGGTTTTGTTGTATAGCTGGCGAAGAAATACCACCCTGATACAAACAAGGATGACCCTAAAGCTAAAGAGAAGTTCTCTCAGCTGGCAGAAGCCTATGAGGTAATGTGCAGGATTATATTGTCATGAAGAAGGAGGTAGGATTGGAGGGTGGATGGGAGGAAACATTTCTTGTGTGAACTGCTTGTGAAACTGTGCTGTTTTCTGACGGCTTGGGCATGAGTGCCTCTGCAGGAAATCATCTACCCCCAGTATCTGATTTAGCTGGATGTGTTTTGGGCTTTTTCAGTTTGTGCTCTTTCCCAGCAGGGAGTGACTGGTGTAAGTTATAAGTTGCTGAGATCTTGTTTTCCTTAAGGTGAGCTGAGCAGTACCAGAGCAGCAGCAGCTTTTCAGTAATTCAAGTGCTGCTCAGAGCTCATGGTGGTAGGAAGGCTGGAGAACATGGGCTTGTTCTGGTCATGCTGGGAGGCTACAATTCTGAGAGATGGGTGACAGACACAGGCTGCCCAGTTCCTGGGCATTCAGGGATCCATATGTTGTCCTGATGGCACCACTGGTTTGCCTTCAAGGTGCTAAGCGATGAGGTGAAGCGGAAGCAGTACGATGCATACGGCACAGCGAGTTTCGATGCTGGTGCAGCTGGTGCTGGCACGGGTGCTGGGCGGCAGTACTGGAGCAGTGGTCCTTCCATCGACCCAGAGGAGCTGTTCAAGAAGATCTTTGGAGAGTTCTCAGGATCCTCTTTTGGCGATTTTCAGAACGTCTTTGATCAGCCACAGGAGGTAATAAGTGTGTTTATTTTCCAGGTAATGGGTTGAAGTGAGAAATGAAAGAGAAAAGCTGGAGAGGGACAGTGGCCTGTCACAGACCACTCCAGGGGGCAGATTAAGCAAAGAATTTGTTTCTGGAAGTGTCAGAATCTGAGTGTCCCATTGTGCAGGTAGGAGAGTTACTTCTCCCTAGGATCAAGCAATAGAGTGAGAGTAAATGGCCTCAAATTATGCCTGCAAGAGTGGTCATGCATTGGAACAGGCTGCCCAGGGAGGCAGTGAAGTCACTGTCCCGGCGGGGGGGGTGTTCAAAGAATGTGTGGCCATGGCCACATGGGAACGGTGGCATTGAGTCAGTGGTTGGATTCTCTGATCTTAAGAGGTCTTTTCCAACCAAAACAATTCCATGACTTCATAATTCTGTATCATTGGTGACCTATGTAACTACGTTCTCCACACCTCCAGACAGAATATCCTTCTGGGCTTCAGCTGTTTCACATGGTGTTTACCCAGAGCAGCTGGTGCTGCCTCACACTCCTGAGCTTGCTGCTCATCTTTTCTGCTGTATGCTCATCTGCATGGGTCTGCTTTGATCTGTAGTGCTACAAACCACAGCACACCTTTGAACCATAAACTGAGCCTTCCAGCCTTAGGTTTAGCATCTTAATTGGCTTCATTTTGCAGTGGAGCCCATACTGAAACAAAGCCAGTGTGGTGGTGTTCTGTTCTGCAGCTAAAAGCTCCTGTGGATATTTACAGTGCTGGTTCCTATGCTGCCTTCGGATCCCTGATTGGGATTTGGTGCTTCTGGCTTTACTGAAAATGGTCTTTCTGTTAGAGTTTTCTGTTCTGTGTGGTCTGTGCAGTCACCTTTGTTGATGGCTACCTGTGATGAGTTTACTGAGGAAGAGCAGGTACATCGTTGGGACTGACAGCTTCTCCCCCACCTGCTGCTGCCTTCCTGTTAAAGCCTTTGGAAGTAGAAAGAGTTTCCTTGAGAGCAGGAACACACTTTTCTTCTATTTTTTTCTCTCCTTTCTTTGCCGTGTTAAAATCTAATTTCTGTTACAGCTGCTGTTCATACCTATTTAATCATCGTTCTTGTAATGTCTGCTGTCCTTCTGTACTCCTTTTTATTTATACGGATCATTGCCTCCTTGAGCAAGAACGGGTCATGCATCCATCCCTTCTTTCCCCTCAGGTGTATTTGAAGCATTGCTTGATAAGTGCATGAAGAAGAGTGTGACCAGCAGGTCAAGGGAGGTTCTCCTCCCTTTCTACTCTGCCCCAGTAAGGCCAAACATGGAGGCCTGGGTCCAGTTCTGGGCCATCCAGTTGAAGAGAGACAGGGACTTACTGGAGAGAGTCCCCAGTGCAGGCTATGAAGATGCTGAGGTGCCAGGAAACACCTCTGAGGAGGAAAGGCTGAGAGCCCTGGGGCTGTTGAGCCTGGAGAAGAGCAGCCTCAGAGGGGATCTGATCAATGCTCGGCAAGAAGATGGGGCCAGACTCTTGTCAGAGGTGCCCAGTGACAGGACAAGGGGCAGCGAGCACAAACTGGAACCCAGGAGGTTCTGAACAGGAGGAGAAACTTCTTTGTTGTGAGGCTGCTGGAGGCCTGGAGCAGGCTGCCCAGAGAGGTTGTGAAGTCTGGAGAGACTCCAAATGCACCTGGCCATGGTGATCCTGAGCAAGCTGCTGTGGGTGCCCCTGCTTTAGTTGGACTAGATGATCCCTAGATGCACCATGCTGGGATTCTGTGATGTTTGGCCTAAACCAGTCTGCCTAAGACCCTATCAGCTTCAGATCCTTGTTCATGTCTCCTCTACAGTACATCATGGAACTGACATTCACCCAAGCTGCAAAAGGTGTCAACAAAGAGATCGTGGTGAACATCAACGACTCCTGTGAGCGATGCCATGGTAAAGGACATGAACCTGGCACCAAGTCACAGCGCTGTCACTACTGCAATGGCACTGGCATGGTAAGTGCCTTTAAAAGCACAGGTTCTACTATACTTTGCCTCATTTGGGCCAGTCAGGTCCTTCCACAGGGACAAACGAGCACTACAGTTACCAGCTTGTGCTGGATGACACCAGGTCAACCTGGGCTTGATGTTAGCAGGCATGAGGAAGATTTTTCCTTGTATTGCAGTAGTGCCCTGCCCAGCTTAAAGCACTGCCCTTCAGGCCTGATCAGCTGGTGGTGTCCTCTCACATTAAAACTTGGAGATGGAAAGTGGTATTTCTCTTCCCACAAGGCTCACATTAGTGCTGGTTCTTAGTGGAATGTGGTGGGAGTCAGATCTGATCCAACTTCTCAGGAACAACATCCTCTGGATTTCTGAGCCAGAGTTCTGCTCCACCTCTTGCTGAGGGATATCTCTGTCCTGTTGGGTTCCATGTGCCATTAGGAGGACTCAGCTGTGCTGGGCCAGTCCCCAACAGTGCTGTGGGGCAGTGGAAGACACCACCTCACACTCGGTATGTCCATGGTCTGTGTTCTCCCCAGGAGACCATAAACACCGGCCCTTTCGTGATGCGGTCGACGTGCCGGCGGTGCGGCGGTCGTGGCTCCATCATAACCACGCCGTGTGTAGTGTGCCGAGGAACGGGGCAAACCAAGCAGAGGAAGACAGTGATGGTTCCTGTGCCAGCTGGTTAGTGTTGCACTCTCTTAAATAACCATCATGCTTTACTTCCACTTGGCCCACAGCAAGGCATCGGCCTCCAAATCATGGCTGGGTCCTGCCAGATGGGAATAAGAGAGCAGCATAAGAAGTTCTGTGTTGGAGAAGTTGAGATCAAAGCAGGTCGACAGCTTGGCGATTGAGGGGATGGTAATGAGAGGAACTTTCTGGCCTTTGGTATAGCTTTGCCCTCCCTGAGCTAAGGTTTTGGTTCTTACTTGGAACCTTCTAAGCAGCTTTTGAAGAGTGAAACTCTCCAGGTTTTGTTGCTTTGGATTTTCATCTGTCCTTGATAAAGCCTGGGGAGAGGTCGGAAGTCTGGAAAGCCCTAGCTTGGCTTAGTGCTGATGCTCTTCCTCAGCAGAGAGGTTGAAATGAGTGGTGGGGCTGAAGAATTGCTTCTTTGAGACCATCCTGCATGAACAGCCTGTCCTTTTCCTGCAGCTTGTGAAGGCTCCCACAGTCTCCCTAAAGAATTCTGTAGGGACTAAAGCAATGAGCCTGCTTAGGGTGTAGTGATCACCTCAGAGGTGTGAACCTATGCTGAGTCCTTCCCTTGGCCACAGCTCCTGTGGAGAGTGTTACTTTGCTGCGCACTGCTAGGTCTTGTGCCTTGCACTCCTGGGTGTGCAGATCCTGTGGTGGTGGCCAGCATTTGGGGGTGGTAGGAGTTGTGGGTATTCAAGTGGATTTTAATGCAAAGTAACATCTTCTCTTTCTTTCCTGGCTGCAGGTGTTGAGGATGGGCAGACAGTTCGGATGCCTGTGGGGAGGAAGGAGATTTTTATTACGTTTAGGGTAGGTATTGTGTTCTTGGCCATTGCCACCATTGAAGTTGGCTTCTTGTTCCCTTCTCAACTGCCTGGGAGGTGCCTGGGTGAGTGGGGATGGAGCAGGAAGAGTGAGTGATCCCTTGGAACAGCTGAGGGAACATGATCCACCTGAACTTTCTGAGGTGGCAGGAGATCAGCATTGTAACGAGTGGTGTAAGGGTCAGCAAGAATTGTGCTGCTTGCTCAGGATGAGGCCCTTACAGTAGCCTTCATCAGAATGCAGAGTAGACTCCTGATGCCTTGGGTCTTTGCCTTGGTAATGTCAAGGAGCCATCTGCTTGCCTGAGTGGGAGCAGGGAGGGCTGCAGGAGTGCCCAGGAGAGGCTGGCTGGTGCAGTGTCCTTGTGCAGACAGACACGAAGTGCTGCTTAGCCATGTTCTGTAGCTGGAGCCCTCTTCAGGTTTTCTGTCACTGTGGTCTCTGTCGAGGAGATTTTTTTTTTCAGTGCCTTTTTTTGTGGAGCAAGAAGATTTTATTCTCTTCTAGCTCATGAAGTTGCTGCAAAGGTGCTTGCCTCCCTCTCTTCTGCTTTGTCTTGTTCAGGGTACTGGGCAAGGAAGTGTCTGTCTGCAGCATCAGCAGCTGCAGGGTTTGGGGAGTTGCTGAGGCAGGGAGCAGACCTCCTCCCAAGCCTCTGGCTAATTGTAGTTATGTCAGGATCTGTGTTTTCCTATGAGACTGAACATTGACTTCCTAACCCTGCACTAAAGAGTTTGATTACACAATTCTGATATGTTTTCCTCTGAGGACCTTCAAAGCAGCTTACCAGGAGAATGTTGTGGTGCTGACTTCTTGTTGGAACTGCCTGCCTTCTAGGTTCAGAAAAGTTCTGTGTTCAGAAGGAATGGAGCAGATATCCACTCAGACCTCCTCATTTCTGTAGCACAGGCTGTTCTGGGAGGCACAGCCAGGTGTCAAGGCTTGTATGAGACCATCAATATCACAGTGAGTACCATGCTGGGCACAGATCTGTGTGAGGTGGGATGGGTGTTGCAGAACTCCTAAGCCTTCTGCCATCATGATCCAGACTTCTTCAGGACTGAGTGTGGGGAGTTTGTGCCCTGCTTGGTCACATCTCCAGCCCTGTCGATGTGTGGGGATTGGTGAGCTGCTGGACAAATCTTATCCATAGTCAGATTGTGTAAGGTTCTTCACTTTCTCCTTCAAAAAGTTTTCCACCATTGTTGACTCTGAATGTGTCCAGATGTATGGATGCACCATCTTGGCCATCCTACTTGGGAGCTTGCTGGAGAAGCAGGGATGTAGCAGCTTGCCCATGCTGCTTGGAAGCTTGCTGGAGAAGCAGTTCATTTTCCTAGACATGCAATTACTACCTAAATGGTTAACCAGGAGTAACAGCTGTTACCCCTCTGTGCTGACAGATACCCCCTGGTATTCAGCCAGACCAGAAAATCCGAATCAGTGGGAAAGGCATCCCCAGGGTGAACAGTTATGGCTATGGAGACCACTACATTCACATCAAGATTAGAGTTCCACAGTAAGTAGAGCTAACACCAGTGTTGTGGTCTTCTTCAAAAAAAACCCAACCCGCTGTTTAGGAAGACTTTGTAGAAATTCTTTAGCAAGGTCATCGGTTTCTCACTCTGCTTTTCATTCTAATGCAAAGTAGGCTTTGTTTTTGTTTAGTAAAGCCATTTGGCAGCCCAGCTCTACAAATCCTGATTCCTGGCCATACAGAAATGGTTCCACTTTGTGGTTGATGATTCCATCTGGAGCCTGGTGATGTCAATTAAATGGTCGAGCTTTTAACACCTCTGTGCTCTCAAACCTCCAACCCGAAGGAACCAAAATCCTTGGCAGTTGCTTTTCAGACAGCTTAGCCACTCTTGGCTCCAGTGGGGAAGGAAACTTTTTAGCTTCTGTTGCTGTACTTACCAAGAGAGTTCATCTCCTGAGCTCTCCCCACCATATGTGTGTTCTGGTGCAGCTCCACACAGCTCTCCTCAGCACTTCCGAGTGCTTTGGTGTTTCACTGCAGTTGGTGAACTTCCTGGTATCTCTCCACTGGCACTGGGGTTTGTGCTTTATAGGTGGCCCATTTTAAGAACACTGTGGCATATTCATCTTTTCCTTCAGACAAAAAGATAAGGCTGGAGCACCTCTTCTGTGAGGACAGGCTGAGAGAGTTGGGGCTTTTCAGCCTGGAGAAGAGGCGGCTTTGAGGAGACTTTGCAGTAGCCTTCTAGTATCTGAAGGGGGCCTACAGGAGGGCTGGGGAGGGACTATTTACAAGGTCTTGTAATGATAGGACAAGGAGTAATGAGTTTAAACTGGCAGAGGGGAGGTTTAAACTGGATGTTAGGAAGAAGTTCTTTACAGTGAGGGCGGTGACACTGGCTTAGGTTGCCCAGGGAGGTTGTGGCTGCTCCCTCCCTGGAGGTGTTCAAGGCCAGGTTGGATGAGGCCTTGAGTGACCTGTGCTAGTGGGAGGTGTCCCTGCCTATGGCAGGGGGTTGGAACTAGATGATCTTTGAGGTCCCTTCCAACCTAAACTGTTCTGTGATTTGGCAGCTGCCCCTGGTGTGCTGCTGTAGAAGGTTGAGGAGGTCTGTAGATATACCTGCTCCATAACCACCACCTCTGTTTGGACCTGCAGGAGGCTGACAGATCGCCAGAGAGCCTTGATGATGAGCTACGCTGAGGACGAGGCGGACGTGGACGGCACCGTGAACGGCGTCACAAACACGGCGTCGGGTGAGTGCTGGGAACTGGCTCTGCCTTCTCATGCAGCTGGTTTCTTGGCGAGAAGGGTGAGCCAGGGACACCTTGAGACAACCTGGCAGCACAACCTGCCTGGCATAGAAGTAGTTACAGTGTCATGCTAATAGGCTGCAGCACAAAGCAAGGAGGCAGCCTCTGCCCAGAGGGCTTCACTCCAGTACTCACTGGGCAAATCTGCATGAGTGGAGAGGGAGGTTGAGGTTGTAGGGGTGCTGACAGGCTGGGGGGAGTCTTGCTGTGGTGATGAGAGCCTTCTGCTCCCTGCATTTGCCCCTTGTAACTTGTAGCAGAGGTAGAAATGAGAAGGTGCTTCAGGCCACAGCTGATCTGTTGTGGTTCTGCCCACAGTGGGGGTGTCTCCCCTGGGAAGCTGAAGGGGAGTGCTACTGCCAGGGCTGCTCTCAGCCATGCTCTGTGCACATGGGGAACCTGCGGTAGGAGTGATGACTGGTGGTAAGGGTTGGCTCCAGCCAGCAGCAGTGTCCTGTGTGATGGAGGGTGTGAGTTCAGCGGAGGCTCTATAAAGCCTTTGCTCAGCTCCAGATGAAATTCTGATTGCAACTAAAGGCAAAACAGGTGGAACAGTGAGGTGAGAGCTTTGACTTTTCACTACGGTTTTTAATATGTCCATATTACAATGGTGAACTTCTTATAGCCAGCTGGATTTCTTTTTGAAATCAAAAACCTCGAAATCTGAAATCTTGAAACCAAAAAGGGCATAATGACTGCATACAGCCAGGCAAAGCTGAGAGTCTTTCAAAGCTGCTAGAGGATCCCAAGAACTCAGGTCCTCACACATGCCAAAGCCTGAGGAATATAGACAGGAGTTAAGTTATTGGAAGGCAGCACTCACCAAATACTTAGCAGTGCTCTGCTCCATAACACAGCAGTATCTTTTTCACTGAGGATAAGCACTAAAGGTCAGCTTTAGGAAGAAAGAGAGAGAGCTTCAAGCACAAATCTTTCATTCTAGCTTTTTAAAGACATTCCTGTTCTCCTGCCAAAGGAGAACAGGTTTGAAGCAGTAGCATCTCCAGATGATGAAGCAGCAAGATGTGGTTCAAAGCAGTGCCAGCAGCGTGTGGCACAGACAGGCTGTGGCTGGAAGCTGTCCTTGCTGTGGAAGCAGAAATGCCCTGTGCGGATGGGGGCGGATCCTGCCGCAGGCCTGGGTATTTCCTACCATTGCATCAGTCTGAGCCTGCCAATCAGCAGGGGGAGGACTGGAGTCTGTGCTCTCTGTGTGCAGAGAGAGCTTGAGCAGTATGCAGGGTGCTGGCTGCTGATGGTTCGCTGGAGAAAAAGCAGATTAGCAGAGGTCTCCCTTGTTCTTGCTGTCTCTCTCCAGGGACAAACAACTTCTCAGGACCCGTTTGTGCAGGAAAACTCTGCTCCTTGCTGACCAGAAAGATTTCTTATCTGAAACACTTGGAGTTTTTTCATTCCAGCCCAAGTTAATTTTCTCCTTGATACTGTTGCATTCTTTGCCTGCTCCTGGTGCAGTTCCACTGCTGCTTTGCTCTCAAAGATCAATATACTGGAACAGATTGCCCAGAGATGTGGTTGAGGCCCCATCCCTGGAGACATTCAAGGTCAAACTTGATGCCACTCTGAGCACCCTGATCTAGGTGGAGATGTCCTTGCTCACTGCATGGAGGGTCGGACAGGATCACCTTAGCTGGTCCCTTCTAAGTTCGTGCATTCTGTGGTCACAACAGCAGTGTGAAGCAGGAGGAGAGACTGTTCCAGGGGCCAGCACTACACCTTTCCTTCCAGGAGAAAGTTGTGGCTGGTTGTGGTTGAGCTGACTTGATTTTAGTCAGGCTCAATTCCAAACACTTGTTTCCAAAGCCTGTAGGGTCCCTGCCTCAATTGTGCAGAACAAGAATTCTCTGGTCAGTGGGAGGGCTGGGGAGAGGGGAAGGGAAGGGCATTACCTGGGCTCGTGGTTGTCTCTTCCATTTCTTGGGCCTGGGCTCCCCAGTGCCAGTAGTTCAGTACTGTGGCTTGCGGCCAGGTGCAGGCAAAAACTGCTGCTCTGACCATTCCCAGTCTAAATTAACCCTCTCAGCTGTCCAGGGATGCTGTTACCAGTGGGGCATGTATCTGACTGCAGCCCTTTGCTGTTTGTGTTCAGGTGGCAGGGCCACGGCTAGTGCTGGCGCAGGCGGGGATAGGCCTGAGGCTGAGGAGAACAAGGAGGGATTCCTCTCCAAACTTAAGAAAATGTTTAGCTCCTGACACCCCATCGGAGGTAGGAGGCCTCTTGTCTTCTTTTGTTGTCTTTCCCCCATGCTGGGCACAATTTGCACTTCTTGGGCGGTAGAAGCAGCATAAAAGCACAGCATTGCTTCTCACTTAGCCTCAGGCCTTCCAGCCTTGCTGGGAAAAGCCCTAGCTGTCCCCTGTGACCTGCAGCAAAGCACTAGGGACTAAACTGCAGAGTTGCAGGCTGGAAGAATGCTGGACAAACCTTCTGAGTGGTTGCTGGCCTCCCCTTCCTTGTTCACTCCCTGTCTGTGCCAAATTCAAAGCACTTGAGGGTGTTCCTGTCAGCTGGTGAAGCTGGGACAGGGCAGTTCTGCCAGCACAGAGCCTCTGATGCTGGTACCCTCAGACTGGACTTGTCCCCACCACAATCTTAAAGCACCATGAGGGAATCAGTAAAGCACAGCAAAGCCCTTGTCACAACAGGAACGAGCATGGTGTGCTCCTTCACGGTTGCATTTAGTTGGTGTAGGCTGCTGTGACCGAGTGCTGCAGGCTGGTGGCAGTCACTGGTGTTCTGGATTGCAGGGGCTCAGGTTCCTGCAGGCTCCCAGCTTGCCTATGCCACATAACTGACAGTGTGGTGGCAGGGGAGGTGCTCTCTTAGGCCAGTACTGTCAGGAAACAGGAAGTTTCTTGCTTGCTTCAACTACAGGGAAGCGGTCTACTGGAAACTAAGAGCCAGCAGCAACTCATCTGTGCAGCCCAGAGTGAACCTTTCTGGCACCAGGCTCTGGAGAGCAAAGGACATCGGGCAGCAGCAGAGTGAGAATCCTGCTGGAGAGGCTAAAACCACTGAGGCACCAACCAGCACCACCCTACCAAACCCACCCACAGCCTAGGAGATGGTAATGAAGGAGAATGGCAGGAGGGTGGCTCCTTCGAGGCTGCTGCTGAAAGCTTTATTTGGTAAAAGTTGAAATGTTCTTGAGAGTCAAAAGCAGAGGGAATGTGAAATAAAACAGGCCCAGAGCAGAGCAGTTTGCCGTGTGGAGTCCTGACGCTGGCTGCTGCTTGCTCAGGTGCCAGTCTGAATGTAGGTGTGCTGGGTCAGTGTGGCACCAGTGACCTTCTCCAGGATACTGGTCAGTGGGAGGTCTCCCTGAGACTGGGACTCATCAGAGCCCAGCACTGCAGGGGCTGTAGTCCTGTTGTGTCCCTGCACAGCGAGCAGCCCCAGAAGCTGTGCTTTGCCTCAGGTTTGTCCCACCCCCAGACTTAACTTAACTAGTTAGCTACCACACAACTGCTGTTGTTGCTTTTGAGTGGGTACAAGATCATCACCAAGCCCTGTGCCAGTTTGGAAAAAAGTCTTTTATTACCTTAGCACAACACCCATAGCATAAAGGATTGGTCAAAGAGTTCCTACACCTGTGAGATAGAAGTGGCTGGCTCCTTCCGGGCAGAGTGGAGCTGTTGCAGTGAGTGTGTTCATGGTTCCTGCAGCCTCTGCTGCTGTTAGTGCTGCTGTGCAGGTCCCACCAGCCCACCTAACCGACCAGGGAAAGCAGGAGCTGCTCTAGGCTTGCCCTTCCTGACTTGCTGAAATAAAGCACGCGTTGCCTCCTGATTAAAGCTGTCTGTAAAGTGATTCTGTATCCATGTAAATAAGATTGACTTCATAAAGATATTTAACACCTGCTGTGCCTCCCTGCCTTGTCTGTCACCCACTCTCCCTCCCTTGTGATAGGAACAAGGGTCTGCTCTTGGACAAGGAGAGGGCTACATGTCCTGAGCCTCTCTGGTGGATATTAAGCACGGACTGCCAAACTCCAGAGCTCTCAGCAGGGCAGACTGTTAAGCTTCTAGTGGTGTGTGGAAGGAGCTTTGTAAGCAAGTCCTAAATCCTAAGCTTGGAGCAACCTGGTCTAGTGGAAAGTGTCCCTGGACTAAATGATTGTTAAGGTACCTCCTAGCCCAAACCATACAGGCTTGTGACAGTCTTGCAAAGGCTTAACTCACAGGGCAGCGACTGAATGTAGCTCTTGAAGGGAAAGGGCAGGCCAGACCCAACTGGATTAGGCTGAGCTTCCATGCTTCACAGCACAGAAGCCTCTGCACAGTTCCCATGTGCTGCATTTCCAGGCACACTGCTCTGCTCTGCCCACTGGCTCTGCCTGCGGTGCCTGAAACTGGCCCACAGGAGAGCTCCAGCATTCCTGTTTGCCTAGGAGACTGCACCCATTATGGGGCTGGAGGCTCAGAGCTGCCTGGGAAAAGTGATCCTACCAAACAAGCCCCCACCACCAGCCTATGGCATGCAAAAACCCAGAATTGCCACACACCTGCCTGAAGGAGTTGTGAAGGTAGAGAGCTTCTCCCACCTGCCTGCAGCTGTGCAAGCACTGTTGTACTTGTTCTAGTGCTGGTCTAGTCTCAACCAGGCCACTGGTGCGCTGTCATGGCCAGAGGTTTTCCCAGGGTCAGCCCTTCACCAGCAGTGTGGTTTGGCACTGCTCACCTCGGTGCTGCAAAAGTTGGCAGGAAGAGGAAGGAGGGGAGGCTCAGAAGGCAGCCTTGTTGTCCACCACCCACTGGGGGAAGGTGCGGGCCTTGGGGTTGAGTTTCATGGTGAGGGCCACGTTGCGGTCTGGCTTCAGAGCATAGAAGCGGAACATGGCAGCAAGCTCCTTGTCCCCTGGGGAGCCATGCCTCTCATACTCCTCTGGTGACATCTGCAAAGAAAGGATTTGGGTGAAAAACTTCCCCTGGGGAGAGACTGCTGAGGCTGTTCTCCAGGTGCAGTGAGAGAAGGCATCCAGCTGGTGGTGGGGAAATCACACCACACAGATGCTGAGGAGGTTGTTCTGGCTCTGTCCTGAGCCAGCCATCCCCTGAAGCCACAGCCATGTTAGGGCAGTGCCACTGAGCACCCTGCAGCCCTGCCTGGCAGAGAACAGCCCAGCTTGCCTTGGACCAGTACATGGCTCTGATGCACGGCTGGCCTGGGCACAGGCTCAAACATGCACCCTGCTCTCCCTAGACTGGCCTAGAGCAGCTACAAGGGAGCCTTTCCCTACAGCAGGGCACAAACTCTGGCTGAGGGGCTCTAGAAACAAGGTGGGAGGTCTGGAAAAGCTCTGGAGAGCCAGAGTGACCCAGGCTGCTCCAGCATCCATCCTTCTGCCTAAATCAAAGTGTGGCTCTCTGTGCTTGTGCACTATGCTGGAGCTCAGAGAAAAGAGCTTCTTGTTTGCCCCTGGAGAGCAGATCCTGCAGAGAGCACTGGAGGTGCTTTGGTTCTACTGAGATGCGCTTTGTTCTCAGAGCTCTCCGGAGAGCAACACCCAGCAGTGGTATCAGCTGCCCGAGGGGAGCAGCACAACCAAAGCATAACCAAGAAACAGAAAGAGGTCCTGGAGCACAAAGCAGTAGCACCGTAATGGTGACACAGCAAAGCCCTCAGGGAGGGGCATGAGACCTGTTCTGCAGGTCCTCAGCCCTACTAGTGAGTGCCTGGTGCTCTTCTGGAGTGCCCCCGGTTCAGTTATCCCTCAGAGGCAAGCACAGACCTGCTCAGACACACCTGCAGTTGCCAGGGGCATGAGTTGTCCCAGTGACAATACCAACAAAGCAGGGGTAGTGCCACCTCAGAACCTCACGCCTCCCAAGGGATGGTGCCTACCTTGCTGGCTTCCACGGTCTTGCCCGTCTGCTGGGAGAGGATGGCGGCGTACTCTGCCTCCGTGAGCTTGCCGGTGCTCAGCCCGATCACCTGGCCTATGTACTGCTCTGGGGCCTTCAGCAGGGAAAGCACAATGGGCCCAAGGTCCTCCACTGCCATCCCATCCATCGGGATGTCGCCCATGGGCAGTGCTGTGTGAGAGAGATTGGTCCGGGTCAGCCCAGTGAGAAGCGCAGCAGCAGCTTCCAGCATCCAGCCTCTGAACACAAGGTGAGGAGGAGCCCAGGGCACCTGCTACACCATGACCCATCTGCAGCCCCACCTCTGATCTCCAGCATCCCAACTCCCTGCAAATGACCCCAGAGAGGCACTCTGGGATCTGCAGAGCAGCCCTCAGCACCAGAAACAGGACCAGGATTTAATTTATTTCTTGCAGGCCACCAAAGAGGTCTGAAGGACCATAATGCAGCTGCACTGACTGTGGTCAACCTGGCAAGGCCTCTTATCGCCACCAGGCTGCAGCCCTGGTGCTTCCTCCACCTCTCAGTGAACCTCTGCACAGTGGGAGCAGGTGAGAACTACCTGGAAAGCAAGAGGCCCTCTCTCACCTAGGACAAAGGTATCTCCCTGGGTGGCCTTCTGCGGCTTGAAGATAGAGAGGAAGTTCTCAAAGTAGAAGGGCAGTCGGATGGTCGTGGTGGGAACACCAATCTTCTGGAAGTACTCCTGCACCACACCTTTGCCATCAAAGTGGGGTACCTCCAGCTGGCCCCCTGTCAGCTGCTTCACGTTCTCCAGGCCACTGTACACAACATGGCGCAGACCCAGGCGCTTCGACAGGTTGGCAAGACACTTCCCCTGGGCAAAGGGTGAAGCCAGCCATGAAGAGAAGAATGGGACATAAGGAGGGGCTCTTACCACCCCCACCCCCTCCCCTTCCTCTTCACTGCACTGGGCAGGAAGGCATGATGCAGCACGCAGCAGCTGAGCAAGCTCCTCTGGCACTGAGCCCTCAGCTGGAACCAGAGCTAAGCGGATCCAGCCCAGGTGGAGCAGAGTCCTCTCCTTACAGCAGCCGACAAAAACCACACAGCCTCCAGCTTTGCTGCCAGCTCCTTCCCAAACCCACAAACATCAGCCCTAAACATCTGCAGGGACCAATGTACCTGCCCTAACATATCTTATCTATGCTTGCTGCCATCCAGGTGTGGCCACTATGCCACTCTGGGAAATCTGGTGAGTACCACCCTTGTGACTTCTGATACCACACCACATCTGGACCTAAAGCTGCAAGTGCAGAGAGCTGGACTGTGCTCTAGGAAAGCTCTGCAGGGCCAAGTCTTCCCACTTCTGGTACTCTGACTCCAGGGCAGTGCTCTCTGCCACACCAAGTCTCATGGCATTTAACAGCTCCCCGACGCACCAGATCCTAGAGCCATGCAACTGCGAGGGAACAGGAAACAAATTTTCACTTTGTAAGCACTGGGACCTGGTTTCTTTGCAAGGCCTCAGGACTTTTCTGGACTGGCCAGTTGACCTGTCAGGGCTTCACTAGGAGCTGTCCCCACAACACCAAGCACCACAGGGCTGTGCCTCGACCCCCCCGTGCCCAGGCCACATATTTCCAGTTAAAGAAGCTCTGATACCTGTGTGATTTCCTTCTCTTCACTGCAGTGCTCCCAGAAGTTGGTTAGAATGAAGGCTCCATAAGCACCTGCCAAGGCCAGCTCCAGCGATGGCTCATCATCCTGATCTGCCTTCACCACCTCAGCTCCCTTCTGTTTCAGCTGCTTAGCCTCCTTCTTCATGGGGCTCCTCGTTACCGCCCGGACCCTGAAGGTTCCATCTTCCAGCAGAGCCTGGGCCACGGAGCCCCCCTGAGCTCCTGTGGGTGCAGAGCCCTGTTCAGAGCCCGTGCTCCACACGGGCTGTACCGATGAAGGGAGCTGGGGCTGCGAGGTGAAGCTGTCTGACTCCACACCGTGACACAAGGGCCAAGTCCCTCCATCCCACTCTCCCAACCGCCCCTTCCTCATGCTGCTGCTCCTGCCTGCTGAGTGCCCACGGCCGCCCCCAGTTCGGCTGCTCTGGAAGCTATCGATGGCCCTGCCCTCTTGTGCGGGCACCCCAAGCCCCTCTCCCCCACTTCGGGCACTGTGGCACGGCCCGACCCTCACCCTTCCCACAGGCCTGTGCTGGAGCCCGGCAGCCCCGGGGGACTCTGGGAGGGACGGCGGCGACGTGGGCACGGGCCGGGCCTTTCCCCGGGCACTCACCGGTTGCCCCGAATACCACGATCAGTTTTTTCTCAGCCATGAGGCAGGGCGGGCGGTCCCGGGGCTCTGCCAAAGCGAGAAGCGGAGAAGTCACGCAGAGCCTGGCTCGGCCGTGGCGCAGCCCAGCTCAAGAGGGCTTCCCCGGCCACGGGAGGAGACAGGGGGAAGGGACCGGGCAGGGACGGTTGAAGGAGCCCGATGCAGCCGTCGAGCAGAAATCAGGCACAGACCCCTCAGAAAGACGGGCGGTATAGCGGATCCCCTCACCACGGTTCGCTTCTGTCCGGTTCCAGTCGGTTTACACGACTGCACACGACTGGACACGACTGCGTTCGGCTCGGCTCGGCAGAACGCCCCTCAGCACGGCACCGTTCCACTCGCCCCGATCCGAAGCAGCTCGGTTATATCCGTCTGGGCGGATCGTGCCTGTCCATCACACTGTGAGGCTCCGCCCACCCGACAGTCCCCAACCAATCGCCGACCTCCACCTACTGGCCCAGCCCCGCCGGTCGCTCTGGCGGGGCCCGGTTTATCCCCTGCCACCTTCTGACAACTCGGGCGCTCCACCGCCGACGCCTTGCCCTGGCACCCTCGAGCCATGCCTCATACGGCAACGCACTTAAGACCACTTTAGCTGATAACCTGCAATCTTTCACTTCGTGTGCTGGTGAGACCACTTAGTGCTTACTTCGTCAAGGTAGGCTTCAGTGACCCTGAAGTTTTGTAGGACCCCAGTGAGCGTGCAGTCTCCTCCTCAGCACACATGCCGGCTGCTGGGTAAGGTATTCCACCAGAAAGACAGACTGGACAAGGCTAGCTGGAGGCAAGCAGGACACAGGTTTCCTTATCACTTAACAAGCAGCTACATGAGCCAATCCAGCCCAGCATCAGTACCTAAAGCCTCTTTCAACCACATCATCAAGGGAAGTTTGCAAAGTACTTCAGGTAGTACTCAGATGTCAGACAGCATTGGGCTGAAGCACTGCCAGGCTCAGGCTTCCAAGAGCTGCCCAGCACTGCCCTCAGAGACCACTACTGTCCTCCCACGTGCCCAGCAGTAACTCAGAATTCACAGCTAAGAAGTCAGTCGCTTGGAAGGGAGGACATAATCTTCATGCAGAACTCTTGTTCTCAGCACTGATAACCCGGGTATGTATGACAGGTCCGAGGATCTTTATTTCACAGTTATCAATGGCTAGAGGGATCAGTTACTTATTGTAGCATCCACATGTAGGCAGCAAATTGTAGTTAACAACATGGTACTCACTTTGGGTTTAATCAGGATGTGAGACTGTCTAGCTGTGCTGAAGCTACAGAGGCTACTCCAAAGGCTGGCAATGAAAACCAAATCCTAACTCTGGAAAAAAAAAAACCATTGGCCCAAGTAGGGCTTAGGAATAAAATCAAAATATTCTCACATTGATGCCAGGGAAAAAAAAAAAAAAAAGAAAGGAAAAAAAGAGAAAATAAAATAGTTCAAACTGCAGCAAGTAAGACTGTTCACCAAGGGGAATCAATAGCCTGGACAAGAGAGGGATAGTCATAGCCACAGTTGGAGCACAACACAGCAACATATTTCACTACATGGAGCAACACACCCTACACTTCGTGTGGTGTTCAATCAATCCATCTTCATCGCCTCCCAGCCAACTCACAGTGCAGCAGTTAGCCACAGCACTGTGTGCAAACAGCTACTGAGAGCAGTCCACAGCTCCGCATCCTTTGTAATGGACTAGTGTAATCCATCAGAGGCTTGGAAGGTGTAAACCAAAGAGAGGTGGAAGTTGTTTCACATCCCTGTTTGGTGCCCTGCTTAGGCAGTAGTCCTGGACAAGGCTGGTCAAGCTGTGTCTCTGGATACACTGGTGCTGCCCTATGGAGGGTCATGCCATAGAGAACCACAGCGCTCCTCAGGCTTACTTGAACTTAACTGGCGTGTTGAAAATAGAGACACTGGAACTTGGCTTGGACACTCCAAAGAGAATTAGTACGGTCTGTAGTTCCAGTAACTGGAGAAGACAGAGATCTAGAAAGCATGAAGAAAAGCAGGTAAGTTTCTGTATCCCTTGAGCTGCAGAAAAAAGAACAAATGATGTGTGGATGAAGGCTGAACCTTGCAGCACTACCCACTCCAGCACTGCACTGCAGAAGGGGAATTTACTGTGATTTGCACTTAAGAGGCTTGGACCACAAAGTTATTTGCTCAAGGTGGTGGTCAGGTGAGCTGTAGGGCTGGAATGGAGCACTAGCTGGCTGGATTCCAGCCTGCTGAAGTCTTCATGCCTCTTCTCTAGCACCCTGACATTTCCTTGCTTACAGCTCGTGACTGGGAACACAAAAGCATCTACCTGCTCCTCTCCACCTTGCCACTAGCTGAGCAAAGACATCTGCCACACTACCACACATAAACCCATCTGGCTGGCTACCAGGCAGTACCAGTCAGCCCTCTGGCTGCAGAACAGTGCCCTCATTGCTTGTTTTCACTTTATATTCAAGTTGTACAGAGTAACATCACATCAGATTCTTAGGAGATCTGAGGTCCTCTTAAAACAGAGTTAAAACCAAAGGCCCTTCTCTAAGGCCATTACCTTGTCCTTCAGTTGTTGGCAAAGCTGCAGTGAAACTGTGAAGAAGACAAGGGCATCATTTAACCACGGCACAACACATTCCACCTTGTGGACGTGGCTGACTTCATACCGCTGGTTGCCAAACTCACTGGAGTGGGGAGAAAGAAGGAGCACAGCTTTACACACAACAGCACAGAACACAAAACTCTACTCTCCTGCATTCTCACAGATGATGATGATGTCTCCTACATTAAAAACAGCACTTGGCAAAGTTACAGACTAACCAGATTTAGAGGTAAGGTAAATTTAATAGGGTTAAGGTATCAACCTCATCACTTTCCAGAATGGCACAAAGGCAGGAAATGCAAGTAGCAATTTTGATTGACACCTCTCACCTCCAGACAAGCACATAGCATTGTATGGGTGGGCTGTATCCTGAAAAGGCACATCTTTGAGCCTCTATGATCAAGTCATTCAAGAAACATTCTCATGGACACATATGCATTCACAGCCACAGCAAGTGACTCAGCCCAGCTCCTCCACTTAACAGATCTTGGAGCTTTTCCTTAGCATACTCCTGTACCTGTTATACAGCCTTGGAGTGACTGCACTTACAACATGGCTCCAGGGTTGTGTAAGATGGACCCTCCAGCAGGCTTGAAGTTCTAGAGGACAAGAAAAAAGGTCATTAGGATCTTGACACAGGAAACAAACTGCTTAGAAGAAGGTTTGCTCCTTCAGTAGCCTGGTGTCAAGAATTGCATAGACTGCATCTGTCTGAATGCCCCATTCTCATAACGGATCCATGTCTTTTGGTCTCTTCCTTCACCTTCATAAAAAACCAGGGTTTGAGTCCAAATTTTAGCACCATAAAAACAAGATTAGAAGATCCAGAAGAAAAATAAAAGACAGATTTTAGGAGAAATACCTTTCTGGAAGGACAGCAATTCATAAAGCTCAAGAGTTAAATTCTGTTTTTATAGGACATTGAACTGACCAAAATGCAACAAGTGAAACAGAAAAGCACCTATCAAAGCTCCATTCAGAAAATGTGAAATGCATTAATGCAATGATGTCCTTCCAAAATGATGCTAAATTATCAAACTGTATTGTAAGATAAAGCTTTGCCTGGCAAAAAGTAGTTACTGTTTTTCTCTGGAGCACTGTTGTTCTCTTCGGGGCTTAGTGGCTACGCTCCGGGCTAGATTTGAAGGCAGTGTTCTGTCTGCAGCAGATCTTAATACAGACACATCACCAGCTGCAGTCTTTCCTGCCTTATCTCATGCACAGGACACTGCACTGTGTAGCAGTGCAATGCCCTCCTCACAGTGGGACGCGAAGAAGGGGAAACAAAGGAGGCATCACCTTGGTTGTGCTAGGCTGCAGCACGTGGAGCTGGTAGACAGTCAGGCACAGCTTGTTCAGGTTAATATAGAAGTTCACAAGGATGTCTGGAGGCAGAGCAGGGGTGAACATTTTCTGGTGAGAAAACAAGCAGTTCCTTTGTCAGTGATGGGACCATTATGTCCAATGCTAGGAAACCACTGCCTTTTGCTAAGCCATACTGAGAAGGACATAAAAGACTGATCAGTTTGCAGGCAATGGTTGTTCCTCTTGCTGCACTTGGTCAGATGGTGTATGCATGATGGTGACAAGATGGAGTCATGCTCAAACGGGTAAGTTATCTCTGGGCAGAGAACAGAACTTATTCTCTGAGAACCAGAGTACTCACACTCCAGTCATCTGCTTACCCACAGGGAGACAAAGAGCAGCCAAATGTGCTTAGGGTTTGCACCTACTTTAGCCCCAGGAAACACTTCAGAAACCCACTTCTCCCAGGAGGCAGCACAATATCCAACTGTGGCATGCTGCAAGACTGCAGGGTGGCACCACATACTCACTAGATACTTACCATGAGACCGCCAGAGGCAATCTCTGGCAGAGTCAGAGTGGCTGGAGTGGTGAGCCGGTTCCGGGCCCTTGAGAGCTGCAACATCACAGCATCCATGAGCTACAAGACAACATACAGTGCACTGCTGAGTGGCAGTCCCTGGACAGCTCTGGACAGTGTGCTGCAGAATCCGACAGCCTTTTCAAAGTGTACACCAACCACCCCCACCCCCTTGCCCTCCCAGAAATTCAGGAACTTCTTGGGAAGGGTGGGCTCCCACACACATGCATTTTAACTATCACCATTACAGGCACCTGTGAGACAGGCCAGGAGTGTTTAATAGCAGGGACTGAAGAGAGAGTGAGCAGCTACTCTTTAGGAGAATAAGAGAACAAGAGATCAGTTACTGATGCCACAGGAGCATTGGCAAACTCCTCATCAGCTCTTCTGTAAGGCAGGCTACTAAGGAAAGGCAGCAAACTGCACCCTAGCTCTCCCCATTCCCGGATCACAGGTACAAGGACTGCTGCAGGGGCTACCTGCTGTTCACAACCATCTGAGCTAGGGCAATAGAGATCAGCTCCTTGTGAGCCCAGCCCTGCCAGAAACTACAGCTTAAAGGTTCTATTCAGACAGACTTCCAGAAAAATGTGGGAAGCAACATATGCCTGTGACAGAGCTCATGGCTGCTAGAATGAAGACATTTTATATTATGACTAATTTCTCCATCCCACCTCCACTCAAAAGTGAAAAACAAGTAGTTTTATTACCTAGCTTCTCCTTATTAGCAGCCTTTGCCCATGGGGAGACTACAAAGGTTTAACTCTCTCATGTTTGATATTTTAAGGAGTTGAACCTCTGGTAGCTCCAAGCAGAGGGCTGGGCTTTACTGCTGTGGAGCAGCTGGTCCATATCAGACTCATCAACTGCTACTAAGAAGTGAGAAATCATCAGTAAACCACAAGCACAAACTAATCTTCGGTGTGCTGATGTCTGCCTCATTTCCTCCCTCCCCAAAAGCACTGACAGAAGAACATGAGCTGTGTAACCACATCACCCAAGGGATCAAGGGAGTTATTCCTGGAATAACTGCTGTGCAGCAGGGCAGGCCTGCCCAGGTGACCATCCACCATGCTGGAGGGGTGGGACTTGATGATCTCTCAAGGTCCCTTCCAAACCCTAACATTCTGTACAGCCTTGTTACTGGTGCTGAACTGCTACAGATGCACCTGAGCTCACAGCATACTCCACACAGGTACATATGGAGAGTCCATTTCCAGTAAGAGACTCTAGACAGTAATTAACTGCGTTTAAAACAACAAATGGAGGGAAGATAAATGCATGTTCCTGCCCCAGCAGAGAGGGGTAGACTCTCCTTACCTTGAGAACCTCCGAGCCTGTTTTGAACTGGTAGTTGACATCTCTGTTCATAAGCAGGTAAATGGCCTTGTTAACATGGTTTCTTGCATCTTGGATCTGCAAGGGTATAAAAAGCAGCCCTGTTAAAGAAAGACTCTCTACAATATGCATGAGAAAGTGCATATTTACTGCTTGGAGGCTTGTATGCTACAGAGGAGTATGCATCCAGACTGAACAATACCTGCTGCAACTTCCACTGCTTGTCTTCCCGAAATGTAAAGTGCAAGAGCTGATTATTTCTGGGCATTTTCAGATGAACATCCTTGAAGAAAGAAACAAACACGTGAGAGCAAGCAACCTCCATATCCAGGACACAGAGACTGCAAGTATCACTCCATTCTGTCTCTCATCTTGGCAAGCTGATTTCAGCAGTCCTGGCATGGCCAGAATCTCAGTTCTCCTACAGGCAGATGCTAATGCAAACGGTAAGTTGAATGGCTTTAGTGAATTGAAATCTAGGCAGGATGTGACCTCATCTCAGAAGGCCCCCAAGAAAATTTGTTGTTACATAACAAAGGTGTTCAAGGAAAGAAATCTCCCATGAAAGTCATCTCCACGGCTCACCACAGAGTGGGGAGGGATGGGTTAGATGCTGGATCTTGACAAATTTCAACAGTTGCTGACAAAGATCTCTGATCACTGGTATGGCACCAGGATGACTTCTCCCTCGAGGTCATCCAAGTGTAATGAGGATGACTCCCACTCCCTGAGGGCAGTACAAAGCAAGAACCACTGCAAGTACTCACAGCTTGACACAGGGCATCTCCCTGCAGCGTCAGCACACCTTTCACCTGGTCGGTGCTGGAAGGAGAAGAAAGATCTGGGCAACAAGTCACAGGAGGCAAGAGACACCTAACAAACTGCCAGTTTGACACAGCCCCTCCCTGTCCCATTTAGCTACCCAAGTTGCTCTCCTGCCAGGGGTCAGCTGGGGAATGCAGATGAGCTCTACGCACTTTCAAGTAGCCAACACTTGGCCTATGATCAGTTGCTGCCCTATTCTTTATGAGCCACTTCACCAGAACCGCCCTGCTCAAACATTACCTCCATTTCTGACCTCACATTTCACCTATCAACAGTCTGGTTGCCATTACAGGCAGCTTTGGCTGGCACAAACACAAGGTATTAGATGAATCACTGACACTGTGATACACAGCAGTGGAAAGCTACAAACCTCACCCTGCCTCTCTCCTCCTCCCTCAGCAGAAAAAAGAAAGACTGAATAAATAAATAAAAAAAACCAAACAAACAAAAAAACCCCAATCAAAACAACAAAACCCTTTTAAAAGTCCTGCAGGATGGCTCACATTAGCAGGGGGAGAAGCACCTGGGCCTTCAAGAACTCAGCCATTCTTATGTTTCAATACACTAGAGATTCTTTAGATCAGCACTTTTTAAGATCCATTTTGCAATAACAATGAATGAAAATAAGAATCAACTTTAATACTTTAAGATCTGAATAATGCAACCTTCAAAGCCAACACAGAATCACTGCACCATTCCATGAAATGATCACCAGGCTCTTTCTAAGTACTAAGGATCTTTGCAACAAGCTTGTGACTCCTGTCAGAGTCTGATCAAAGCCTGTTCTGAAGATCAAAAAGTGGACAGCTGCTTCAGAACTGCACTTCCATAGCACCTTCTGCAGAGGTCTCAGCTTGCTCTTTGTGAAGTAGATTTATTATTGCTATTTCAGGGAGATTAAAGCAAAGGCACAGACAGAGTCAGAAACTAAGTTAAATGCAGAATTCAAGTCAGTCTTGCACTGACAACTCCCTGAGTGCAGAATCAGTGCAATGTCCCTTGGCAGAGGTGCCAAGAGCAGCAGGCTGATGCACCACACTGGTGTCTGGTCAGAAGTCAATGGCTATGTTACAGGTGTCAGGAGGAAATGGGACAGCTCTGCTTAAGGCACCCCCTGGAGCACAGCCACAGAATGCTACATTAATTTGCCACCAGAGTGTTTGTTTGCTTTCCTTCAGGTGAAATCAGCTATTAAAGAAACCTCCATTACACTGGGGCTGCTGTAGTGGCCTTTGTCTTGGGTGCCCCACGGACTCTTTTCTCCAGCAGGAGGCCCCTGTACCAACGCAGGCACTGTTGTAGTTGGAGCCACAGCCTGCACCAGAGTCTCCTGGTAGAGCATCAGCAACCCCCTGATCACCACCCACCACTTACCCTGATGTGCTCAGCACAAAGTTCTCCTGCTTCACGGCTCCTCCTGAGCCACTGGTGGGCAGGGCGAAGCGGTGGGAGGCCTCCTACCCAGGATAGGACAGAAATAAAGATGAAGTGAGAGCAGAAACAGAGGTGTTTGCAAGCAGCCAGAATGGTCACCTTTGCAAGCCTCCTCCAACCCATCAACAGAGCATACGAATTCTCCTTCAGCTCAGGCCAGGCCCAGCAGAGGCTCAGTCTATGCAGCTCACCACGAGAGGCATTGGAAGTCCCACAATTCAGCACCACACTCCAGAGCCAGAGCAGGTGGCCTGTGCCAAAGGGGTTGCAAGCAAGCTGCAGCAGCAGCAGCACAGCACAATTCTGCATGCCCTTGGGCAGTATGGTGTTGCCCTTTCACAGTGCACTGCCTTGAGCTGAACAGCAGGTCACTCACCCACCTGGAAAGTCCGGAATGAAAACCAGCTCCTGCCTGGTTACAGGCTATAACAAGTTCTTTAAAACCAAACACTATGAACACAGACATTGAAGGCTATTGTCATCTGCTACCAAGTCACATCCTTGGTCAGCGCTACAGCACTTCAACCTTCTCTATCACCCACTCCTCACCTCCACCTTTTTGCACTGGTATCACACACTAACTGCTGTCAGAACCTTGCAGCCTCACAGGGCTGGGTCTGTTGAAAACTGACCTAGGAGAGTGCTGAGCTCTCCTGCACACAACCCCCTTTGGCTGCCTCACCACCTGCCTGCTTAGAAAACAGCTGAATCCAGCAGCCTAGGCTGGCAAAAGGTGCTGCAGGCTTCGCTGAGCACTTCACGCCTCGGAAAGGGGCAGGTACCAGAAGAGAAGTGAATGCACCAAGAGAAGGACAGTTCTGAAGGAGAAGACTACATACTACTTATTACTGCACAAGCAGCAGCTTGTCAGCTAAAGGCTGTCAGGGTTGTTTCTACCATCACGTCACAGCTACAAGCAGATCCAGATTCTCTGTTTCAGAAAATATTCCTATCCCAGGCAAATGCCTGGCAGAGAGGTCTGGCGGCCTCCACTGTGCCTTTCCCAATCAGCTCTCGCAGTGAATTGAGAAACCTCTGAAAATCAATTTTATTGTGAGTCTTTGAGACCAGAACACAAGCAAGCACTTGAGACAGCACTAGACAAGCAAAATGGACTTTTTTGTGCACCCTTTACCATGATTTTTTTCACATAGGGGTAATCTACCACCATTCTCGATGGGAAAGCATATAAACTCACAAAGTCAGATGAAGTAAATTAACCTTACCTTCAGAATGTCTTGCAGCTGCTTCAAAACAGCATGGACCTCTTCTTGTAAAAGCCATTTAAATTCTTCCTCCTGTGTTGTGGAAAAATAGAAGAGGAATCGTTAGAATTCAAACACTGGAAATAAGACATATATGCAAGTTATTTAATTTCTAAAGACCTCGCTATGACTATGATGTTTATATTGTGTGGTAGTACAGAAAAAGAGTTCTTCTTCTCCCCCACAGCCAAAATAAATTACATTATTCTTGGTCTGACTTTAATGAAGCAGCATCCATACAAATCACTGCGCCAATAACCACAGAATCAGGGAAGAACAGGCAGCACTGGATGTGAATTGAAGAGCAAAGTACAGAGCCTGCTGCTTCACAATCTGGGACATCAGCTGCTGGAGTGGGTTGACCTTGGCTGGTCGGCTGTCAGACACCCATATCCAGCCTCTCTCACTCCTCCTCCTCAAATGCACAGGGGAAGGAAGTAAGATGATAAACAGACAGGTATCCTTACCAATTACAGTTAAAGGCAAAACAGACTCAACTTGCAGACAAATTTACTACCAATTAGATGGTGAGAAACAAAGACAAAACTAAAATGCTCCACCTTTCCCTAGTAGCATTTTACCACACAACAGCAGCCTAAAAATAAAGCAAACTAAACTGAAAAGTGGGTAGGGAGAGAGAAAGGCTGAGGATTCCCAGTCATTTGGGGAAATTTAGTAACAAACAAGTTCAGATTTGATGATGTGCCACCTCAGGCTTCAATCTGCCACAGAGAAGCTTGCATAAAAGAGAACCACACCTAAGCACTCCCATTAAACCACAAGATCTCACACAGAAGACTGTGAGAGAAATCATAGAATCATAGAATCATAGAATGGTAAGGTTGGAAGGGACCTCAAGGATCATCTAGTTCCAACCCCCTGCCATAGGCAGGGACACCTCCCACTAGTACAGCTCACTCAAGGCCTCATCCAATCTGGCCTTGAACACATCCAGGGAGGGAGCATCCACAACCTCCCTGGGCAACCTGTTCCAGTGCCTCACCACCCTTACTGTAAAGAACTTCCTCCTAACATCTAGTCTAAATCTCCCCTCTGCCAGTTTAAGCCCATTGCCCCTTGTCCTGTCATTGCAGGACCTTGTAAATAATCCTTCCCCAGCCTTCCTGTAGGCCCCCTTCAGATACTGGAAGGCTACTATCAGGTCCCCTCGAAGCCTTCTCTTCTCCAGGCTGAAGAGCCCCAACTCCCTCAGCCTGTCCTCATAGGAGAGCTGCTCCAGCCCTCTGATCATCTTTGTGGCCCTCCTCTGGACC
>VWZE01020231.1:155292-176241 GCA_013396675.1 Eubucco bourcierii
CAGCACTGGTCCCAGCACTGACCCCTGAGGGACACCACTTGTCACTGGTCTCCAGGTGGACATTGTGCCGTTGATCACCACTCTCTGGGTTCGACCATCCAGCCAATTCCTTATCCAGCGAGTGGTCCATCCATCAAGTCCATGCTTTTCCAGTTTGGTGACCAGGATGTCATGTGGGACAGAGTCAAATGCTTTACTCAGGTCCAGGTAGATGACATCAGCTGCCTTTCCCTTGTCCACTGTCGCTGTGACTTCATCATAGAAAGCCACTAAATTTGTCAGGCAAGATCTGCCCTTGGTGAAGCCATGCTGGTTCCCACCAATCACCTCTGCTTTGTTTTCCATTTGCCTTAGCAGGACTTTCAGCAGGATCTGCTCCATGATCTTGCCAGGCACAGAGGTGAGGCTGACTGGTCTGTAGTTTATGGGGCAGAAGTGAAGAAAAGGACAAAAACTAGGAGACTGACACTTGCTATTGTATAAGAGAGGTGAAATTTTCCACATGGAAAGTATTAGAAGGGAAGGAATTGAGCAATTGCCCACAGAAAAAATAGAAAGATGTGATAAATTCAGAAATGCAAGCCTGTGCTTCTGCTAGTCAGTTCCTGTTCTCCACGAGAAACTGACTGATGCATCACCACCTTATGCAGGAGTTACCTGAACAAAGAGTAGGACAAGGAGAGTCCTCTTTCAACAAATGCTCACCCAAAACAGTACACACAACAAACCCAGGTAGGATTCTCTATTATCCTTTAAGTCGGTGTGGGTGTAGGATCACTGACTCCCACCATTTAAATCTGCTTTAGTTTCTGGGCACTGTGCTGACACAGCGGACCCCCTACAAGCATTCTTTGTAACACTTGCCCTCTCCAGGTTCCCAAAGGCACAGACATCCTGTAGGCAAAACACAACCTTTAGCCTAGTCTTGACAAACAGACAATTCGACTTCAAATCACCCTCAGTCTTTCAACCCCACAGCAAAACATCTTCCTTCTTCAGACCACGCCAAGTTCGTGTACCACGCCTGTACACTGCACTGGGGTTGCGCTAGATGAACGATCGCTTGAGGTCCCTTCCAACCCTTCACATTCTGGGATTCTAACGTGCTGTGGCCTGTATTTTTGACGGCCAGTCACATCATTCCAAAGCACAGGAACTCGAGAAAAATCTAGTTTTCACGTCAGCCTGACTGCATCGCTGAAATTCTCTCCCTTGACAGCAACCTTTCACTACTTCTCCCAGCTGCAGAGGTGTGCAGTGTCAGCTCTCCTGTCTTTACCAAACAGCACAGTCAAGGCTGCTTTGACATCCTGCCATTTACTAGCTCTGCTCTTCCACTCAATAGCATATCAGACTGCGACAAAATCAAGGTCATGTAACACATTTCGCTGTTTACCGTAAGCAGGACTGCCTCCTGTAGGGACCTGCCCCGGACCCAACCGGGGCGAGCAGCAGCTAAGCTCGCACTGCCTGGGGAGAGCGCACTAGAGCGGAGACTATTAACGTAACCGAAGGGGGGTCCGGAGCGGATCACGTCCTGCGGGATGGCCGCGGGCCTAAGGGTAGCACGGCGACAGAGGCCGGAGCCGGCTCGGAAGCCTGTCCTGGCCCCACAGCCGGGTGTCCAGGCACTGTTCTGCGAGCACCCGAACGGCTGCCTCCCGATCAGGCAGCTGTCACCGGGCGGCCCTCACAGGGCGCCTCAGCGAGGCGTCGGGAGCCCGCGGCAGGAGACGGCCCGGCCGCTGCCGAGACCAGTCACGAGACGCAGCTGCCCAGCCCGGTCTCGGCAGCCGGAAGAGGCCTGCAGGGCGCCGGCAGGACTGTCGTTTCCCGACTCACCAGCACCGCCTGCTCCGCCGCGCTCGTCATCGCCGCCGCCATCCCGCCGCCAGTCCCGCCCCTCTGCGACGGTACCGCCCTCAGCCCGCCCACCTCGCGGCTCGGCCCCCGCCCGGCGGTGCTGGGTTGGGCTGCCCTGCGCGGCGCGCCGTGCCCAGGCGGAATGACGTAAGGCGGCGCCGGCAGACACAGGCCGGGCGCGGAGGCTGCGGCCTAGGAGCCCGCAGGAGCCGCTGCCACATACCCCACCCGGATCCCTGTTCCGCTAACGGCACCGGCCGACACCTGACAGCGTGGGGGTCCAGGGCCTGCTGCAGAACGAAGAGGGTGCTGAGCATGGCCGAGTGCAGAAGGGGTAAGCCAAGCCAGAGCAACAGGCAAGAACTCTCAGGAACGGGCAAAGACTTGTTCATCTCACTAGTTTCTTCTCAAAATATGGAAATAGTGACATTAAAGCTGGCAAGAGGTGGCCAAGCAGACAGCATCATCATCTTCACATCAGCAAGGCGGGCTGGCAGAAGGAACACATTCACAGAGCAGGTAAAGCTTCCAGAAGAGTGTCTGCTGTGATCACAACTAATTCCTTGCTCCAGCACTTTTCCCATTGCTTTTAATCAGTGCTAACCCCCAACCTTTTCCTCATTTAAGCACCTGTTATTCATTTTGGCTAATGCCAGCATTAATCATCAGTAGCCCATTACGTCTTAGTACTGGAACAGCTGCTCTTCGACAGGAGATGCAGGCAGCATTATCAGAAAGCAACATTTTGGAGCTTGCAAACACTTCAGTTAAGGCATCTTGCCTTGAGAAACCAGAGCTGCTGCTGAGCTAGCCCTCAAAAAAAGACAATCACTAGAAGGAAGGATACTACAGACTGAACAACTGAGCCACCAGCCCCCAGACAACGTAAGAAGTCATCAACACCATAAAGTTCCTGGATCTCCACCTCTCACCAATTCTTAGCATTAAAACTAAGTCTTCATCCTGGGTGCAGTTCAGAGGCACAAAGCCCTCTCTACCTGAGGAAGCTGGAATTTACCCAAATTCATCAATGCCTTACTGAGAAGATCAGGTTCCTGCAATGACCAAAATGCTCCCTGGCATAATGCTGGTTTTCAGCGACTCATTTTTTGATGTTGAGGAAGACATGTAGGTCTTCAACACCACAACACAGGTTTGACAGGCTCTAGAAACTGCCACAAAGACATTGTGTTAACAAGAAAGGTTTTATTCTTTTCTTTGCCAGTAGCTTTGTTAATTGCACCAAAAAAAAAAAAAAAGAGGAATCATCGGGTTTGCCATTTAAACATTTTCACACATCCTATTCTGAATGACAAACGTTAATTAAAAACAAGGCAAAATAAAATTCACAACCTTAATTAACTATAGGATTTATCATTGAGGAAAAAAGGAAACTGCTTTTCTTACAAGCTTTTCACAAGTGTCACATTTTTCTCTTTAAAAAGGAGGGAGTCAAAAAAACCTGGCAAATTGCTAAAACAGAAATCTTCATAAAAAGGAACTTTACAGAATTGTCAACAATATTAAGACAACACTGACTAGCCAGTTTTATTAGAGCATCTCTCAATCTACAGCTTCCCCCCTTCCCTCCTCCAAATCTGAGGCCAAGGAACAGATTAAGACCCATCTTCAGAGGCTACAGACATATAAATACAAGAATGCCAGTGAGAGTGACATGAGCCAATCTCACATGGCATCTGAAAGTCTGGTTTGCACCATTTCCATCCCTCCTCCTCACTTCACATCCACTTCAGAGCTCTTGGTCTCCTTCTGCTCCTCCCTGAAGTATCTGTGCCAGTACAGCCGTCTGGGCAGCACCGCACCCTCCAACCACTCAACATCCACCTGGCCCTCCAGAAAGCTGCAGTCACACCTCCCCAGAATAAATTACAGTGTTCAACTAGTCTGCACCTGCCATTCCCACATAAATAAAGATCTCCATTTTGAAAACTACAGTATTCCTGGAAAACAAAACCTGCAGCAAGGAGTGCCGCTCCCTTTCACAAATATGCTTTTAATTCACCATGAAATGCACGTTGCAGGACCTGAGACCTCCTTTTGTGTTCTCACCCTATCCAGATGCAGCACAAAGTAGGAGAGGAGGGAGATCCTCCATTACCTTTGCTCTGACCATTGAGACCTCCGCAGGCAAGGGTTAAAGGACAATTCAGCACAGTTCCACTCTCAGCTGGGTCTGAGAGTACCTACCCCTTCTGGCCAAGAGATTTCTTAACACTGTAAAACCTGTGGTCTTATTTCCTGACCCCCAAACACATTTTCCCTCGGATCCCATCAATGCACCATCAACATGAGTGATTTCTTAACACTAGTGTGTTTAACCAGGGGCTTCTGAGCACTAAGAGTTGAGTCAACCAGGGGCTTCTGGATGGAGGAAGCACAAGTGCGTCAGAAGCAGGCTAATAGTTGGTTACCTGTAGTTACATGTGCCTTTAATATATGCATCTGCATGCACGATGAGAGTTGCACTGCCAAAGAAACGTTATATGTAACTAGCATTGTTCACATACCCCACTGACAAAGGGCCAAGTGATGACCAACACATCCAAGAGATGTTGTCCACAGGACATAACGTTTAACACAGTATCAGCCCATGAGTAACAGTGAACAGGGGAGGTGAAATATGCAACCAACACTGACTGCCTTAGATGCCATGGTCTGCAGTGAGTGATACTTCCTCTTGTTTCTTAGTAAGATCCCCCTGAACAAAGCAGCCCATGCCACACAAAGCAAGATGGGCAAGAAATCCTAATTCACAGGAAAATTTCCCTACAGAGTCATTAGGTTACTAGAAAAATAAGATGATGGAAAGAGCAGAACTCAGGTATTTAAAAGAACATGGTTCGATTTGAATTTGTTTTCTTTCTTTTCAGAATCTCAACCTAAGGGAGGAGATTGTGCCACTGAGAAGTGATCTTGGCCAATTAAGTTTCTTACTGGCATTTTACTAACTCCCAAATCTAAAATGCAAGAACCCTCCTAAAAGGCTAATACTGAGAACAATTTAACCAACCCTCCCAAAAAACCCCAACAAAACAACCAAACATACTCCGTTTGCATCCTTTGGACTCTGGGTCGTTCTGCTATCAACACTAGAGAGCACCTCTGCTCTCTAGCCTTGGTATCTACAGTTCAAGTTCCACATTTCCTGATTAAAGTTCAGCAGTGGTCTTAGTCTCCCACTTCATCTACTGCTTTTTCTAGGACTTGGTATCTGGTCACCAGCAGAGTCACACGTACAGGGAAGTCTAATGCTGTGCTGCACTCAGAGTAGCAACACCAAAAACCTGTATGGAAAATCTGACATGCATGAAGATTAGTAATCAGCACACAAAAATATCCCTGTGAGGTAGGTATTCATCACCCACCTTTAGAGATGGGCAAACAGGCTAAGACCTATGATGACCATGCAAAGGCCAGAGAGAGCATGTGGAAAGCAGCTCAGGGTTCTCAGTCTCTTGGCTCTACAACCATTCTTCTTGCCTCTTTCAGACTCATTGCTCTGCCTGTGCACACCTTTGTAATTCTTTATACAAGGGTTAACACCCACTCCCATGCCCAACCCAACCTGTAAGTAAAGCAACATAGGCTATGGCCAGGAGCAACCCTAGGGTTTGCTCCTTCCCCAAATAAAGTACCTCCGGCCCAGGTTTAGATTGCTTTTCTCTTGCATTTTTCTCTGCAAACATGCTGACCTCCAGTGCTGTCTGTGGGCTGAGCAGATGTGACTAAGCTTTTAGGAGGCTCATTTACACTGTATCCTCCCATTTTCAGTATGCTTGTGTTCCCTAAGCTACAGCTGTCTGTACAGGGGAAGACATGGATGCAATCTGTTCTTCTTAACAGTACAAGGAGCTCCTCTAGCAAGGTGCTGGGAAAGTGGAAGTTTAAAAAGAAACACAATCAAGACAGTGTTACATACAATCCCATAACCTTCTGGAACTGCCATTCTCCTCCATGGGAGGTGCTTTGTTCTCTAACAGTAGTCGATTAACAGGAATGCTCCTCACCTTACTTGGGACCAAGGACTTTAATGATATTCACAGGTAGATGGGATGTATGCCACCCGCCTCCTTAATGCAGAGGGTCCAACACAGGCGTTATTTCACAGCAAAGGAGAAAAGGGATCATTAGAAACAGCATCTTGGACAAGCATACAAAGAAGAAAATAAAAGCAGCCAAGCAGCAGATTTCTGGCAGAGTTGCCTCAGAGCTTCTGAACAAGCCGCCACTGTTCTGTTCCATGACTGTCAGTGCATGGCATGGATTTTTCTAATTAGACTGCAGCAATCCGAGCCCCCTCCTCCCCACCTTCTGCCACCAGGGGAAGGCTCACCACAGCAGCTGCCTCCGTGGCAGATCTCAAAGTCTGTTTATAAAAGGAAATGGAGAGACAGAGATGGACTGGTCCAGAGTTAAAACCCAGTATCATAATAATATTAATCAATAATCATAGTATTAACAGTAAGAACGGTGCAGCCTAGTGGATGTAGGCCCTGTACACAGCAGACATGTCGTTGTCTGATTGGTCCAATGCCTTTGCTCTTTTATAGACCTAGAGAAAAGAAATCAGAAAAGTATCAGTGTCCACTCTTGTGCAAAGCCTTTCTGCACCAGAAGATATTTTCTCTGCTGCACAGCCTACCAGAGAACTGTAAGTAAGTCAATTAGCACAGTGTGCATCAAAATGCACCAAGTCTTGCCCAGGCCATCTTTGTTTACTGATGTGACATTCTAAAGCCTTCTACAACCAAAACAAATCCAATTCTGTCCTAGCCAAAGCATATTTCAGTTACTGTTCCCGTGTCTTAGAGATGGTATCATTCTTAGATTTTTGTCCCTTCTTGACAAATGGTTCTACTGAAGAAATGCTGAGTAAGGCACCTGAGCACTGAACAACTCTTACCTCGTTGGCAGCAGCTGCCATGGGAGTTGGGTGGTTGACAGAATCGCCCAGTGCAATAGCTAATCTAAGATCCTTCTGTATGTATTTCAGGTAGAAATCAGGTTTAAAGTTTCCTTGCAAGATATCTGTCAATAAGAATGTGTGCAAAAAAATAAGCATGACAGAAGTAAACCAAGCCCATGTTGCAAGGGCATGCAATTCAACATCAAACTTCCATTTCCCATGCTGATCACCAAGAACACTGTTTTTAGCTCTTCTGTTTCTCTGCTAACTTCATCTGGCCACAGCAGATACTATTACCCAATGAAAAAGTGAGCTCACATTTCTAAGCAGCTTGCCCTTCATTTCATTTATTACCCTGCCCCAATAAAACCTTCACTGTGAACTCAAGTGAGCTGTAGATAATGCCAAACTCGGGGAGTGGAATCTCAGAAGCCCTGACTATGAATGGGAAGGAATGGTAGTCAGTTCTTCATTTCCAGAATGCTTATAACACCCAGAATCCCAAGCTGATGAAGATGGAATGGTTATTGCCATTATTATCTGAAATGCTGCTAGGTTGTGACAAATGTCCTATAAAAAAAAAAAAGAAACAATGGAAGAGAACTTTACTTTGGCACTTCTGGTCCAGGAAGATGCTGGCAAGTTGTCCCTGATTGAGGATATCCAGAAGGGTCTGTTGGGACTGGCCAGTTACTTGAGCCAAAGTCAGTCCTTCTGCTATCGTTGCCATGAAACTGCCTTGGACCATGTTCACAATCAGCATCATTTTGGCAGCATTGCCTACTTCACCTGGGAGTGAGACATATTGTTGGCCATTTCTCCAGAAGAGACACAGAAACCTTGCTCCCCCATCCCACACAGTATCAACACTACTGGACTCTCCATATCAAGCACTTGGCACCTCTCCCTTCCCCTGAAGACTTTGGAAAATGTACCCATTTTCCAAGAACTCAAAAGGAGGAGAGAAATCATAACAAAGTATGATGTAAATACAAAGCAATATGGATCCTCCAAAATGAACTGGTGTTCAAAAAAGAAAACTTAGGTTGGACACTCTGAAATTGGTCAAGATGCAGTAGAGCAGGTCAGTTTCCCACACCACCCAAGGAGCCAAGGAACAGATAACACACAAGACTCAGACTCCTTGTTGCAACGCCCAGGCAACTCCCAGTCCTTGCCCTGTCTAGGAAAATGCCATCAGACCCTTTTATGTTTTAATTACCTAGAAAAAAAGAGGTTTTCCCCATCGCTTGGAAACAGCTACTGCAGTCCTCATATAAACCCCTGTCACCAGCTGCCAGGATCACAAGCATCCCATCATTGGACAGTTGCTGATTTCCTGAGACTGGGGCTTCCAAAAAGCGACCGCCCCGCGACACTATCACCTGGAAAAGAGAGCAGCGCTGGTTAACTGTGCACGAACAGGTGCTGACACTGAGCAGGGAGCACAGCAACAGCTTTCTTTAGGAGACTCCTGTCCCCAAAGAGAGAATATAAAGCAGAACAATGATCAGAGAGGGCTGGAGCACCTCCACTATGGGGACAGGCTGAGCATTGGGGCTCTTCAGCCTGGAGAAGAGAAGGCTCCAGGAAGACATTCGAGCAGCCTTCTAGTACCTGACTGGGGCTACGGGAGAGCTGGGGAGGGACTTTTGACAAGTCTTGTAGGGATAGGAAAAGGGGCAATGGCTTTGAGCTGGAAGAGGAGAGATTGAGACTGGAGTGATGAGACACTGGATCGGGTTGTGCAGGGAGGCTGTGGATGTCCCCTCCACAGAAGCGTTCAAGGCCAGGTTGCACGAGGCTTTGATCAACCCGGTCTAGGGGGTGGGTGTCCCTGCCCATGGCACGGAGGTTGGAACTGGATAATCTCTAAAGTCCCTTCCAGCCCAAACCATCCTATGAACAAATAGTTCAGACATATAAATAGGAGAGGAAAGCACTGATGCTTTGATCCTGCAAAGAGTACTTGAGACTTAAAGTTGCCTTCACACTCCAGCAATGCTTTCCTGCACCCACCACTAGCATGCACGTTTTTAAGCAGGCAGCTGGGGTGCTTCTGCCATAGCACACTGTGAAGGCCAATGAACCAGTGCCAGAGCTGTACAGCTGGGGTAGGAATTTCAGAAGCTTGACTACTGTAGTCTTTTCCACAGAGGAAATGCCTTTGACATCTCTTCAGGAAGAGGTTTGCTAATATGTACGACTCTTCATTCTCCAAATTCATGTCACACTACTGCATCACCAGTAAGTCTACTTAAAACTTCACCAAAACTAGCTCACTCTCCCCGTGCAAAAACACATGCTGTGGTTAGGGCACAGGACAACAATCAAGGTGCCAAAGAGGAAATCACAGACACCACATCAGAGAGAATCAGAAGACTTCTACAGAAACCCTCTGTAATAATATTTCTACTAGATGAAACATGAAGGTGTTCTTGTTTCCCAATCATAACATTTAAAATAAGTACATTATGCTTTTTATCAATTTAAGGACACATTCATCCAGACATCATCCTGTCCTTCAGAGTGCCACAGGACACATATCTGGCTACAAATACTTCTTAAGAGATCAAAACTTGACTGACTCTTTACATTGGTGCCAGCTAACAGCCCTGCCAAATCTACAGGCTTTGCTGGTGAAGATTTGACAACTCACTCTGTCTTAATTGCTTGGAACTAGAGCATCTCCTGAAAGAAGCCCAAAAATCTTCAGAAACATCTTTATTATCAACAGTTTACTGTCTGAAGCCACAAGAACTGCAGGGCTGCTGCTGAACTGCAGGTGTTAGAAGTTCAGGTCAAAGTGATTACCTGGGCCAGCTCTGTCACTGTATCTGCATCCACAGTGGACATGTCCACGTAACACTTCCCTGGACGAATCCCTTGCAACACCCCACTCGGACCAAGTACCAGCTGTGGGGAACAGAAGAGCGGTAAAGCAATAGGGTGTCTGCAGAGAAACTCCAACCCTGCAGGGCAGCACTTCAGATGGTAGATTTCTAGAGGGCTCTCCAAACCTACCCCTCAGGATTATTATTTTTCAAAAAGCATGGGTTTTGTTGGGACAGTTATTGTCAAACAGCTAAACTGCCCAGCACCTGCAGTGACCCACATTACCCTGGTTAGTAGGAATCAGAACCGGCATGCAGTATCTTGTACTCTAGCTGGTGGAGGTAAAATAAGAGCTAATCCTTACATCCTTTGCTGCTTTTGGATCTGATACACAGGCAAAGGTGATGTCACACGTGGAGACAACTTCTGCGGGGGTTCTTCCTAACCGTGCCCCCTCCTGGATGAACAAATCACACTGCAAAAGTCACAAATTCAAATGTAAGAAAAATCAAGTACAGAGGAAATAGCTTCTCCAGCATTTTGCTGAAAGCTAAACCAAACTTAACAAGAGTCAGGCATACTAATTATACAGCAAGTGGTTCATCTTCTCTTACTTTTGTCTACACACAAAATGGGTCTCTTTTGCAGATTTTCTGAAACCCCAAGTGAAGAACTTCAAAAGAAAGACAGAGAAAAAGAGAATGCTTAGGTGAAAGAAGAGATTGAATGATGTTGAGTCTTGAAGAAGAGATGAGGGGGAGAAAAACCTGGTAAACAGAACAGCAAAAGGTGTTACTGGAAAGCAAACAGGAATATACACATTGAGTGGTGAATGAGAATGGTAGTCTAGCGGGCTGCTTCTTCAGAATCCTAACTCCTTCTTACTCTATGCCCTCATACTATCCATCTTTTGCAGTGAGACAATAAAATATTTTGATCCCTTTTAATAAAGTAACCACACTGCCCTTGTCTTTAATCTTCCACAATATTATTACAGTACCATGTCTCCTCCAGTTACCTCCTTTTCTTTCTCCCCTACAAAGAGTAGTACTAGCTAGAAAATAGGTTTTAATGTAAGCTCCATTTTCATTGTGAATATACCTATAAAAGCCTCTTCACTCCAGTTTTATGACAGAGCAAGTTTTCAACAAAACCTCTGTACTGCAATGAGAGCAGTGGATATGCAGATGAAGCTGTGGTCAAGCACTGCATCTTACCACACCACTGCAAGGATCAGCCCTCCAGCATCTGCTCTTTTTGTCCAGCTCCACAACACAATGACTTGATTATTTGCATCAGCAGCATTTCCAGAGGTACTTCACATCACATTCCTCAATACATACATAAGGTTGTGATTTTTCTGGCAACTCTCTCACATTCAACATGGCAATTGAGTGGGGACTGCTCACATAAAAGTGACCACACTATGACAGACTACAGCTTCATCTAGTCCAAAGCGGTCAACAGCAAACCCCTAGGAAATAACAACAGCACAAGGTGGCAAACAGAATCATAGAATTGTCAGGGCTGGAAGGAACCTCAAGGGTCATCTAGTTCCAACCCTGCTGCCACAGGCAGGGAGACCTCACACTAAATACAACATAATTGTGTTTCTTTGGTATTCTCTCCCAGGCACCACTGATTGGCGACTCCAGGTCTCCCTGAGCCAAGAGGTGAAGTGTCACCTGTATCTTAAGCACAAGCTTACCTTCTCGGCAGTCCGGTTCCAGACGGTGACAGTGTGACCCATCTTTAATAAGTTGGAGACAATGCCACTTCCCATCAAGCCAAGCCCGAGAAAGCCTATCCTGAGGGGAAGAGATAAACATTAATGAAACAAAGGGCAGTTGGTGTCAGTCTCTCCTGGCCTTGGAAATGATGAAGAGCAAACCCTGGAGCATTACCAGGTGCAAAAGCCCCAACCCACAACAAAACCAAACATGTTTCATTGCAGCCACAGCTAGAAGGGGCAGCTACTGACCTTTAAAAGCAAGCTGGTATTTATTTTGCTTACCAAGCATTCCTAACAATTTCCTGAATTAAGTCTTCAGTCTGCTTCAAAAATCTACCTAATTATTGAAGGTTGGGTGGTCTGGTTTGGTTTGGGTTGTTTATTTTGATTGTTTTTTTTTTCCTTTGGAGGGTTTCTTTTGTTTATTTTGTTAAAATTGCTGCTCTTGTGCTTTCTGTTGCCAGTCACTGTCTTCCTGAAGATAAAGGGAACATTGAGAGATCAGCAAGTGCTTCTCTTAATTAATTCTCTGATTTTTAAGCTAAGTCAGATGTACAATGACTGACTTATGCTATTGAACAACACATTCTGTAATAAAATCCTGCAAGGACTACTGGGCTAAGCACCACGAACACAGCAGAGATGCAGTCACCAGTCTAGAGCTGCAATTTTGGACAAAGACAGGAAGAAAGAAACAGGCTAGTACAAGACAGTATGAGTGGCAATGGCACGGTACCAGATACACTTTTGCCTTCCCCACCCCTCCCCTCCAAGCAGGTAAGAGTTTTGCTCCCCCACTTCCAAAAAAAGCCAAGAAGTCTCATCCCTACTTTTACTTGCAAGAGGAATGCCTTTGCAATCACTGCTGCAACGATCTTTTCATACATCTGCAGTTAGCTTCACGCTGAACCCACAGCTCTAGCGGGATGATGGTGAAGGACTCAGTTACAGGCCTGACGTAACTTCACAACAAAACCTGCCTGGTAATTCCCCAGTTAATTCTTCAGAATCGGCCACACTACAGATGCACTGTGGCTTTTGCAAGCCACATACCCTCTCTCCCAGTTAGCCAAGTTGCTTTTTGTTGGAGCAAACTAACTTAGGCAGGTCAGAGCAAGTCTCTATAGGCTCCTTAAACAGGCCAAACAAGGTCCACCTATTTTGAAGGCTCCAAAACAAAGATATTCTTTCTCTCCCAATCCACCTCTGAGCCATGCTTCCCTGAGAGTCTGTTTTACCTGAACAGCTTCATTGTTATTTTGGTGCCCCTGGAGTAGAGCTGAGAACTGACATCCCGTGAGAACGACCCAACGGCAAACAGCAAGCTGTGGCCTGAACTCAATTTGAACAGAGCGGAAGTTACAGAGTGAAACAGGAAGCTCAAGTTAGGCTTCTCTCACTCTAGAAAGGAGAAGGGGGGTGTTAAGTAAAACTAGAAAGCTCACATGCTGCACAGCAAAGCTCTTGTGCTGGGAGAACACGCCTCCCTCTTCCTCTTGTCTTCTACGTGCTCAGAAGAACGACTAAATAACCCCAGTCAACCGCCAAGCACTACTGGAGAAAGATACCCTTTTATCTTTCTGCCTCACACAGCACTCAAACACTCCTGCTCCATGTTCTGCCCTACAGCAAAAGGGTAACTGCAGAGAAGTCCTGAATTTTGAACATCCAGATCAGATCCTATCCTGAATTTTTCTACTGTAGAGCCCCTGTTTTTAGCTGCCTCCCTTTCCCCCCTGTCCCCCAAACAGGGATTTCACACAAGGACAGAGAAGATCTGTAGTTAGAAGGAAACGTTAGGTTTATTTATTCTCAGTGACAAGCTGGATAATGGCTGCATGTATGAGCTGGCAAGGAGAAAAAGGAAGGGAAATGGCTGAAGTGCGTTGGAGATCTTACTTTTTGTCTGTAGGTGTGATACTGCCATTGACTGCTGTGCTGTCTGCTGCCTGGATGGAGGTGGATCCTGTTTCCTGGGAGGGGGAAGGAGGAAGGGAAGAGGAAAAAAAAAAATACAGTGCACAGCTCTGAAGGAACTGCAAGTCCTCATGACAGTAAGGAAAATCCATCAAATCCAAGATCTGCCTTACCTCTTCACAAACCTTCAGCTTCTTTGTGATGGCTTGATAGCAGACAGTTGGCTGCATGGAGAAGACAAAGTATTCAAGGCCAGGACGGTGCTGATTTTCTCTGCTGAGCAAATTTCTTTGCTACATATCTTTGTCACACAGAAACAGGCAGCTCACCTACCCACCACCATCTGCACACCAGGAAAACTCTAAAGTTTCCCTCAATGGGAAAAGATAAAAATCTACTCCAGGGTACTAAGCTCTTCCTTTCCCATCCTGCCCAAGCACTTCATGCTGTCTTATGACATAAGTACTACGAATTCCTTTCTACAGTTCATAACAAGCTCCTCTGAAGGTAAGGATCCAGGGCCTTCCTAGTCTCACATCTGGCCCAAAAACAACAGACCTTTAAAGCCTGCCATGGAGCACCTTGCCTTGTGTCTGCTCAGTATATCAATGCAACTGTGGAAGCAAAACCTTCTTGTTACCATGAGAAGGCACGTGGCTTTCAACAAATGTTAAGGTGAAGACTGTTCCCTCCTATGCTGCTTTTATTGCAAGCTTCTCTAGATTAAAACTGCTCTTAATCCTTCTGGCTTTATAAAGATTCTCAACTAGATGTAAATAATTTTTCATTTAATTTCATCTTTCCTTTTCCTCCCTATGTTTACTGCTCAAGATAAAAATCTTGCAAGGCTTCTGACTCTCAGGAGATAGATGTGGTGTACTGCACATGGAGGTTCTCTGGTCCTGGAAATTCTCCTGCCATATTCAGTTAACTGACAAATTAATCCAGATGAAGGAACTAGTAGGATAACCCAAGACAAACAACGGGGTTTTTAAACAGAAAAAAGAACTTTGCCTACCCCATAACATTCAATCCACAGAATTTACTGCAGCAGAGCTGTCAAATCCTAGTGCTAGATAATTTTCAGTTACTTCAACTATTCATTGTACTCAGTGCTAAATCATTTTAAACCTTAAGGTTAGGAAGTAACTGAACTACGAAATTGCATGTGAGAACCTAATTGCTCCCAGCCCCCAAAGAACAGAATTTCAGATCTCCTCATGCTTAATCCCAGCAAAGGGCAGGATGCCAGCCTAGACACACCAGCAGCTAAATGCTCACCTTCTCTGTCTGGCTCAACAGGAAGTGATGAAAATGTGGATCACTGTCCTTCACAGGCTACAAACAGAGAAAGCACAGGCTCAGAAACATTCTGAGAGTCGCTGAGCAATCACAGCACAATTTCCTTGTTCTCTCAAATTGCATGAGAATAGCTTAAGGTGGGAAATGTAAAATGCATCAGTTGCAATCAAGAAGTCTGTTTCAATTAGACTGTTTCAGTTAAGCATTTTGCATTGTGTTTCATTCACAAAACCAAAGCCATTCATATCGAATTCCTCATTTTTGAACACCTGTAGGGAAACCAAAGGTTATTAACAAGATGAAGAGATTTCACATCCTTTTCTTTCCAAGGGAATGAAAATATTTCTTTTCCAGCTTTCAAGGAACTCCTTAGAAGAGTACTCTGGGAATTGTCTGGAGATTACACCTAGCACTGTCACATGCTAGGTAAATCCACATTAAGAGCAATAAGGGCCACAGGCCCAGATATCTTAGCTCCTCCATGAGCACCATGTGTGCTAGCCCAGTCACATTGCTCTTACTCTGCTTCACCGATCACTTACGTAGTGACACACAAAAATGCAAAGTTTCCCAAGGCTCCTTATGAGGGAAATCAAATGGAACCACCCCATATCCAGACAGGGAGAGACTATCCACATCACCACCTCCAGTTTTGGAAAGCCAGTCCCAGAAATACTTGCAAAACAAGAAGTGCAAAAATGAGTGCAGCAAGCGTGAATCTGCAAATGGTTCCATAAAGACTGAAATCTCACTTCCCAGAGCAGTTCTTGGTTGCCCAGGATCACAGAATGTTAGAGATTGGAAGGGACCTCCAGAGATCATAGAGTCCAGCCCCCCCAGCAAAAGCAGGATCACCTAGGGTAGTGTGCACAGGAACGCACCCAGGTGGGTTTTGAAAGTCTCCAGAGAAAGATGTCATCTAGCTTTGTTGCACTACCTAATGACAAAACAGGAGGGTTTTGTTTTGTTCCTACAGGAGAAAGGAATCTCACTATTTTACAGCCCAGACAAAAGGTTCTAGATTTGCTTCCACAAAGCAAGTTCTCAGATCACACACATCTTTCTCACCTCGCTGACGCTTGGTGGCCATTTAAATCCAGCCACTGTCCCAGTCATCACTCTCTTCACTGTACTTGACTCTGGAATTGTGAGGTCCTGAGGAGATACAAATAGGATCAGAAAGACCTTACAATCTGGCTCAGCGGCAGGCCACAGCATGTTGATCATATGAGCACACACACAGAGAGCTTTGAAAAGCATTACAAATGCCTTCCACTTCACACACCTTTCCATGAAGTGTTCATATTTAACACAGGGTACTGTTAACACAGGCGAGGTGAGTAAAACGTGAAGTGCCAACACAGTTATGGCTTTAGGAGAATCCATTCTTCAGATGTGAGAAGAATCACTGCACTTGTGTAACCATGCAATAGGCAGAGAAGCAATGAACACACCTGATCCAGCATTTTCCTCTGGTAGATGCAGAAAGCTAAACAAATTAGTGAAGATCACCAGAGTCAGAGGTCTGAGCTCCTCTAATCCTCCTCTGTCATAAAAAAGCAGCCTACCTGCTAACAGAACCTTCAAAGCATGAGGTTGATAGCCACATCTGCTCAAGTTTTCAGAATCCAGGAGACAGAAATGGATGTGTGGACTGTCCCATTCACTCAAGAGGCCCCGATGTGTAGTGCCATGGTAACACTGAGTGCACTGGGTTTTTACTGACAAGCAAATCAAAATTCATCTTTCCTATTCCTCCAAAACACAGAGGTTAAAATAGGTCTTTATGCTGTAAGCCACAGACATCTGGGGCTTCGTGCTATTTGAAGAGAATCTGCAGGACTTGCATGGCATGTGTTGCATCACTGAAATGAGAGGAATCACATTATCTCCTCTCCTAAACTGCTCCCTGAAAATGCACAGTAGCTTGTTGTTCACACAGACCCACCAGAAAAGATCTCTGTAAAAAACCTGAAGGCTCCTGGGGGGTAGCTCTGATGCAATTACTCCATCTGTCAGCAGGGACAATTCAGATATCAGGCTCCTACCTTAAAGTGTCTAGGGAGAGCCTTGAACACTGAAATTCTCTCCTTAAGAGACCATGCTGCTGCTTCTACTGGTGAATCATGGATGAAACCTGTTCAGACACCTACGAAGTCATGTTTGGCCTTAGAAATTACTCACATAAGTTTACAGAGTATATGAATGATCATGTATGTCTACAGAGTCACAACCAGATTCTTGAATTATGTGCAGTCTTACTACCTGGAAAGCCAGATTTTGGACTGTGACTGGGCCAAAAAAAAAACCCAACAAACCACAAACAAACCCTACCCTGACACTGCAGTAACTCAGGACAATGACAAATGTCTTCTAGCATAGGGTTAACAGTTTGGGAGTATTATGAAAACCAAGCAAGAAGAAGAAGAAAATATTTTAGAATTATTTCACAGGCTGAAAATTAGTATTAAAGCAGCATTGGTATATTTCCATTGCAATCTATTTAATTGCCAGCACCTTAATTCCCAGAAGCAGTAAGGCTACTTTCCTGCATTAGTTTGCTTATTTTCATGGTCCTGGCCAGACATATACCACACAGCTGGCCACCTATTTGTGAACTGTTTAAAACTACTCCACTTAGAAATTACTTTACTGGCAAATTACCACAATTAGCTCACTCAAAGCACTCTGGTGCCTAAAAGTAGCGAATACAGTAAAACCTAAGCATACCATGTGTTAGCACAATTAGAATTCTCCCTGATCAATTTTGAAATTTACCCTACTCAAAGACACAAAAGCATTTCTCAAGTGGAAAAAAAAAAGGCTTGGTGGCTTCACAGGCACGTGAAGATATGACACGCAAGACATTTTGAAAGGGGAAAGTATGTTGCTGGTGAACTGTTTCCCTGTATCTGACAAATCACAAGTTCTGTAATTATTAGTAAGAATTCAGATATGTATCCACTCCTGCCCTCCTTCAACACCCCCAGCAAAAAGAGAAACTGACAGGCTCTACTGGACAGCCTGATTAAAGAGAAGTTGGCTCTAACAAACAGCCGTTATTTCCTTCAGACCTAGGTCTGAGATGATCAGCTTTGTTTTACTGCATCAAGAAAGAGTTTGCTCTTCAACCACTGAAGGACAATGCATTAAAAATTTTGGAGATCACAGATTATCATCTTGACTTGCATCCTGAAGAACACTGAAAGCAAAGATTGTGAGGCACAGCACGGCGTGATCCCCTTGAAGCACAGGTAAGCAAGCAGGCTGAAGTCTCCCAATGGTCTTCAGGTGCAGCCTCAGATGGAGCACGTTCATTGAAATAATCCACTTATTAGCCATTTTGAAAGGAAGATCTGGACCACAACAGTGCACTCCACAAGAAATAAAAAGGCTGGAAATCTAAATGAGGGTAAACAAAGCACTGAAGGCTACTACTGCCACCTCGACATCCAGAAATAACAAAGAAGTACTGAGGATAAAATAATAACGTTCCAAGGCTGAATCTTTGTAATGGATGATGGAAACAGACCATAGATGCTGAATCAAACACAATTAATTCTTCTGATGGATTCCCTAGGCTACAAAAGCTTTTTTTCTTCAAGACCTAGCCCTTAAGAAGACCCCACCCTCTGTAAGTACTGAGAGTGAAGCTAAGACCTCTAATTGCTCATCCAAAGTATGTGAGATGGAAGAAGTCAGGAATCAGATGAAGACCCACACCTCTTCACTAATCCTTCCCACACCAACTGAACTTGAGGAAGGGTAAGATGAAAGGTGGAATGTCATGACATACCTCTCAAAGATATGAGTAAAGCCACTCAAGAGTAACCAGCTGGTAACTACAGGAAGAATCAACACTGTGCTTGGCAGAGGTCTAGTAGTAGTAACTAGGAGCAGCTTAAAAAAAACAGACACTGAACTGATTCTTCCTGCTGGTCTGCCAGTCAATGTGCCAATCAACCTTGGAGTCCATCTGCAAAGTCCACAGGGCACTGGTGGACATGCACAACACAAACCTTCTCGTCCTTGGGCGGACGTCCCCGCTTTCGGGGGCTCTGATCCTGGGTTCTTTTCAAAGGTGACTTTGATCCTCTCTCTGATGAAACAGAAGAGACCCTCTTTTTTCCTTCCCCTGTGCCCTTCTTCAACTTCCCTTCAGACAAACTGGCCTTGCGTTTCTCTTCTCCAGCAGACTGCTTGCCTCTTTCCTCACTGGAATTACGACGATTCTTCTCTTCACTGGAGTTATGGGAAGACGCCTGAGAGATTACAGAATACAAGATGGTAAGGAAAGAAGAGAAGAGCTGGAATGATTTTCATGCAAAACCAAGGATGTGAAGGACTGCGTTGATTACTAACAAGCAAACCAACAGCACAGTAACTTGAAAACCAGTATTTGTTAGCTCTTTGAAGTCGGTGAGTGAAGTTCCTGGTTAGTTCTGCAAAAACCACATCAGCTTAAGTAAGCAACCAACAGAACGAGCTGCCTGAAGACTTGCTGGGAGTGCCTGTACATGTTATGTACCTCCAACCTACCAAAGACAGCAATTCTAGCTAAATATTTAAGACTGATTTATCAAATCATCGTAAGCAGACCAATTAAACTAATGGAGAAACTGAAGAGGCTAACACCGCTTTTTTCCCCACCAAACAAGACTGAATGGGAAGAAGAAGGGGAAAAAAACCCAAAGGAATGGAAACAAACCACCCCTCAGCTTGCCAGAGACAACATACACTTTTCACATGGAAATACATCTGACCATCACTCATGCCAAGTATTTGTTTTGATGCACAAAGAGTCCACTCACCTGGTCCTTGCCTTTGGTTTTTCTAAGAAACTCCTCTACAGCATCCACAGCTTGCTGGAAGCGCTTACCCTTATTAATCTTTATCATTTCCTCTTTGTGAGGGTGATAAGGCTTCAGCTGCTCCACTTTGATCCAAGCACTAGAAATAAACAAAAAAAAGTATTAAGTTCTATTCTCTGAAGAGCAACTTTTCCAACCATTTGACTTTTAGAAACACAGACACACTATTTTTTCTCCAGGGCAACTGGTGATAGCAGCCCAAAATCACTTGCTTTGTATAGTCAGAAGGGTTGCAATTTCTGCAGTCACTGGCAACTGCCACTTTTATTTGGTTTTATATCCTCTCATGCTAAGCAGTGCTGTGTTCTAAGCATTAATCATACTCTTTGACACCAAGATGGTTTTTGGATATGATCAGAGGTACTTGTTTAACAGAAAGGTAGTTGAGTGCTCTTATGTCACCAGGAGGACACTCAAAATCAGATGGCTCCACGTAAGGCAGCAAATAACATGAACCTGTTGGGAGGCTGTTGAAAGAAGAGGTCACACAACAACCTTAAGCCATCAACCCCTCAGTTCAAACATACTGTGCACACAGAAGTGTGTGCAAAAACCCCAAATTATACAGTTCACAGCACAGCCAGTCACAAACACAATGAACACAAACACCACAGCCCACTGCTGACTTCTGACAAACCTTGAGCTTCTGCACAAAAACAATGTATTTTTAAGGAAAAACTATTTTCCTCACTGTTGATATTTTAAGATAAACTGGTACACTGGCAGGGTTGCAGTTCTATACGGAAACTCAAATGACTTTCAAACGACTTCCCTGTTTCCACTGCTGCTCATTAGGACTTCTTGACATTTCCCAGATGGCTAAGTGGTCAAACACAAGGTCACAACTCCATTTTCCTTCAGGCTGACAACAAACTTTCACCGTTCCTTCAGGGTAGCTCAGGGGAATGCTTTTGCTTTCAACACAACTTGTGACTCTCCCCAGATTCAAGTACAGGCTTATGAGGCACTGCTACAAAGCCATTTCTCTCCTACTGAAGATAGGCCTGCAAAGGTTTGGATAAAGCTTCTCCTAAGCCAGTAAGGCCAAGAGTGCTTCTTAGCAGACAGCATCCCACTCTGCAGTAAAAAACAGTCAAATTCATTTTCTCCAGTCCCAAAATGTCTTTATGCTACAAACACCGACTAGCCATGACTACAGGTTTTAAATGTTCTCCAGTGTAGTCCAGCTCCTGCATACTGGTACAATGATTTTGTTGCTGCGTTTTCAAACACTGCAAGCATGATACAGCTACACTAAACAAAGGTAGTAATAAGTTTGCTGGGTCTCATTTGTCCTCACCTCACAAAGTAGTAAAGCCCACTAAACTCTTTCAAACTTCACTAGCATTAGCCATTGTTTGGAATCGGGAATCAACTCGCTTCAAGTAGAATGAAATGTTTGGGTTACAGCTGGAGAGATGACACCTCCTGTCTTTGACACCATCTCCCACAGCATCCTTCTGCAGAAAGGATCCTTCTGTCAGTGACATGGACAGAGGAAT
>VWZE01020231.1:176899-259230 GCA_013396675.1 Eubucco bourcierii
GGCAGGGGGTTGGAACTAGATGATCCTTAAGGTCCCTTCCAACCTTACCATTCTATGATTCTATGATTCTAAATTGGCTGCTCATGGCTTGGATGGGGGGATGCTTTCCTGGATTAAAAAGTGGCTGATGGTCAAGCCCAAACAGGAGTAGGGAATGGAGTTAAATTCATCTGGGGGCCAGTCACCAGTGGTGTTCCCCAGGCCTCAGTACTAGGGCCAGTTCTGTTTAACATCTTTATCAATGACCTGGATGAGGGGACCAAGACACCCTCAGTAAGTCTGAGATGACACTAAATTGGGTGTGAGTGTTGATCTGCATAGGGGTAGGAAGGCTCTGCAAAGGGATATGGGCAGGTTGGCTGCTGGGCTGAGGTTCAACAAGAACAAGTCCTGCACTTGGGTCACAACTACCCCAAGAACACCCCAGGCTTGGAGCACCAGGCTCCAAGAACACCCCAGGCTGGAAACTGCCCAGTAGAGAAAGACCTTGGGGGTGCGGAATGACAACAGCTAAACATCAGCCAGCGTGTCCCCGGGTGGCAAAGAAAGCCACCAGCATCCTGGCCTAGTGTGGCCAGCAGGAATAGGACAGTGATTCTCCACCTGTACTGAGCACTGGTGAGGCCACACCTTGAACACTGGATTCAGTTTTGGGCTCTTCACTCCAAGAAGGACATTGAAGGGCTGGAGTGGGTCCAGAGAAGTACAACAAAGCTGGTGAAGGGTCTGGAGAACAGGTCTGGTCAGGAACAGCTGAGGGACCTGGGGTTGTTTAGTCTGGGGAAGTGTAGGCTAAGGAGAGACACAAACTATAAAGTGAAAAAGTCTCAAATGAAAGCTCAGGGTTAAAAAATCTATTGGGGGGAAAAAAAATGTCTTTTCCATTCTAGTTTATTCTTTCTGTGTCTCCTACCTGTACAACCTTCTATAAAATATGATCATGATTTTAGACACCAGATGTCCATAAAGCATTTGCATGCAATGTTGCACACACATGAAAACAAAATAACTTTCCACCAAACCATTTTCTTCATATGTACACACAGGATCTGCCTCTGTTAAGCAATAACCTCAAAGCCAATGAAGTCCAATATTTAAACAAGTGGTCTCTAGGATGCAACATATAAAAAGAAACCACTATTTCTCTCCTGACTCATCAATGAATTAATGCCCTAGCAAAGTACCAGTAACATTACTGAAGTGTCATATTTAAGATTAAATTGTATTCATGTTGCTGCAGAGAGTCATCTGGTACCTGTAAAGAATGGGCTAAATGGGAAGTGAAAAGATGTAAAAAAGATACATGCTGGTAATGGGTTCCTCTGCTCAGTTCTCCTTACCCTTCCTCAGCCTCTCCAAAACATCATTCTTTTAAAAACACTACTCATAAAATCCACATTATACTCAGGAACAAAGATCAAAACTCAGAATGCCTGTAAAGGAGAGGTAAGTGAAAATGTGAGCTGGAGCTGCATGGTAAGCACTGGCACAGGAGAGACAGAACCAGATATACTAGATTCAAACCCATCACACCAGCTCAGCACAGGCCTTACCGCCCAGCTTTCTATCCACTCTCCCCCAGCACAAAGATACCAACTCCTAATGACAAATTGGAGAAATTATGGTAGAGGAATATCCACAAATACTTTTTGCAAGCCTTACAGTTAGGGATGGGAAACAGTGGCACTCTACCTCCAAACTAGTGTGGGAAGAAACGTCATGAAGATTTACACCACAGCAGTGGAGATATCCACGTTAAATCCTAACATAACAAATTCTGAAAGGCTGTGATGGTTTGGGAGTTCCCCGTCCCCCCACACTTTGTAAATCACTCAGACTAGACTCAGCCGGCTGGAAGTTAAGGACTGAAGCTCTATTTACAGCTCAGCACAATGTACAAGCAGAGATATACACAACAGACAGGAATAGTTACAGAAATATACAAGTTAAAGGTAATACAGAAACACAACTCCCCTCCCAGAAGTCAGAGACCCCAGGAGGGGCTCCCAACCACCCTTCCACCTCTCCCCACCCCTGTACCTTACCCCAAGGTTTGCCTTACGCGAAAGGCGAGTTTGGAGGATCGGCCAGGGGGGTTAGAAGAAAAGTGATTAGTGAGGTTACTCGGCAGAGAGAAGACCAGAAGCTGCTAGACAGCCCAAGACGCTGTGCCCGAGAGACTGCAAGCCCAAGTGTCTTGTCTTTGTTTTGTATTCTGTCTTATCCATCCCACCAAGCCTATGAGTGAAGTGGACATCATCACTGTTTTTCTCTTCACAGCCTATAATATAATTTTCTCTATTAAAATATTCCAATTAGCTTCAAACCAGTACAAAGGCTAAGAAGAATAGATTGGCTATTTAGAAACCCAGTGTGTGTGAGCACAAAATAAAAGAACCAAGATGAGTTCCTTGCTGTTAAAAGGGAGTGTCACAATTTTCATCAGTAAAACAACTCAAATGGCTGAAGTCTGCAATGGGACAGGTCAGCTTGTTAGTGGGAAAACAACCCAGGGCACACACTGCTAGAATAAACATGCAGGCAGCTAAAAGCAGGGAATCTGCAAAGTATTTACACATCTAAAGACATCAGTAAGAGGTGGAAACCGTTTGACTGCTCAGCTTTGGCACTCTGCCTACAGCTCTGTCTAGCAAGGTTCCAGCTGGCTCTGCTATACAGCAACCTGGCTACAGCAGCAGAGCTCTGCACAGGATAATTTGCCTAAGTGAGAAATGCCAGCAATGGAAGCTGACCCTCTCTGTCAGTTTAACCCACTCTCCCTGGCTGCAAGAGTATTACCTCCAACAACCGGTTAACTTCAAGCAAGTGCTTTTTGATATCAGGACTTTTAGGGTCATTTTAGAAAGACTCCATCCAGAAATTTCTCTCTGAAGACCAGAGAAAAGAGCAGCAGCAGGGCTGGATGTTTGCACCCCAGCAAGATACTGAGGATGGGAAGGCAGTGAGTACTCTGCTGAATCACTGGACCTGATGGCAACAGGCTGCAGAGTATTACAATTATCTTGGATTGCAAGCTTCCTCTATTTTTCCCTTAACATATCAAGTCAGGAAGTGGCCTTTGACACTATCTCATTTAGTAAGAGTAGTTAGTTTGGTAATTCCTGATACTTCAAAAAGATTCTATGAGTAAGAAAGAACTGTTTTAGCTTTCTGTTCAACCTTTGATACTTGCAAGATCATTTGGCTGCTACCAAATGTCTAAAAGGGAGGAAGAGGGCAGGATAGGAGGTGACTGTGTCATACACTGACAACTGCAGCGCCCTCCCTGTGAAACGCAGTGAAATGATATCTGAGGAGCAATGGTTGCCAATGCCATGCTGGATTTCCAAGCAGGCCATGAAATGTAGGAATATTTTGAACTGGTCACTGCAGCACTGCACTGGTGCAGGAAGTATTACTATTCAATTCACAGCTATTCCGGGTTACTATTCAATTCCCAAACTAGTCAGGATTTAATACATCACCAAACCCCAGCTATAGGCTACACCAAAACCACTTCCAAACTCGTCAGTCTACTTTCATTCACCTCTCCACCCAGCTGAGACCCATGCACACCAGTTCTCATTAGCAAGCAGGTTTCTCCCTTATCTTCGCTGTGGGAAATGGGCGGTGTTAAGTCATAAGGAGGCAACTGCTACCAAGCTTGAACCAGGGCATTTATGGCACAGCAGTCACCTGGGAATCCCCAGAAGGGAACAGAACTATCAAGTCTGAGACCCACTGACAACCCAACTGGCAATCACTCTCAGCAGTTCGTGAGAGGGATTCTGTCCACCAGCTACCATCATCTTCACCTCACCCACAGCTCAAATAGGTCATATCCGGGTCCTCACCTACTACTGCCTTACTCTGTTGAGGTGTAACAGGAGAACTGTACAAAAGTATCAGTGGTAATGTCACTTTACAAACTTGAATGTGGGAGAAAGTGCTAGAAAAGAGCAGCAACCAGAGTATCAGTGTACTCATCACACCATGGAGCAGTCAGTGATGGAGCTCTGCATCCTCCTATTCACGCTGCTCGTTATGCAAAGCAGTGACATTTTGTCAGGTACCTGTTTCTACTTACTGCTTATGCACAGATAGAAAAAAAGCATTTGTAAAACATCAGTGTATTTGCCCAAAATAAGTAAAGGGATTTTCTCCTAATGCTCACATTAAGTGAGACCAGGTTAAGTTTTTCCTGATTGGGTTTGCTGATTGTGCTCAAAGATAGAATTTTCTCAGCAGCACACTGATTGGAACAGCACAGTTCCAGCCTGCACACTCTCTAATCCAAGTCAGACAGAAGACGCACACCAGATTCTCTCTTTTCTGTCCATCAATATGATTTTTAAAAGAACAACAAAGAGGACAGTATGTATTTAGATATTATTTTCAGGTGGGGTATGCCAGTCAAAGTGAGTAAATTTCTAAATCACCATTATCTAGCAGGAAATTATTAAAGCTGATGAGCTGGAGACAGGAGGGGGAGATACAACAACCGCCATGCCGTGGTTGTTACTCTGCCAGAGAAGGGGATGTTTGCAAGCCACGGCTCTAAAATCATGTCATAAATCCTAATTATTCTGCAGCTCTGAAGGATCATTTGCAATCATGCTGCTAATCTCAGCTACAGGGCTCCAGACATATGACTTCTTTTTCCAAACTTGAATAAAAACATCTCTGTGTTTGACTCTGTAACGTGAAATACAGGAACGGAGAACAAACAATCAGAACAGAAACAGTGAATAATCTGCTCTGGACCTCTTGGAGGTCTATATTCCATGGTCCTTAAAGATGTTAAGTCTCAACCCAGGACACTCCTCAACTTTTAGAACTTTATTAGTTGAAATAAGCACATCTAACAATAACATAACCACTAAAAAAACTCCACTCTCTGCCCTCAAATCAGCCTTCACCTGCCTTACGTTATTAGAGACCAAATAAATGTTCCCACTGATACGCAACATTCGCTTCTACCCCCTCAAGTTCAGACTTCAGTTCTCAGTGGACAGTAATTTAAAAATATTGAGCAAAAGTAATTTAGCAGTCAAAAATAGTTTTCTTAAGAAATAATCCAATAAGTGATCTTGGTTCTTGCTCTGCTTTTATTTTTCCAAAAAGTAATGGATTTCCAGTCATCTACAGAGATTTGCAATCCTCTCTCTTACTGCAAGACTTAATACAAAAAATCAAGCCAAAACCTCCAAAATTATTTTCAGCTTCATGAAATACCCAAGTTCTCAGGTCTGGTTGTGGGGTTTTTGTTTGTTTAGGTTGGTTGTTTTTTTTTTTTTTTTTTTTTTTTTTTTTTTTTTTNTTTTCCCCCCAGTGTGCCACTATCTAAGGCAACTATGATTTTATACATGTGTTTGGAATCAATAAATCCTGCCTTACAAAAAAGGTAGCCTACGAGAGTTTTAGCTTTCCTTTACTGTAGAGTCTTCCCAAAGCAGATACAAGAATATTTTTCAGTCTCCAGGAAGGACAGTATGTTTTTACAAATGATAACTACTCAGCTGGTTTATTCTTCTGGCAGAAGAACAGAATCACAGAATATATCTGGTTGAAAGAGACCGCAGAGATCATTCAGTCCAACCCTCAACCCAGCACTGAAAGGTCACCACTAAACCATGTCCTCTCCTCCAGACTGAACAACCCCATCTCCCTCAGAGGCCAGCTGCTCCAGGCCCTTCTCAAGCCTTGTTGTGCTTCTCTGGGCACACTCTGCCCCTCAATGTCCTTCCCCTTTTGGGTGAGGGGCCCAGAACTAAACATAACTCTCAAGGGGTGGCCTCACCAGTGCCAAGTACAGCACTGTTCCTGCTGGCTACCGTGTTTCAATACAAGTCAGGATGCCACTGGCTTTCTTAGACACCTGGGCACACCAATCAACTGTCAAACAATACCCCCAGGTCCCTCTCCAAGTCCCAGTTTTCTAACCACACATCCCTGAGTCTGCAGTTCATCATGAGGAGGTTGTGACCCAGGTGCAGGACCTGGCATTTGGCCTTGGTGTACTTCATAGAATCAGCCTTGTCCCGTGGGTCCAACCTGTCCAGATCCCATAGTAATGCTTCCCTACCCTCTAAGCAGATCAACACAGCCACCCAGCTTCGTGCCATCTGCAAACTTTCTGAGGGAGCACTCATTCCCCTCAGCCGGATCACTGACAGGCAAATGCATTCTCAACTTTACCTTTCTCAAACATGGTTACATGCTAAAATCTAACCCTGTCACATCACACCTAGTCTTCTGAAAATGGAAAGCCACCAAGAACTGTCTATCACAGTGGTAACTGAAATCCTGACATGAGCATGTTGTCTTCACACACACAGTGGCAGCTGTAGCATGCAGTAATAACTGACTTTGTGTGCAGATCAAAGCAAATCCTTTGCAGAGCTACACCACAAACAGCTCTTCCATGTAAGACTCAGACTACAGAGCACAGTATTTTCACCAGGTGAAAACAAGCAGGTACATACTGATCTTCTGTTCCAAAAAACTTCACAAAGAAGCACTTTTTTCCACGAGGTTTCTTCAGATCTTTAGGTGGATTAACAATCTGAAGGCGATTAGAAGTGAAAGTTAAAATGCACATAGTCAAAATTTGTACTCAGCAACTTTACTGTCATGTGTTACACCTACTTAAAAATTTGCCTTTTTTGACTGATAAATACATAAACTGTGTATTTCCTTAGCCATGGGTATGCTGCAGCAGAATGATATGAACTCCAGTGACAACTCACTACATTCTTAGTGAGCCTTCCCATCCCAAAGAGATATGATGCCAATATTTTTTTTTTTTAATTAATGCCACCTAGCTTTCTAAAAATTTGTTCAATTAGGTAACTTTAAAAGTTTTCTCTCAGAATAGATATTAGTAGAGACAAAAGTTGTCTTCCAGTTACCCAGGTGACTCTTGGAAGGGAGTTTAGACTGAACTTGATCCAATAACCAAACATTTCTGGTTGTCAGCAACACTGACACCTTTGCAGTCACCTCAGCCATGTTTAGTCCTTCTAGTCACACACAAATTAAAAACAAAGTTCTTGCAGAGAAGAAGAAACAATAAAAATGGCACAGATAGAAAATTCAATTTTTTAAAAAAATCTTTTTGGTCTTACATCAAATAAAACCAACAAAACCAGAAGAGAAAGTTTAACTGTTCTGTACCCTAAGAGCTATTATTCAAAAACTATAGCTCAAAACCAGTATCTTGAGAAGCCAATTTCCTTACTTTTATTATTTCACAAAGTGTATTTAACCAATTCACTATGGGAAGAAAGAAACTTGTCTTGCAGAAAGTGATAGGGATAGAGTAACAAAACCTGGGAAACACAATCAGTTCCAGACTTGGATGAACTGTTCTCTCTTGCTTTTAATTTTATCTGAACTAACAGCTGTTAGTGACAGGCTAAACTTTCAGAACAGACTGGCTGACAGTTTAGATGTGTTGCATTAAAAAAAAACCAAAACAAAACCAAACCAAAACTCCCTCAAAAATCTTACACAAAAAAAACCCTCAAAAGTCTTATACAAAAAAACCCCCAACAAAACCAAAACAACAACACACACACACAAACCCCCTAATACAATCCAAACAACCAAAATAAAACAAAAAACCCCAAAACAATGCCAAACCACCAACAAAAAACAAAACAAAACCAAAAAAAGCAATTAAAAACAACACAGCACAAACAACAACCAAAACAAACACTAAAGCTCACCTTTCCTGGCCATGGAGGATACCGTCCCAGCTTCCCCCTGGAGAAAAAAAATGAAGTATTAGGTACAAGAACCACTGAAAAAAACAATTACTCCACATCTATCCTTTTGCATTATGTCTTATTTTTCACATTATGAGAGTTACAACTTAACAGTCAAAACCTACCATGAAGGGCAAGGTGTGCAGTTGACACCCAAGTATTGGATATTCGCACCTAAACTAAGCCTCTAAACAAACTGTGTGAGATTGCTGGAGATAAAGAATTTAAATGAACAGAGTAGCAGCACCACAGCTACTGCCTGGAAGATTCAATGTTGTTGTAATGATTACTCTTGTAGGAGTGGATATTCCCTCACAAGGAACTGAAAAACACTGATGCAGGCAATCAAACAGAAGTTCATGTTGATAACTTAAATCCAAACAGGCAGTGAGCTGAGCAGCCACTGATTCCTGGTCTAAGAGCTGAAATTCTCAGAAGTTTTAACACAAAAGCATTAACAGCAGGATTCCCTAAAGAGGAATTCCATTACCACATTCTTCAGGTGCTCAACACCACAGTAAAATGTACTAAAGATTCAAAAGAGCCATAATAAAGGCAAAAAGGTTTATTTTCTACATTTGCAAACATTTCCTGATTGGAAAACTATTTCTTCATAGAGGAGGAAAAGCCATCTCAGCAAGGTAGCTTTGTCATTATCTTAGCCTTGTCACTTACTTGGGCTGCAGTATTCTCACTAAACCTTATCAGTCTTGAAAGAGACTGGCAAAGAACCTGTGGAACCTGCCACCTCCTGAACTCTCGGGAAGGGCACTGCAGCCCCTCCCGAGATGGCAGCACTACAGAGCCGGTTCAGATGCGACAGCCAGGCAGGAACACTGCCAGGAGCTGTAACAGTGACGGTGTCTCATAGTCGAAGTTCCATTCTTTAGCTAAACAAGGCATTCATCATAGCCTTTCACATGTTACTGTCTTACTGGTACAGTTCTTCTGCGATGGCTCCAGGGATAGTGCCTGCCTAGGCTGTCAGGTTCAAAGCTAAAGCAGGACAATCTTCATTCCAACAAGGAGAGTTTCTTATTTGGGAAAAAAAAAAAAAAAAAGCTAAAAGGAACCAATCATTACTTACTTCACTTGATAAACTAGACAAATTTACAGTACTGTCAGTTTTTCAGATGAGAAACTGCAGTTGTTTCAGCCTGAAGCACATGCTTCTTCTTATAGGGGATATAAATACAAATGCATGCATTTGCCTGTGGGGGATTAGCTATTTCTTGCAAGCTCTAGCAGGACCCTAGCCTGTCAAGAACAGCAGCGCCTATGCACTTTAAAAACTGGTGCTTACAGAGGTCGGTGCAATCTCCTCAGTTTTCCCGATCAGGAAATACAAAATCACGGCGCTCTGCCTATCTGAGGGTCGAACCAGAGTGACAACGGGAAATGGCTTCTGTGAGTTTAACAGGGACATCCCAGCCTGCGAAAACACGCTGTTCTCCGGGGCTCCTGTATTGCTTGATTAAAGCACTGCCAAGAAATAGCATCGCTGCTTTCCCTAAACACCTACTAACTTCTTTATGGCAGTTCTCAACTCTCGGGGGAGGAGACCGTGCTTCCAGTCTCAAGGATCACGCGTGTCCCGCTCCCCTTATCTCTTCCACCTCGCAGTTTATTTTATGTGCCGCCTCCTAATAGCCTCCGGTGCCGGCCCGGCTAAAAGCCGGACCTGCCTCCCCACGAACCGCTCCAGCCCAGATCCATGGCCCCTGCCTGCTTCCTGCCACGGTCCCTCGCCCCTTCTCACATCGCCACCGAGAGACAACGACGGAGAGACTCGCTGCCAGGCCCCGTCGCCGCCTGTCCTGCTAAGCTCCTCCCTGGTCGCAGCCGTACCTAAAGTACCCCACGACTACGAAGTGACAGCGCCCGGCCCGTCTCGGTTGCCACCGCACCACGCTCCCCCGGGCCAGGCACGGGCCGGGCACAGCCCCGCCGTCGCCCCGCCTGCGTCTTCGCTGCCACAGGCGGAGCCTCAACCTTGTTCCGCAAGAAGCGTAGGCCCCACCCGTTCACCGCCGGTTGGCGGGCGACTGCCGCCGCCCCACTATGCCCTGCTGCGGCCCGGCCTGCGCTGCCACTCACCACACCAGGTCTCCGAGCCTCAGACTCACGGCCGCCATCTTACCGACAGAGCCCCCAGCCACACCGCGCACAGCCTGCCGGGACAGGACAGCACCCACTGTTGGGAGGGGGGGCAGCGGCAGCGTGGATTGGGCAACCCCCGTCACGTGGGCGGGCGGGCTGTCACCGGCCGCTCCCCCGAGGCGTGACTGCAGTGGCTGCGCTGATTGGTCGAGCGGGTACCGTAATGACGTCCGGCCCGCGCGGGGCGGGGTAGTGTCCTGCTCCGGAAGGTGTCTCACCGGTTGGCTTTGCCCGAGGGCGGCTCAGGAGCATCTGTCAAGCAGGAGAACTTTGTGCTGAGCACATCGGAGTGGGTGGTGATCAGGGAGTTGCTGATGCTCTGAGGCTCCCGCTCCAGCTAATGCCTGCGTTGGTGTTGGGGCCTCCTGCTGGAGCAAAGGGTTCTTGGAGCACCTGCCGCAAAAAGTCACTACAGCAGCCCCAGAGTAAAAGGGGTTCTTTAATAGCAACTTCGCCGTAAGGAAAAATAAAAAAATCCTGTTGCTTCCAAGATAACTTGCCATCAGGATTATGGATCTTCAGAGTGTCTGGATGGCAGAAGACATTGATGACCCCATTAGAGCAAATTAGGAGGTGGTAGCTTTCAGAACATGGCTTGACCTCACTCTTCTGCTGTAGCAGCCAGGAGATACTGTCTCTTAACTAGTTGATGCAGAGTTGCATCAACTTTTCCTGAAGACTTGCTGTGTTTGGTGTTCCACGAAGCAAATTTCACATTCAAGCATTTTTTGTGTCCTCTTCTGCTCTGTGGCCTAACACAAGCTTGAATGTAAGCTGCTTAAAGTGCACAAGGTTGATACTTGTGCTGCATAGCCCTAAATATGCCCTACCACTCTACCACTGCTCTGGTTTGATTGTTCTGCTTTTTCTCACAAATTTGGGTGGATTTAGGTCAAGTATCTTATTCTAAATTAGAGTTTGTCAATCAGGTATATCCTTCTTTTCCTGTCCTTTTTCAAGAGAGATGCACCATACCAGGAGAAAATCTTATTTGAATGAGTGTTTTCTTTGCTGTGTAACACACACATCTTTTCCCTACTTTTCCTTCCCATATCGATCTTGGCTGTTGACAAAACCAGTCTCTAAGTGCCTGGGTACCTCTGCAGCAATACTGGGATGGAGGCACTTCCTTCAGTACAAGACAGGAGTTTTTAGAAGCCCACCCTTTCTCCTGGCAGGTTTAATTCACCATCTGTTGGCAGAATCCAGAGGTTAACACAGCCAGAGACAGGCAGTTCCCCACTCCAGCTCATCATGCGGGCAGCAGTCCCTGCCCATGGCTGCGTTGTACTGACACTCTCAGACCAAGCAGTTTTGCCAGGGTAAGACTGTATTGTCCCAGATAACCCATGATGAGATTTGGTTCTGCTCCTGGTTCAGAGCAGTTTTAGCTTCTCGATCCAGCCACGGGCAGACCTTCAACGTTGCTTTATCTTCCTAAAACCTATCTAGGGGATTTACTTTCTGGCTTTGAAAGTTCCCTTCTCCATGCCCTGAGATAGGTGGCATCTGTTGAAGTACATTTGCCCTATCCCAGGCGTTCAGTTACCAAGGTCATCTCAGCCACATCAAGTTGATCCAAAGGGGCTGCTCAAGCACGTTAAAGTTTCGGGACATTGCTGGGCCGGGGCACGGCCCGCAACCCCTAGTTAACAGCGGAGGTCTACCGGCACCTCCAGGCGGGTGTCCTTGTCTGCCGCGCGCTTCGGGCTGCTGCCTGCCGGAACTGTTTGGAGAGCAAACGGACGGCAGAACGGCCAAGAGCTTCCAAACAGCCACGGCGGAGCTCAGAGCCGCTTCGGCTGCCTGCGGTGGGGACCGTCCGGACAGCCGAGCCGCAGCACCAGCGTTCCGTCGAGATACCAAGGTTCCGCCGGGCGCGACGGCTTCCGGCCGACACGGGAAGCAGCGGCGGAGCGGCAGGGCCTCGGGAACGCTCCTGGCGGACTCCTAGGCGCGCGCTCGGCGCTGTCGACCGGCGCCATGGCCCGCAAGAAGCTGCACCGGCCCATCGCCGCTATGGCCAAGAAGATCCGTGAGTATTGGGCGCTGAAGAACCGCCCGCGGGACTCGCAGCGTTTCGCCCTGGACTACGAGACCATGCGGCGGCCCCTGACGCAGAAGCGGCTGCCGGTTCGGGCCTGGGAGGATGTGCGGAACGAGAACCGGCTCTTCACGCTGCTCTGCCGCCTGCCGCGCTTCGGCGTGGGGCGCACCGTCACCCGCAAGTCCTGGCTGTGGGCGTACGACGAGCCCTGCTACTGGGTCATCACCAAGGTGAAAGTGGACTACACGGCCGAGGTGAGCCCGAGGGGCCGCGGGACGCCGGTTCCGGACGCGCAGCCCACCGCTGCCCGCCGCCGCCTCACCGCTCCCTGCCTTCAGCAGGTTCTTGTTTTCTTTGCAGAACATGGATCATGGAAAAGCCTGGGGATACCTGACCTTCAGAGGTAAAACTGACGAGGTTTGGAGAGAACCTTTGCGGGCAGGGCCGGAGAACAGCATGTGCGGGAACGTGGGAACGCTGCAGGAAAACCGCAGCCTTCCTTCTGTGAAATTTGCGCTTCTCAGCCCTGATACTGAGGAAATAAGTTCTGCATGTTTTACCTGCAAGTGCTGCAATCTAGTCCCCACAGAATGCGTTTTTAAGGAGCGTTGTGAGCGAGCCAGCCTAGGCTGATGGGGAAAGCCGGCAGGTAGCAGGGATCGGATGGGGGGGACAGACTGCTCTGAGATCGCGACAGCGAGGCACAGAGGGGAAGCGAGAGCGTTGCGGGTAGAAGCGCCAGGCAAATAAGAGCGATAGCAAAGTAAACTTCGTTACTGGGCTTTTAAATTAACACTGAGAATTGAGTGAGTTCCCCTCTTCAAAGCTGCTTTATGTTGGGATGTGATTGTCACTTGTGTTTTTGAAACATTTCTCACTCAAAGGTCTTAAAGTTGTATTTTTAACATTTAAGTTCCTTTAAAAAAAAAAAAAAATTCTGAGAGAAATGAGCCATGGAAACTGAGCCCAGTGATGTACAGTTTCATCCAGTGATGAAACTGAACAAAGAGACGTTTTAAGCTGAGAGAGGGAGTCAGCCATGGAAGTAGAACAACCTCCCTGTAGTTCTTTCAGCCTGTTTTGCTTTCCAAGGACAGGAGTGGGATCCTGTGGCATAGCAGGGGAGATACTGTCTGGACCTTTAAAAGCTTCCTGTGCTGCAGATTGTAGCATTTTTGATACCAGAGAGGTGACACTTGCTACATTTCCTGGAGGGAGTTTGCTCTCAATAGCCTTGCTCGCTGGTGTTCATCATCTTTTCTCAGGCAAAACTGAGGAAGAAGTGAGAGAGATCGACAAAGTCATGTACCATGACTGGCGGATGGTGCCCAAGCATGAGGAGGAGGCCTTCAAGAAATTCACCCCAGTGCCGGAAGAGACCATTCGGTACCTTCCGTACCCGCCTCTGCTCCGAGCCATGATCCTTGCACAGTGGCAGAAAGAGGGAAAGCCAATCACAGAGGAGCCAATGATTGACCTGGAGAAGATCATGGGTGCAAAGAGAAGACCTGCAGAGACACCAATATAAATACTTGCCCTGAGCTTCCCATGGCTCTGTTAAGAATCACAGCATCTTACAGATGTCCACTGTGGTAAGGTGTATCCAGGTTTCCTAGCTTTCTCCCCAGCCCTGAACAGTCACCTCCTCTGAAAGGAAAGATGCAGGTACATTCAGGGCTTTTTTTTGTAGCTTTGGTCTCAGTCTGCAGAGGAACTGCAGTTTCCCTGCATAGTCCCGAACACACAGCTCCAGTCATCCAGCTGCAGTTCTTTGGAGCACAGTTTCCTTTACAGCCTCAAAACAACATTTTTAAGGACATTTTTTCAGGTAATTTGCATCCTACATGAATCACAGGAAAATGGCTGACACCACCACATCATTTCAGAGAGCTGTGTATAGATGTTATCCAATGAAAATAAACCTTGTGTTATTTCTGCAGCACAGTTTTAAGAAAACTTGAGTCTTTTTCTTCAGTGCACGGAGAGCACTATGAAGTCCAAATGCAGTGTCATTAGCTTACCAAATACAGGCACAGCTGCTGCAGATTCATCTTGGTTACTTACCTATGAGGGCGATGAAAAATACAGATTGAACAGAACACAACTAAGCTTATCCAAAGCTGTCCATCTCTTATTGCCAGAAATGGCTGTCAGGAGACAGGAAAAATCATTTTGATTCTGGTGATGCAAATTGTACAGAGCTGGCTCTTGCTGTTTGAAGCCAAAGGTAAACCGATCAACTCCTCCAGTGCAGCATGCTGTGGTAAACAGTACAAACATGCAGCTCCTCAGTGCAGCTCTTAGCCTTTCATTTTCTCTTGTGGTGGCTGTGGATTTTGCTTCTGTGTCAGGAGCTGTTGGAAGATCTAGTGTGGCTGTGGATGGAGAGGGCACAAGACTTGTTCTGGTCCATGGCCTCTGCTGCCTGCTGCTGAGCTCAGCTGGGGCCTTGCTGTCCTTACCATGATTGTGGTGCTACTGGACCAGCACAAAACGGAGGACAAGAGCTGGTTTCCCATGTTAGTTAGATGGGATAAGTGGAACAACCTAGTCGTCTGTCCTTCAATCAGGAGCTAACACAACTTCAGCACACACAGTCCCCACAGAACATGACCACATAGCTTCACAGAACCTGACAGTCAGAGGGTGCCAAGTACTGGTAACCAAATCCACCAACAGCCCCAGACAAAAGCAGGTTTCACCACATTGATAAGGGAGATTGGCAAACATGCTAAAAGCTTAGCCTGATGCATTAATCCTGGCAGCTCACCTGAAGGGGACAGCAGGAGACAACTGCAGCAAGCCAGAAGCTGAATGTTTGTCCCTGCCACCTTTCACTTCTGATGTTGCAAGAAGCTACACGTAGCACTGTGGCTTGCAGGGCCAGTCCCTTTACTATGACCCAGTGAGCAATCCACATCTTTTTTGCCACTAAGCTGTCAACACCTGAGCTGCCATTCCCACTGCTCCCATAGATCAAGCAGGAATCCCAGTGCCCCTGCAGGAAGAAGATGCCCAGCTGATGTTAACACATTTATTACATACAGAACAGATATGGTTTGTTGTTCGATAGCATAGGGGACAAAGCATGGGAACGTATTCATACAGCAGTCTCTTTACAGAATGCCATCTTCAGACCAAAGAGCGGAGTTTACAGGCCTTAAGACACTTTTTAAAATCCTTTTGTAACATACAAGATACTTTACATACATCACAGTGGAGATATGACAGGGAAGTGTGTTGAAGCCAGTCAGTTCTCACCATGCTGCCCAGCAGCCACCAGATACCCACAGGAGCTGACAGCAGAAGCTGGTTCTACTTAGCTGTAGCTGCCCCTCTTGGGGATGTGCTTCTCTTGGAGGAAAACATGCACTGAGCTGGAAAGGAACCTCTTGGTAGAGACCCAAGACTGGTTTCCTTATGTTGCCAGGGCCCAGTTGGTGACAGGAGACAGTACTGTCACTTCAATTGCTAAAACCAGAAACAGAGCAAACAGAGGTAAGAACATTGTGATTCTGTATTTTCCTAAGGGAGAGTGGATAGAGCTGAGGAACTGGGCCTAAAAGGTTTTTCTTTTTTTTTAATTTTTTTTTCCCTTCCATTAGCCCAAATGATGACGTTTACCTGGCCCTAAATGATGAACTTATATTTGTGGAATCTGTGGTGTAAACGTTGATGTTGACTCTAATGCAATCTGTGCTGTGATCCAAAGAGCTCTTCCTAGCAAAAAGCATTTTGAGAAAGTGAACGAGAAGCCTGGCATGGTCAGCAGTGCCCTGGTAAAATGTCCCTGGTGAAAGGTTCTTTTAGATGCAGGTGGCAGCTCCAAGCATCCCTTAGCCAAATGCCAGCCACAGAGCCCAGAGTGCCAGTGGCTGGAGGACACCATCTAGCTGACTTCCTATCTTGGCAAGGAGCAGTGTGGGTGTGCATCACCAGGACCGCTCACGAGCAGCACAAGCACACCTGCAGCTCTATACTTATATAGAGGCTGAGGCCTCTGTTCTTCAGAGATCTCCTCTTGCCTCCTTGTGGGAAAAACGTAGTACTCAGCTTTTCCTCAGCTGCAAATGTGAAAAGCATTTCAGTACTGCTGTGTCAGGACAGATGCCACATGTTACAGCTTCCCCTGGGAACCCTGCATCCCTGCAGTACATGAACCACAAGCCTTGGGGCAGCCTGACCTGGCAACAAACACAGGGCACAGATGGGAGCTTCCCAAAGATGGAGGCTTCCCCAGCTGTCCTCACACCACCACTGCACTGGCACAAGGACATCCCTGTGAACCCTGGATTGCTGCATAGCTCAGGGCAGAAACAAGATGACCACCAGGAGCTTCCAAATTCAGTGCTAACAACTGCTGCTTGCTCTAGTCCTGCACATCCAGGAGGGAGTGTTCAAAAGAAATGGAACTTGTCGTTGTGGAGACAGGACTGTTAGCACTGTCAGAAAGGGAAGACAAAGCATTGCTTCTGCATCTGGAGCTCAGAACTGCTCTCCCTAGCTCTGCTTTTTGCTGCTTTTCTGGCATGCAGGACACATGTTTGCAATCTGTCAGCACTGCTTACACAAGAAGGGCTGTCAGAATTTCTCTTGGGGACTGTCAATTCGTTCTAGGAGTCAGAAGTTTCCAGCTTTTTACTAGTAGCTAAGTCAGTGCTCATGATGTTGGGTGAAAGAGATTGGACATCTGGCCTCAATGCCTGTGACCTCAGGAGAGACACAGCCATAGATTCTATACCTTAGCACCTGCACAGTGCCACAGCAGGAAGGAAAGCAGCCATCTCCTTCCAGCAGTTCCCAGGCTGGGGACACAGCTTCAGGAGTCAAGGTAACCTCTACATGCTAGTGCAGAGCTCACAGCAGACCAGTGTCACATGCCCTCATCTGTTTGCAAAGCAAACAAATGCATAGAGATGGCTCTCTCCTGAACCTTTCACAATGAACTCAAGAGCTGTTTTCTGCCAGGCACTTTGGAAGGAATTAAAAGTATCACTGCCTTTTCTGCTTTTAAGAAAGCAAGGTTCCAGTACCCCTTTGCTACCACTGTTTCCAAAGGCCCTGTGGTCTCCATGATCTAACAGCCACCTCCCACCTGAGGCTGCCTAACAATCCTCTGGACACACAGTCACCCAGCACGTGACTGCTGAGACAACAGCAGCAGCTGAGGAGGGAGACTTCCCATCTGCAAGTACAGAGGATGTGCTCCCCCCAGCAATGGCACTGCTGCCGCCTTCAGCCAAACAGCAGAAGTACTGCTCCAACCCCCGACACTCCTTTCTGTTGGGGGTTCCTTGGACCTGGCTGCTCTCAGTCTGTGGGACATTATTCTGTACTTAAAGGTGGTTAAGCTGGAGAGTCCACCAGTGAACTAGAAAAGATTTCTGCTAGGGTGCTGTAAAAGTTGTGATTCACCATTGCTGCTTTGGCAGGGCATGCCAAGGGGATGTACTTCTTCTCATGCAGGTGGGAGTGAGGCAACCTGCCAGAGAACCTGAGCCACCACCCATCCAGCTGCCAGCTCCTGAGTGCTGGGCAAAGGCTTTCCACAGCTCTAGCTCCAAGCTTCACTTCCTTGATGCACTGCCATTTCTCTCTGTGTAGATGCCAGCTCCAGAGCAGAACACGAATCCAATCACGCAGAAAGCGCACGGGCCCGAGGTGAAAGCTGCAAGTGTAGAGGTTAGAATGGGGTCATAGTCCGAGGCAGGAGCCGCTGCAGTTGTTTGGGGTGGTTTTCCAGCAGTAGGTACAAGGCAGGTGTTCTGTATGTACATCTTGGCATTCAGGTGGGAGGAGGGACACTTACATTGGTAGGAAAGGAGAAATTCTCACTCAGGGATGTACGATACCTGCCACACAATAATGTGGCTCCTTTCAGCCTTGGAAAGTACTGGTTTCACCTGGGTGGTGTCTCCTGCATTCTCCTCTGTCTCATCATCTTCTCCATCCCCTGAAGAGAGAAAACAGAAAATTTAAAAAGGGAAGAAAAAAGTCCCAAATGGCACTGCTCTGGAATACCTCCAAAGACACAAATATCACTGTATGGTCTTGGCAGCCTGACAACGTCATGAGCTGAGCTCTTCTCTTCAGGCCTGGAGAACACTTAAGAGCAGCATGGTGCTTTTCTGAGGCAGGACTATATGGCTGGAACGAACCATGTCCAGCAGTAGGGAAAGCCACCATTCCTTTCAGGCAGATCCCTGTTTACAACACGGGGCCCTGGAGCAGCACAGGTTGCACAGTGGGGCTGCAATACCTGCAGCCAATGGCACAGATGTGGTTGCTCTTTGCAGGGCCATTGACACAGGCATATGGCACTGCAGGCATAGGCAGGGCAGGGTGTGGCAGCCCTGTGCTGCACAAAGGAAATGCTGCTGCTTGGCCTTGCAGCCAGAGGCAGAAGAAAAAGAGCAGCACTGTTCAGATTCTGCTCCCGAGGCAGCGATCCCATTCTCTGTGGCTACAGCCCCACAGCCCTTCCCATTCCAGATGTCTCCCACCACAGGTGCTCACCGATTCGGAAATCGATGTACCCTTCTCCACCGCTCAGCACCAGGACGTTCTTCAGCTTCTGCTTCTCGATCTCTGTAGCTGCTGTGCTGGGATTCTCTGAAGGGCTGTCCAACACACTCCCATTAAGGGTTGCTAGGACATTGCCTAGGAGAGGACAGAAGGGCAGTCAAGTCAGTGCCTCTGCTCAACCCCCACACAGTTAATACACACACCCACACACACACCCACAACTGGGCAGGCCAGTTCCTTCTGCTGGTGAAATCTGGAAGTCACTGCAATTTAAACTGCTGATGCTAGGGCCACAGTGATCTGCAAGCATAAAGTGTGGACAGCCACCTCCTGCAGATGAGCTCAAGCTCCTGCCACAGAACAGTGGGACAAGTCTATCACAAGGAAGGTCTCTGCTCATCCTTACCAGGCACAGAGACAAAGAACTTAACAGCATCACGGTGGCCGTGGAAACAGAGCTGTGCCTGAGCCATGGAGCAGTAAGGAATGAAGCTGCTGGCAGATTTGTCGCTGTTGTCATCACCGTACACGTGGATGACTCCACCAGAGCGGCTGCCCTCTCCAGAGGTTGGCGAGGTCTTGTTGGCTGGAGACAGGGAGAAGAAACATTGTCAGTGATGGCTTTGAGTCCCCTTCACTGAAGGAACACAAAGAGAAAAACTCACAAGCCTGAAGTAAACCTTTAAAAGCACTGGACTCTTTGAAAGTCTGGTGTACACGATGTGGCAACACACAGTCCCTCTCTCTTAGGCTGCTAACAAGCCACTCATGGTAATAAATGCATTTTCTTATCCAATCTATTACTTGTCTGCTACAGAAGCACACATCCCTGGAAGAGCTGGGTAAGAATGACCCTAGGGCAAGCTAGACAAATATATGTTTCTAAGGTGTTCCAGTGAAGTTCTCTTCACCAGCAGCAATCTTGTCCAGTCTCCAAAAATGACCTGCAGTTCCAGGATCAATCTTGGTTTTCTCTACCTGGAAGGTTATCCCAAGGTGTCCACTGCACCCATGAAACATAATGGGCACCTGGAGAATTACTGCTCTATTTCCAGGTGAAGTCCTTTGCTCAGCTCATGCCAATCCACAAGCACACAGGCTGCTGAAAGCACTCTGGGTCTGGCGAAGGCCTATCAGCCCAGTAAACGTCACAGCAGCGGAGTGAGGTTTCTGTTTAGTCCTTGACTAAGCCACACCACCACATCAGCTCCTCAAGCAATGTACATCTGAAAGATATTCATCATCCACAGCTTCCAAGGCAGGCTCAGAGGCCAGGATCCTTCCATTCAGGCTCTGAGAATAGTGTGCAAGGAACAGAGGCCGGAGTTCAGGATAGGAGGTCCTTTTCTTCCACGTGCACTCCCATCAGTAAAGCAGAAAAAGTGCTGAAATCAGAAGGCTTTCACTTCCAGGGAGAGAACCAAACTGCATGCTTAATCATCTGTAGTTCTGTAATTAGCCTTGGGCTGGATTTCAGTTCTTATGTGAGCTGGACAAAGCAGACTTTCAACTATCAAGGTTAAGCCAGAGTGGCAAGAGATGTACAAACATTTCAGTGGAAGAATGAAAACCATTGTGTGCAGGCAGAAGATCAGAAGATGCCCAAGACGAAGGCTCTCTGCACCTCTGTGCTTTAGCTGCTGTAAGCAGCTATGATTGGATGAGCTCATCTGGTTAATAGTTCTGGCTCTAGCACTTTTCACTCAGTACATGGCTTCCTACTGCACCCAATATCAGATACTTTGAAAGGCCCAGACAGGGAGTTACGGTGTCCACCCAGCAGAAGGTCACAGCATCCCTGAGCCCTGCACCCACCAGGAGCTCCAGTGGGAACACACTGCCACCCAGCCAATGTCAGATGCAGCAGTGTGCACACCTGTTGAAGGTGTGCCCAGGTAGAGGAGCTCCTCTGCTTAGTGATGGAGCTCCAAGAGGTGGTGAGTGGCTTGAAAACCATCACAGAATGCTGAGAAAGAGACAGACTCTTGCAGCCACTCACCCTAAGGCAAACCCAGTAGGCAGAGTTTATGCCACAGAGAGCTCCCTGTGCTCTCGTCCTGTCACTAGATGCAGTGACTCAGAAGACAGTGGGCAACAACAACATGTTCCTGCCTGGCCTAGCAGACACCATAGGTAAGTGCACCTCAGTAACCTTCCCAGCTGCCCTTGTGAAACAGGTACAGGGATGGTTAGGTTGGAGATAAGGAAAAATTTCTTTGCTGCAAGAGTAGTCAGGAACTGGAACAGACTACTCAGGGAGGTGGTGGAGCCCCCGTCCTTAGAGGTGTTTAAGAAACATGCGGACATGGCACTTTGGGGACATGGTTTAATGGCCATGGTGTAACGGCCATGGTGTTGCTGGGGTTGACAGGTCATGTCCTTAAAGGTGTTTCCGTTGGAGAAGAATTCTGTGATTCTGAATGTCAATAATGCTTCTGGACAGCCACAAAATGTCTGTCAACATGAAAAAACCCACTCCTTTCTGACCATGAGAAATCTGAGGTAGGCATAAATTAGAACTCAGCTCACACCTTAACAGACACAAACCTGAACAATCCTTAATGTTCAAAGTCTCCTCTGGTTAAAAGCCCTGGTTGATTACTTGCTGCTGGCAGGTGCCAGAGCACCTACAGCCGTTGAATTCAGACTGATGAGAGAAGCATCCTTGGAAATCCCAGGATGCTAAATGAAGTCTTTGGAAGAACAGTCTACTCCTGCTTCCTGGAACTCTCTGACTGAATGAACCTTTGTGGTCCTCATCTCAGACTTGGCCTACCACACCAACTACTGATGAAGAATGAAGTACTCTTGCCACACGAGGGGTAGCTGATGAGATGGATGAAAATGTCTTTAACCACAGCAAAGGAGGGGACTGATATTACTGCCTCTGGTTGCTTTTCTCAGATGTAGCTTCAGATGAAAGAGTGATGAGTAAAAATGGATGGAGAGAGCTGAATGGCAGGACGGAAGGGTGGGAAAGTGAATGGGTCACAAGGAGTGAAAGCTTAAGGAAGGAGGCAGTGGACTTACCCCGGAGCCCAAGGAGTTGGCCTCGGTGAAGGACTACAGCTAGGCACAGGCAAGGAGTGGGGATATAGAAGGGCAGAGGGAGAGAAAGGCAGGATGGGAGAGAAGAAAAAGGTGATTACTGGGAGAAAATCCAGGGAGCAACAAAAATGTATAAAACCTAGAGAAACTGCAACAGGAGCTGCAGGCTCAGATCAGTTTATACCAACACTACCCTTCCTCACTTCGCTCTTATCTTACAAGAACAAATGTAGTATCAGAGATGGGAGAGGGACCACAGTCACAAGCATCCATTGCTGAAGTTCTGAGTGAGACCTTACTGCTTACCACATTTTTACAGAAACACTGAGAGACAGTGTTACAGGTTTATAGCAAAGCAGGCTTAACTGGAAGAGCAGCCCCAAGAAAGAATGAGCTTTAAATCAGGGATTCAGAAACAAGACCAAGATTCCAGCGTGCAAAGACAACTGTGTTGCTGGCTTCCTGCCACCAGCCCCAGGAACATCCACCTCAAGCAGCCTTAGTGGAGACCATTGCAGCCCTGACTTCCAGAAGGATACCACAGGGTTGCTTCTCTTACACAACAGCCATTTGCTTCTCAGATTTCCTGCTAGCAGTGGTGAGAAAATGTTTACTTTGCTGCTTTCTGCTGAAAGCAACTGCATTCAGCCTGAAATACTGCTCTCCCACTGTCATCTGGAACAGACCTGTAGAATTAGATGCTGACTGGCAGCTACAGAACTGGAATACTAAAAGCTTCAACTAAACTTCCAGCAATGCACCTATTAACTACTACTGCTGAGTCTCCTCACAAGGTTGGATTTGGGATAGGATCCTGATTTCTACTTGAGTTCTAAACTGAGTAAATGAAGCCCTTCTTAAGGTTAGTTTCTGGAAAATGCTGCTATGGACATATTAGGTGTCTATGCCAAAACAAGATTTCCAGAGAGATCTGCCAGGTGACTTCTCATGCCATGGCCTCCTTTTGGAGATTTACTGCAGTTCCCAAAGCTTTGTTTCTCCTGCTTTCCAGCAGCTATAGAATCAATACACATCAGTCTGCTCTGTCACGGTCATGCTACCATTCTAGGGATGGTAGAGAAAGAAATTACTTCCACTGAACTGAAAGGGACAGTTACAAACACCTACTTTATTTTAAACAGGTTAAACCACTTCAACCGAACAGTTAATTCCTTAGCAGGGAAGAGTTAAACGAAGGTCAGGGCTGCTTATGGTCAGAGCTCCTCTCTGTCAGCACTGCTATGGCTCAAAGGTGTTTCAAACGCAGAGCCTGGAGAGCATGAGCCCTTGGGAGCCATCTGCCACGCAGCACAGGTAACATGCAAAAGCACTCTTTGTATGGAGGGGTCACAGAAGTACCTCCAATAAGTGTCACTTACTCTCGGTCAGTGGAATGGAGATGACGACGCCGTTCCCTGTGCCCACCCAGAGGCGGTTGCCAGCGATGAGCAGGGCTGTGATGCGCACGAAGGAGAAGCCCAGCTTCCCGGTGCCTGCCGAGCATGTGTAAGAACCAAGAGTCAGTGACGCCTCTGCTCACAGAGTCTGCTGTAAGCAGCAGACTGTTTCCTGACAGTCCCTACCGCCTCACCTAGCATCTTGCTGACGTAAGGCTCAATGTCGACGTCTTGCAGATGTTGATGGCTGTGGGCATGGTAAAGCCTCAGAGTGGAGTCCAGGCGGATAGAAACCCAAACTCCGTCTCCAATCCATGCCAGCTGCCGCACCTGGCTCTCCCGACGAGGGTGGGCATCAAAGGATTTCTGAAATACCAAACAGGTGGACCGGTGCAAGTTCACAAAGGGTTTGCAATCATCTATACACATACTCCATTTCCCTCAACTGAGACCACTTGTTTGTGAGAAAATCTGTAAATGACAGCTGGCCTCAGAAGTTCTCTACAGTGTACAGAAAACTCTCTGCTTGAAGCAATGAGCTGTACTGCAGCTCTGCACACACTATGGTCCACTTCAGGAGCAAGAACATTTTAGAAGTCAAGAGCTACCAACATGCTTGGTAGAAAAGGAAAATACACAACTCTAGCATAAATTCCAAAGGTCAAACTGCCTTGGCTCACTGATGTGAGCTTTAGATTCAGCAATTCCCCATTTGGTCAGAATTAATCCAAGCACTGTCAAATATGTTTGTACCAACAACACTGTATCGAATTTCAACCTAAAGGCTATAAATATGCTTTTTTTTTCTGGGGCAAGTGGGATCACTGGGTCTGGGTAACTGTACATTCGTGCCACAATGCCTACAGAGGGAGAAGTCTTACATCATCTATGAATAGTAGCTGTAAAGCACATACATATTTGAACAGTCTGTGGCCACAAAGACTCACTATTAAAGGCAAAGAAAGCGCTCAGTTTAGACTTATCTAAAGATCTAAGATATGAAAAGAGAGGAAGGAATAAATACACCCCTGGCAGACTGGGTCATAACGTGACCCAGAATGACAGCCTGGGTCCTACAGTCATCAACTTCAATACCAAGGTTCTGCCTTTCCATGCACCGCAACAGAAATGGCTGTAGGAATAAACACGACATAGACATGTGCTGCCTTACCTCAATCTGCATTGTCTTAGGCTGGATAACATGGATTTTGTTCTTGTAGCCACACCAGACTCGATCATACACAACGGCCATGCAGCGGATGGAATGGTGAGTGTGACCAAGGTCCATTAGGTGGTAATTACTGAGATCCCACTGACCATCTAAGGTGGAAAAAAAAGTGTGGAATGATGCATCTCCTTCATGACATGTCAGTACAGAACAGAATCACCTACCTTTCCATGTCTATCTAGTTCCAGAGGCTTAGCTAACAGGCAGATAATAATTTTGTGTGTGTGTGAATTCCCATGGACCCACAATACTGCTTGGGCACAGCCTTATATTTAAGAAACACATGACTGTCCTGGAATTAGCTTATTAGATGTCCTGGCTTGCCTCATCCTTCTGCTGATGGGGGAAGCAAAGGCAGGAGGAAAACAAAGGGTTGGGCCATTACATCCCCTCCCAAAGTGATAAACAGGTACCCACAGGTGTTTAGGTATTTGTTAGTGTCTTGCCCAAGCATGGGTAAGCAAGCCCGGGTTTCACTTAATAGGGTCAGTTTTGCAAATGCCATTCTGCTTGGTGAATCTCTGTGGCCAAAGGAGCCAGTACACTCAGCAAATAATATAAACTGAGCTGTGTTGTAAGCAGTTGTGCTGCCTCTGCCTCATACAGCTGCCTCTGCCTCATTGCTCTGCCTCAGTGTGTGCTGCCTCTGCCTCTGCTCTATGTTCTGCTCTGCTCAGACAACAGGTTCTGCCTCACTGCTCTTGGCTTGGACAATATGTTCTTTGACTCATGCTTCAGATCAGCTTAACCCTGATGTTTTGGGCTTGAGCTACCTGGAAGCTTAAGTGCCTTGAGTTTACCAGGAACAGGCTCTAAATGTTTTTATGCAATCAGCCTGCATAGCCAGCGTGACATTGTGCTGAGACTGCACATGGCAAGACATCCTGCCTATACCTGAAAGCCTCCTGCCAAGACAGGAAGTCCTGGAGATACACAGATCATCCAGAGGAGCCAGGACCAGGTCAGAGACAGTCTGCCTCCTTTCCCCAGCACCCTGTTAAGTCTGGGAAGAATCAGAAGCCTCTGCGGCTGACAAGGCAGTAACAGAATTCCCTGAAAGCGTTTGGGTACTGTCTGAAGGTGTAGCTACCCCCACGACTCAAGAGATACTTTGTGAGTAAATACTTAAAGCCTCTTGTAATTCACCATTGCCTTCTGCCACAAGCAGAAGGGAGGTCCTTGAGTTCATCTACTGGGCAAGGGGAGTACTGACCACAAGAACCTTCTCTTCCAGTTTGATTAATGTTTATATATTTGCTAGTTATTTCTAGATCTAGTTAGTCCTTTGTACAATGATTCCATGACCGTGCAAAGAACCTATTATTATTCATATCAGTGGTTGGGGTTGGGGGTGTGAGACTCCTGGATATCAAAATTAATAAATAATATTAATTTTGGAAAAATACAATCTTGCATCAATTAACTACCCCTCCATAACAATGAAAATACAGTTTAGTGTGGTGTGCTGAAAGCTCTCCCAATCAGGCTAATTTAAAGATTCTTTTATTCTAATGAAGGGGCACAGGCTCCTCTAACAAGTTTAAACAAAACCAGCAGGGGCAGAAGATAGCAACCTGACAAGGCTACGTAGGACCCCGAAAAGCAAATGGACTACAGAGTCCTTGTGGCGGTGCCTCTCCTTGTCAGAGATGGACAATGTCATTTCCCAGAAGTGTCAAATCCAGGATGAGGAGGAAGTGTTCTCTTACACTTATTTTCTAACTAAGCAGACAGATACTCTGTACTTCACAAACAGATGGCCTCTATGCTTTTTCACATTTCTGATGGGAACTCCTTTTGTCAATGGTTAGGCTTGAATTCCTGACAAAGGCAGAATCAAAATCTAGATTGCCCAAACCCAGAAATCTCTGCATTTCAGTTTGCTGCATAAACTGCTACTCAATGCACAGCTAAGATCTTGATATGCAAATGCTAGTCACAGTTAGTGAATTCCCATCTGCTTTCCTACAATAGTGAGGAGGACAAGACATAAAGAATTAAAAAAAACCAAACATCCTGCAGTGATAGGATTACGACACATCAGATTACTCAGACATAAATTTTTCACAAGAAAACCTGACCAAAGGCTCCATTTGCATGGGATATCCAGAATTCCAGAGAATCCCAGCTCTGCCAGTTTCAAAGGCAGTGATCAATTCCACTACTTACAGAGAGCCCAGCATTTCTGGGATGCAGCAGGCCTACTTCCAACTGCAAAGACGATCTGCTCAGGTACAGCCTGAGCTGTGTGGAGCTCCCTGTGCAGGCAGTGTTACAGCCGATTTTTGGATGCACACTACCACAGCCCAAATGCATTACACTTCCCAAGCATGCCTCCAACAACTGCACAGCAAATGTATTCCTCAGTGTGCTGCGTTTGCGCCAAGTGCCACACAGAGCATTCACACACAGCTCTGTTTAGAAAAGCTCAGGGAATGGTATTAAAGTATGCCTTGGATGGTTTAGGAAAAGGAATGGCTATGCATTTTACCCATGTGTTTGCACTCTGGCGAGGCAGCACCTTTTCTTCTCCACTCAACATCATTTAATCCATTGCTACGCTCCTGGCCAAGTTTCATTTTCTCTTATTACACTGAGACTCACCTTCTCCACGGTGAAATATGGCTAGTGTTCCATCTGCCAGAGCAACAAGGACCCTCCCTTTCACATGCCTGAAATCACAGAGAAGTAAATATTCACAAAACTCTGCAGAAGTAAGGGACTAAAAAGATCCTTTCTGATATATACCCTCCCAACCTCCCCCCATCTTTATGCTCTCTCCACAATACTCATTCAGATTAGCACCTGCAGCAATATCCTGCAAGGTCAAAGGGTCATACTTCTTTCCTTCAAGGTAGTTAAGATATCTGCAAGTTTCTTGTTGAGCTAACTTCTCATTTGCACTACAGGCTCCATCGACTTCAAATTCCACCTAATTTACACTCCAGTGAAATTCTGCTTTTTTCCCCCTCCCCTCTTATTTCCACTCACTACTGCCAATCTCATTTAGTACCTTACCACTGAATTGGGTCAGGTCTGCAATCGGGCAGGAAAATGGCTCAGTGTGAGGCAAAATCTTGGGAAATTTTCCTCACTTAGAAGAGCAAAGAAAAAGGTGACTGACAGAGAGCTGCTGACCCCACCTAAAACACCATTTAGACACTGAAGCCTCTTGCCTTGGCATCCCTTGGCACATGCACTTACACGAGGCTCAGCACAGAGTCCTTGAGCTTGATGGAGTGCAGACACTTCTTCCAGTTGGATACAGCCGAGTGCACGTAAAGCCTAGGAGAAAGGAAACATTGGAAGGGTTAGTAGCAAGGCCCCACACCTTGAGCCCGACTAGGCTTGAGTCTTTTCTTTTGGTAGGAAAGGCAGAGGTCAGGTAAGAAAGTGAGGTTTGATTGCCAGTGATGAGCTGAGGGCTCAAGACATCAATGAAATGATGTTCATGGGAAGTGAACTGAAGGTGTGCAGACATGAAAAGCGGAGCCCAAAGAATGGAGGTGACGGAGAGATCTGCCAGCCTAAGGGCAACCTACCAGCCGTTCTGTGCTCCCAGCCACATGGTGGGGGCAGCACTGGTGCAAGTCCCAGCAGCATCCCCACTCAACTCCTGATCTGGTAGTGTTGTGCTTGACTCAGTCTTCAGCTGCCCGTTCTCCCTGAACATGCAGAAGAACACTATTAGGAGGCTTCAAAGGCAGCAGCACACAGAAATGCCCTTTTATGCCCACAGTCTGGCACTCGCAAGCTGATAAAGGCTCCTGTATACAAAACTGCTTCATTTTTTCCAGTGTTTTTTAATTGCTAGACTCCCAAGTCTGCAAAATTTGCAAAACTTCCTTTTTTCCTCACCAATACAAATACCCCAAATTTCCAGAACTTAACTTAATGTTTGGCAGTACTGTTATATAAATAATCTTTTCTCTGATTGTTTCCAATTTTAACAGAAACAACTCAAGAACTTGGCCACTGAGGAACAATTTCTATCCAAGACCTTCGGCTTCCTCTTCAGGCCATCACATCGGACTCATTTGTAGTAAGAATTTTGGGGTGACGAATATGCTTTCTTCATTACTTTTACAGTACTGCTAGAACAAATCAATCACCTTCTGTTACACCTGAATTGATAAGCTCCTTCAGTAGAAACATGCACTTCAGAAGATCTGGACAGGTTTACACTCATACTGAGAGATCAAGTGTTTGCATTTCAGCAGTTGACACTGTCTGCTACAGGCTGAACCATGGTTATTTTCATGTCTGTCTTTCCCTATCATCTTGTCTGTAATCTGGGCACAAAACTGGAAAAAATTTGACACTGTCAGAAGATCAGGCTGGTTCTCCTGTCAAAAAGGTTATGAAAACAGAGCTGATAAAGATCTGAGCTGGCACTTTGGCCACATACTGCCTACCCATTCTGCCTGAGAGGTGGTTGTGCAGGGACTGGGTCTGTGAACACGTGCTCCGTGAGTGGTCCAGGCTGGGCCTCAGCAGGCTCTCCTTCACTTGTACCATTCTCTGGTACCTCCGTAGCTTCTGTGGCCTCCTCAGTAGACTGGGACTGGTTGATCTTCCCGTTGCAGACAGCAGCCATCTCACCTAAAAGATAAAGAACAGTGTGAGAGACGCTGGAGAATGAGCTGTCAAGAGCTATACAGAAATCAGGCTATTGAGCTTTTCATTTATCCTTCCTTGCCAAACTCATCAACTCCTGAGCCTGCACCAAAGATGGCAGCAGAGTTCTGCTTGGGTGGGGAAGAGAGTGTTTTAAAGTGAGGTAAAAATCTCTGGCCAGCAAAAGATCAGAAGATCTCCATGGTTGCCCACTGCAGTATGGAGTCAGCAAGAGCGTCATTACAGTTTTCATATGGGCTTAACCGACTTCCTAAGACATAGTTCAGAGAAGAAAGACAATGAGAATCACCCGTCCAAAATACTCTCTTATATTACCCCCACAGGTTGCGAGGTGTGGATCACTCACAAAGAAAATGAAGGTTCTAAAGAGAAATGTACCAAAAGACTCTTTGGTTGTCCCATATTGCATTAAGAAACTTCTCAAGGCCTCTGAAGTAGTTGCCTCTGGGACAGGAAGATGCAGCTCTGTAACTGTAAGCTCTTATGAGACTAGCTAGAACTGGAATGCCATCAAGTTTTATGTTCCAAAACTCACTCTGTCCCTTGTCCAGCACAGGTGTGTCACCACGTGAGGAACAGTTGCTTCGTGGTACATTGCAGCGGGTTGCACAGCCCACCAGAGTGATTCCTGCCAAGACACCATCTGTTCCAGACGACTCTTCAGGATTTACATCTCCCTCCAGAAAGATCTCTCCTGGAGGATAATCACTCTCACTGGCCGCTGAAGGGCAAAGAACAGATTCTCCCATAAATCTAGCTGTCACTGCTGATTTAAACACAGTAGCTGTCCCGAGGGAATCACAGGGATGGAAGATGCTGATGCTTAAAGTTCACTGCCCTAGGGAGGGACCACAGCATCAGTCAACATCATGGCAAATCCTCTCATCCCTAGCATCAAAATCCAGGCCTGCTACACAGCCCTCCAAACCTGGACAAGACTCACTCTTGCTTCCAAGAGCCATTCTGTATGTGCCAAAGGGACCACTTACTAAATGTTCAACAGTTGAGGGATCTCCACAGAAAGGTCCTACAAGAAGGCAAGATCTGAGTTATGGTTTTGAGGGACAATTACAGAATGCATCAGAGTCCCAAGGCTAGTTCTGAACTGAGTATGCTACATTTGTCACTTCTCATGGAACAAGTCATCCTGTGCAGATCTCAGTCAGTGCCTGGGCTTCACTTACCAGGGATGCTGGAGATGCAAAGCACATGAGCGTTGCACACAGTGAACTGGTCCACCACTGTGCCAGGCTGATTGGCATCAATAATTACAACTTTACTTGTTGACAGTGTACTGGTGAGGATCCAGACACGACTGGATGTGGCATCCATTTCATGGAGCTCCTTTGCCTTTGGGAGAACAAACGTACAGGCACAATCAGGGCTCCTCTCAGATCAGACTGAGCACATTAGTGCTCAGCAACATTTTCACATGTAAAGACCACATAGTGATGGCTTCAAAGGGCCAAGCCTCTTCCTAGTTGATGCAAATAAACAGTATGAGCTATGTAACCATTGTTTAGGTTTCTGCTCTACTATCTGGAGCACTGGACAAGTCTGACTCCCTAGGACAAAGAAGAGTTTGGCCGCTAATTCTTCTTCTGACATGTCTGGCTAGGCTATCACTGAACAATGACTGCAGAAAGAGTACCCTGAAAGCTGGGATGCACTCAGCCCACCACCTTAAGCAAGCTGAACTCACTTGAATATAGAGCAGCAGCCTAAGACAGTTGTGGGAAAAAAACCCACAAACCAGAAAGGGTAAAACATTCTGTTATTATCCACAAATTACAGATTGGGTTTTTGGAAAAAAGCCAAACACTTAAGACTGTTAAAAAACCAGAGCTGAAATAAATTTCAAGAACTTCAGTTTCTGAATCAACTAAACTCAAGGACTCTGCTACATCTATGTTCTTTTCACCAAAGTCTGCCTCAATTTATTTGTTTTTAATTTCCAGTGATGATGACTGCATCATCTTCTCAAAATCTCAGCAAGCACTTGTTTACTTGTTATAAGGAGCTTTTCCAAAGTTTCACATGTTTCAAAAGTAGCAGATGGAAAGTTTTACCCTGGATAAGTTATCCCAAATGACACAGAAAGGGACTGAGAAGCCAGAACACCACAACCCAACCCTGCAAGACAACACCTCAGAAATGCAGGGTAGTGGAGAGATAGCAGCTTGTAGTGCAGTATAAAGGCACTGGGAGAGAAAGCACATCAAAGATGGAATGATAAAAAACATCAGAGGGAAAAAGAAATGCATTTATTTTTCTGACCTTTTTCTTCTCAGGAGATGTATGGTTACTTTTGTTGTTCTCGCTTTCCCCTTCCCTATCGCAAGTGAGAGGATCACGTCCAGGATCCAGCTTCTGCCCGTTCCCAGACTCCTGCTCCAAAGGTTTCCATCCCGTAAGATTGACTCCAGCTGCACACCACAGCTAAGTAAACAGAAACAGCAATCTTGAACAAAGAATTCTGAAGATCCAAGGTCTCTTTGAATTCAGGCACCTTTGCACAGAACTGTGGACACATGTCAAAGGCCTCAAACATCCAGTTGGAAACAGCATATCAACTTCTACTAGAAGATGCAGTCAGATTTGATGGAGGTTAAGGTAAAGGTCCTCTGTAATCTAGTGAAAATCAGTCGTTTTTTTAACAGGTATGACTAAAACACTTAAAAGATAATAAATCAGGTGCCTAACTGAAAACAGGCTTCTGAAATGTCCCAGCTTTTCTGACTCTGGGGCTCTTAAGCCTTTGTAGTAAAGCAAGCAGGGCAGGTGTTAACAGCTGGGGATACAGTAAGTTTGACTACCCTGCAGAGACTGGGACTACAGAGGACAGGCATTCACAGCACTCCTGTTCCCAAGTCCTTCCTCCCACTCCACCCTTCTGCTTCCTCACACACTCCTCTGAGCAACACCCCCCTTCAAAAAAAAAAAGCAAAACAACCCCACATCACTGTTTCTATTATCTTGGAAAGCTATTTAAACCACTAACACAACAAAAAATGAAGTTAAAAAAAAAATTAAAAATCAAGTTATCTGCTGGTTTAGCTCCCTATGTAAAAATACAAAGAAAGCAGCACACTGCAGATTTTTCTGAAATCAAATTTAGCTAACCTCCTATAAGTTATTTTCAGACAGTTTTTACGACAATGCTGGGCACAGGACTACAGAAATAAATACTGGACTTATATCCAAAATCATAAAGGAAATGCTGGACAGAGCATTCTCCAGATCCCACCAATCTTCTAGAAACAACTAACGAGGTAAGAAATTTCTTACAACGTAAACATCAGAATGACAGAGAGAAATCATCTCTGAGTGAAGTTAATGACAAATTATTTCAAACCAACTAGCTACAGCAGATAAATGTGCTACTTGCAAAGGGATGACCAGCTGTTAATCTATTCTCCACTGGAATTCTATTAAAAATATTCTAGGACTGCCAATCACAGCTTCACAAACATCTGCTCCAGATGATTTTGGTCTGGAACAGCGAATCCTGTTACCAGTGGAATATTAAAAATGAGTGAAACACATTTTTAGTCAATTTTTGTACTGGTTTGTATGATACTCTAAGGAGTCTTAGCCAAAGCTTTCTATGCATATAATGTTGCTGCTATTAAGAGTTGCCTCAAAAAAGAATGAGATGGAAGACAGAAACATGGAAGCCGGCAAGCAGAACCATCTGGGAATGATGTCCACACAGAATACGTCTCCCTGCATACACTAGGAACCACTACTCACAAAAAGGAAGCAGAAGGTAGAACTAGTTTGAAACAGAGGAGGCTGAGGGGAAACCTCATTGCTGTCTACAGCTACCTGAAAGGAGGTTGTGGAGAGGTTGGTGCTAGTCTCTTTTCAGAGGTAATTAGTGATAGAACAAGATGGAATGGCCTCAAGCTGCCACTGTGTAGGTTTAGGTTGGACGTTAGGAAAAAAATTTTCCCAGCAAGAGTGGTCAGGCATTGGAATGGGCTGCCCAGGGAGATGGTGGATTCACCAACCCTGGAGGTGTTTAAAACTTGTTTGGATGTGGTGTTTGGGGATATGGTTTAGGGTGAACCTTGTAGAGTAGGGACATCAGTTGGACTTGGTGATCCTGAGGGGCTTTTCCAACCAAAATGTTTCTGTGATTCTGTGGATTTGGAATACATCACGTGAAAAAAAATAAAAATTGTTGTAAAACTTAGTCATGTAACAACCAAAATACTTTGCTTATCCCATGTTCCCCTTCTGGACTGGAATGGTATGCAGAGACACTGTACCTTCATGGTTGGGTCCTTCTCTACTAGTGGGCGACAATACACAGGCACGGGGACGTTTTTCATGCGAGTGTCTTCCTGACCACCATTGGGACTCAGCTGTGGGGAAAGAGAAGACAAAAGAAGACATCACAAAGCTGTAAACACCAGGCTATGGAAAGAGAGGTGTGGACAATATGGCAGAACAAAACTTTCCAGCCTCAGAGACAAGTGCTGCTGAGGCTTCATCTTACATATTGTATGAAACAGACTCCCTACAGGGATGGGAGCAGCCTACATAACAGCCTGCCTCTCTCACTATGATACTGTGTCCCAGCTATGGTCAACAAAAGGCTATAGACTGCATTTCTGACAGAGAAAGGATTGTTAATGAATGCTCTCTGCAAAGAAATCAGAACACTGCTATTCCCTTCCATCATGGCTTGAAACTCATTCATGTTCAAGCCACATTGCATTACTCCTTCCTTTCAAGAGGTCTTTGACCATTCAAATAAAGCAGAGGCTAACAAGTGGGGCTGATGACATTCGATTTTCTGTTACTGCTGGGGAGAAGTGGGAGCAAACTGCTCTCTACTTGTTTTTTATACTAAATGATTGGTAGAGTTCACAGAGTATAAATGAAATGCTTCCTCCACTGGCTTTGGTGGAGACACACAGAGCATCAGTCTGACCTGTGCCTACAGATATCATACAAATAAAGCACGATGTAGCACCTCTAAACAAAAAATACTTAAAGACCAATGCCAAGGTTACCAGTGGGAGAATTAGGTCTTCACTAATTGGGGTTGTTCAGCCTGGAGAAGAGAAGGCTCAGGGCAGACCTCATTGCACTCTACAACTACCTGAAAGAAGGTTGTAGTCAGGTGTAGGTTGGCCTTCTCTCTGAGGTAACCAGTGGCAGAACAATAGGACACACTCTCAAACTGTGCCAGAGCTTGATGTTAGGAAGAAGTTCTTCCCACAAAGAGTGACTGGGATTGGAAGGGACTGCCCATGGAGGTGGTAGTCACCATCCCTGGAGGTGTTTAAAAGGAGACTGGATGAGGCACTTAGTGCCACAGTTTAGTTAACTAGAAGGTGTTAGGTGATAGGATGGAGTCGATGATCTCAAAGGTCTTTTCCAATCTGGTTTATTCTGTGACTCTGTGATTTTACTGTGAGGAATGATATCCCCTCAGCTGGTCCAGAGAGTGGTCCCTACCTGCTTGTACTTGGCAGGGAGGCTCCAGCCGCAGGCCTGCAGTCTCCCGTCGTCGTTCCGCACGTGCTCTCGGACCTGGCGGTACTGCTCCCGCTTCTGCTCCCGGCGTGCTGAGGAGGTACAGTCACTGAGGAGAGAAGCAATACCATGACTTCTCAAGCCACAGTTAAAAGCACGAGCTGAAAGTTAGCATAGCAAAAGGAGAGATCAAAATTCTGTTAAGACTGAGACACAGACAGCCCTAATCTCTAACTCCCTGTTACCTGAGCCATGTGGTAGGCTAAATCACTGGCATCTCCACTTCAGTGCTCCAAAAGCCCTTCAGAAACAGAGAATCAACTTGCACTTTCCATAAGACCTGTGAATCTAGGAGATTGCACCAATTTTTTCTTTGTTCTTACAATTTACTGATCTAATGTCTCCATCAGGAAGGCATTCTGAGTTCTGCCTCGTTTTGTTATCATTGACTTTTTATTTTTCAGCTTTCTCCCCTGATGAAAAAAACATGCACTAACTGCTGTTGAAACTGCTGGCTCCCTCAGAACAACTCCAGCTTTGCACTGGTAAAATTGATCTGTAAGCTCTTATGTTCTGTTTTAATACAAATAAAGACTGCTGGGAATATCAGTTCCAGCTCTCAACATTTTGTTAAGTGTCCTTCCAAGGTACAAACAACATCAGCAAAAAAAAAAATAATTCAATCCACAACAAACCCCCCTACTCATGCACACATAACGACATACACACTTACACCAAAACCAACCTCCTGCTAAAACAAAACACTTCCCTCCACATGCTTCCTCCCCTGGGGAGAGGATGAGAGAACAAAAGCTTCTGACAGAGGTTAGTCACGTCATTTAATGCACTGCTGGAAAGCACTCAAAACACCACACAACGACTATGATATTGTCATCAGAATAAAAGAAGAGAATAAAGACAGTGGATATTGATAAAACATAAATTTACCCTTCTAAAGACAATCTCTTTTCTCCTGATCTAGCATATTTCCAACAAACCCTTCTTACTGCAAAAGTTATGATACTTTACCATCACATTTTATTGAGTCCTCCCAAGGAACAAACCACAGATCGAACTGCACAACCTCCTATCAGCAGAATGCATTCTGAAGTCAAGTCTCCCTTCATGTCACAGACAATGAATAGGAAGAAGCCTTTGCAGCAGCAACACTTAGAGGTTCTTCTTTAGCACAGTTAAAATTCAAACCGATACTGTAACCTAAATATGCTGTTTAGACAACTTTTGCCTTCACCTAAACTCCTTGTTAGCAGGGTTGGGCAAGGCTTTCCACTCCCTTGTCCCAATGCTGCCAGCACACTTTCCCACAAAGGTCTACTTTATTCTTGCAACCCTCATGAGGCTCAAAAGTCACAGCAGTGCTGTGTTAGGGAGCACAGAGCTTGCTGAGTCCATCCATGTGATACTGGTGAGTAAAAGACCTGGGAGTTAAAGCACTAGATATGGACACATATTAAAACCCCACTGACTTTCTCAAAAGCAGGAGACAGATTATTTTCAGAAAAGTTGTTACTTGGGAGAGCTGCTGGGGAGCAGGCTTGGCACAAAGCATGTGACTCACTCCTCAGGGAAGAACTCCAGGGTGCGGCTGCCGGAGGAGATCTGGCACATGGTGTGACTGCGCCGCTGGCTGAACCCTGCTGTTGTTGGAGACTTGTAGTGGATGTTCACAGATGGGTAGGTCCTCTTTGCTGGTGGGGGACTCGAGGAAGAGCTGAACAGACGGCTGAAGCTGAGGACAGACAAAAGCCAATAAATAACAGAAGAGGTGCCTGGGGAGACAACATACCATGCAGTCCTAACAGGGGAAGGAAGAGAGGTGTGCAGTCAGTAAGCCCTTCATGAAAACTGCCCAACTTCAAACATGGTGCCAAGTCTTCTATTTGATTGACATAAAGTGTTCTTAGCTTACAGAAAAATGTATTGTCTGAAAAAAAAAAAATCTTTATTAAAACTGATTGTGAGCATGTGTGTGTTTCCATTCCAACACACTCAATCTTTTATAGATTGTGAAACAAAACCAAAGTGGATGTTCAGCTCTGATTTTCATTAAGGACAAAAGAAGCCCTTAAAGGCAAAAGGGTTCAGCTAACAACACTTTAAGCTGATATTTCACTAATGTAGAGTCTATTAATTGCTGTCTAAACTAGAAAGAGCAGCACTTCCCCTTTCTTAATCTTACACAAACCACCAAAGAACTTACAACTGCCAGATGGTGGATTTCTTCTTCTCCTGGACAGACGGGTGCTCACGGGAAGCTCTACAGACAAACATACCAAGTCAAGGTCAGCATCTCTTACCCAGGTTTCTGGCAACCAGCAGGCCACTTCCATCATGGAAGCCATGTCAAAATTCAGAATTCTTTCTAACATGTTTCAAAACACAACAGAGGAAGTGATATGCGCTGGTCTTTAATGGAAATGCATCCAACCACTTTATGTTGCAGTGCTGACGTGAATTGCGAAGTGTGTTCCATTTGAAGTTTTTAGCAACTCCCTTCAATGTTATTATTGCCACAGTACCAGTCTGTTAACTACAGACTCCAGCAGCATACTCATTTCAAGCCATAGTATTTAGAATTCACTAGTCAGAAGCAACCTAGCTGAATTAGCACACAAAAAACCAAGTAAGCCAAACAACTGCCTAGTGTCTCCATATAATAATGGCAAGTTGAGATTAATAGCCCAGGTTCAGGAATGAGAGAGAGAAGACTCAGTGTTAGGAGAGAAGCATCTACAGTTGGGAAAGTTTTCAGCACTTCTCAACCCGTATCTTGGCGGGAGTTGCATTGACCACAAAGTCACACGTGACCAGGGTCTACCCTAAATAGGAATCTTCAGCAATATCCAGTCTCACCTGATCATCTCTGTCCACCTGACAGCCTCCTGGAGCTCCATCAACCTCTCTTTGTACTGGTTGCGCTCCATCAGAACCCGAGCCATTTCCACACGGGTGAAGCGACGGCGCTGAGCAATGGGAATGTTGTCCTGCAGGGGGGAGGAGCACTGCTTCAGCCCACAAAAGATGGAAGGGGATTGATGTTAGTACAGGGCAAGTCAGGAGACAGAAAGACATATTTGTTAGTTCTCCTTTTGTTCTTTTTGATTATCCTCTGATTTCCCCATGAGAGGTGCCAAATTATTGCCCAGGGACCTCTGGGGTGTTCTGCAAACCCATGGAAATTAGAATTAGAACCACCACCAAACTGAAAACCTCACAGGGGCTATTGCCAGCAAAGTGCCTTGATAGTCTGCAAGGAATTATGAGAACTGACAGTAGTTCGCTGATGCAGAAATTTGGAAACCAAAATTTTAGTCTGTTAGTAAATCCAGTCACAAGCAGCAGGGAGCAAGCACCATGTAATGTCATCTGTCCCCTCAAGAGGACTAGAAAGGTGTTCTGTTAGCACACACTGATAAAGGTCAGGGTACAAGGAACAAAAGAAAAGCCTTTCCCTCTCTGGTGACACAACCTGGCCTTCCAATGAGGGCACGCACGGCTTTGGGTTAGGAGGCAACAGAAATGAGATTCTGTTTGTTTCGAGGGGTGGAACACGAAAAGAACATGGCTAAGTATCTTGGAGAAACCATCTGTCCAAAAAGAAATCATAAGGGTTTGGGGAACTCATTACTAGGAAGTAGCACTGGGTTGTGCCTGGACTGTGTCAGTTCCCAAACTCAGCCTGGCTGATAAGAACTGCTGAGGGTTGGAACAGAGCAAATGAACCAAGTCTCTCTGGACTGAGAGTAAACCTGTATGACCAGTCAGAACCAAGCACTGTAGAAACAAAAACTAATTTTAAACACTCGGAAAAAAAAAAAAAAAGCAAAAAAGAAAAATGAACCCCCCCAAAATCTCCTGTCAATTGCAGTCGTCTTCTGCACTTCACAACCACAACCTCAGCCTTTTACAATCTACCTAAATTCTCGACGGAACAAGTTCACCTTGGTTAGGACAGGAGGACAAGGCTAAACTGAACCTGCTCCAATACTTTTGACAAAGTAAGCACATACTGAAAAGCTGTTTATCTAATTTCCTCTCCTAGCAGAGGGACATCTACAAAGAAAATCTTTGTTACTGCTTTAATTTGCTGTCACAGAAGAACAGTCCATGAGCCTCCTCTGCCTGTAGCCTGTAACAGACAGTACAGGCTTATGTAAAAGAAATGAGACAAATGAAAAAGGCCCAAGACTGAGATTACAGAACTAAAAGGCGGCAGTGACTGTTGTAGAGCTATCTGTGTAACCTGGATTTCACTGCACAATGTCCTCACAGTTTACTGCCTCACTGACAACATGGAGACAAGCTCTCCTAGAGGAGCCTTGAAGACTGTAAGACCCTGACAGAAACCACACTGCACACTAGACAGTAAACTGAACCTGGGGAGAACCACATGAAGCAGGAAGGTTTCTGCAGAAACCACATGGTGTCAGCTGCTCAGCTTTGCTCAGCCACGACTGGGGAATCCTATGAAGAAGTAACTTCACAGCATCTGTCCACTAGCAATGCTCAGCAGCAACAACACAGCTCAGGAGCTCTGCCCTCATAGCTAACAGAGGCAGACTGATCAGTGTGTCAGAACTCAGACATATGAGGTGATACAGAGTAAGTACATAAACCCTCTTTCCCCACAGGCATTTTAGTAATGTAATATACCAATTCTGTACAGAGATAGCTGCTTACATCCTCCACCTCCTCTTTGGGTTCTCGCCGGGCAACAATCGCTTCAGATTTCACTCTAGGAAACAGGAAGAAAGGCATCAAACCACCAAGTGACACCACGGTTGGCCCCGATGGGTTTTGGGAGGAGATTCATCTGTCTGCATGCATCACGAGGAAATGTTCCCCAGCTGTGAGCTAAGAGTACAAATATGAGGTGCTTCTCTCTTATTCCTCCTGTCACACATCTTGTCACTCTGAACATACAATATTTGGCAATATTGTATGAGCTCTTTGATTAAATGAATGGACATTCACTTTTCTAAAAGTTGTCTTGCCTGCTGCAAGAATCAAGCTCTTGACAGTTCCTCACAAAACTATTTGGTCTGAAATTTCCTTTTTCAAAAGTTTTTTTGCACTTTTTAAAATTGCTAATTGAAACTCTGAATGCTTCACTCCAAGCAGCCTGGATTTGCAGTTGCTGCTGCACAATCCTAAGCCTCAGGAGGGTTTTCTAGGGCTTGATAAACCATTTAAATTCAATTTAAAAAAGGTAACAATAAAAGTATTTCAGCCACCTACCATCAAGCCTTTCAGTGCTCTGTAAGGTACTTTTGAATTCCAATGCTAAACTTCATGAGGGAGACAGAGTAAAACTAACAGAGGAGGTGAGGTTATTGCCCATGTCTTTCCAGTTTCTGCGGCTGCAAGCGAGTCACTCACCTTTTCAGCTCCTCCTCCAGCTCCTTGACTCTGGTTTCCATTTTGGCTTTGGCCTGTTTTGTTGCTTCAAGCTCTCCCTTCAGCACCTCTTGCTCTCCAGACAGCTGGTCCACCTTGGCAATCAAATCATTCTTCACAACGTTCAAAGCATTTCTTAAAGGTGTGAAAGGGACAATAAGCAAAAATGCACAAAACCAGCAGCTGTCCATATGAGAGACCTGAAACTAAAGCCACAGGTACTACAAGGAGAGTTGAAACAAGTGTATTTAACAATTCAGTCCATCTGTAACTCAACAGAAAAGTAGATTCTGGCAAGAAGGAGCTGCAGAGTACACTGAAATCACATTAATCAGTTGAGATTTGCCCAGTCTCACATCCTGACTGATGGGCCAAAAACTCCCTAAGATGGCAGAATACTGCAAAATGCAAGTAAGTGTACAGTAACCTGAAACATGCATAAGGTTCAGACCTGTTTTTAAGAGGATGAAGATCTGAAGCATGCCTTTCTGAACTGCTAAAACAATCTGTAACTGTAGGTAACTGGATGATGGTGATATAAATAAGCATTTCCAGGTCCTTTATATTGTTTGCTTCTGTTTCTCTTTTATCAACTATTAAATCTTTGAAATCTCTTCTCTATAATAACAAACTTTTTGAATAGCAAACTCTGCAAATAAAAAGCAGCACATGCCTAGAGACTTCACCCAAGTTCCTGTGAAAAGGAAAGAGGAAAGTTGCTCAGAAAAGCAACTCCTCTTCTACAACTGAAGGAACAAGAAGTATTTAAGAGAGATAAATGAGTAAGCCTGAGGCAGGAGTTCTACTTCAAGATGCCATTTCATTTCTAAGTAGGCAGGCAGTTCAGAGCACACAACGGTTCCTTACTTGGTCTCCAGTAGCTGTGAGTTCTCCAACAGCAGATTCCCCACTTCTTTGCCCATTCCTGAAAAGAAAGGCCAGGCAGTTGTCACTTGCTCTCCTAGAAATATGAAATTTGTGTGGCACTACCTGACTCATGCTTGAGGAACAGAAACCAGTTTTGTTAGGCCTCCCTAGGCTTCTGTGTTCTGCTGTGCAGAGTGGAGTGCCTCTTGCTGAAAGACCATGCAACACAAGCAGAGACACTCATGTGTCCTTCTGTAAAGGGCAGACCTAACTTCTTAACTCAGTTTTCACAGACTCCCTTGAAAGGGCCAGAGAGGACAGTTTCAGTAATGCAAATCAGAGGGAAGTCAAGCCAGTAACCCCTGGCTCAGTCACGAGCTATTGCAGCCAGGCTTTACCATCACTTATACAGAGAGGGGCAGAAGCTGATGGGTTTTTCAGAGGACAGCACACTCCTGTCCAAACTGTTGGCCAGATCTGCACATTAAGTCATTTTCTTTCTTTCCAAGTGTAAGCCAATTTTTCTGTTTCTCAGGACAGATTTGGGATCATGGTTATGACCAGTTTCAAGTGCATGAAAGGCTTCCCATTATCAGCCTGCCATCAGAGAAGCTCTAACAGGACTTTAGCTTGTCTATTGCTCTACCTACCTTGAACACTTCTCATAGAATCATGGAACGGTAGGGATTGGAAGGGACCTCTAGAGATCATCCAGACCAAACCCTCTGCCAAAGCAGGATTTTTGCCCAGGGATGCTCCCTCCCTGGAGGTGTTCAAGGCCAGATTGGATAAGGCCTTGAGTAACCTGTACTAGTGGGAGGTGTCCCTGCCTATGGCAGGGGGTTGGGACTAGATGATCCTTGAGGTCCCTTCCAACCTTACCATTCTATGATTCTACCTAGGGCAGGTCACACAGGACCTTTTCTCAGGGAAGTTTAAAGTCTGAAGTCACAGCTTGATCACTTAGGACCCACACTCAAGAAGATATCTACATCAGACACACTGCACTCGCACTGGGGGATTAGCGGACGAGGACTGCAATATGCAGATTGGGCTGAAAGCACTCAAAAATCCGGGGCCAAGCGTGAAGCTCAAATTCACTTTTTCGTAAAATCAAATGGAAAGGTATTTAGGGACCAAAAGCACTTCTGGATTGTTCCCTGCTGTCAGGGACTTGCTGACTCCCAGCATCAGCTTCTGTCTAACACTGGGGAACAGAGGTCACCTGAGAACTAAAGGCAAAGAATCTTCTCCCTGTCAGGGGACAGTGCAGAGGGTTGCATTTTGTTCTCACAACCATCAGTGTTTGTGCTGAAGTGCTCCTTGTCCTTGCCCTCTGAACTAGCTCTTTCTTTACAGCAAAGACATCAATGGTTTTCACGATTTGTTATTTGCTCGTTAACAAATATTTGCAATAAAATAACAACACAAACTTGAAGCCAATGGAAGTTAGAGAAACATGGCAGCATACAAGAAGTGAGAACACATCACAACACTCCAACATATAGATCCTCTTCCCACAGTTAGATGGGATGAATTTATGATGGCAAAAGCAAATTCCCAGCAAGAATGAGTAAGAAGCAGCATTTTTAAATACCTTTTGAAAAGTTAGTAGACAGATAATTAATCACTTTGATGTTTCAGGCAATGTGTTCTTTGGGTGCTGTGCCAAAGAATACTGCAGACAGAGTATGTGACACTTACTGCAGTGCTAACTGCAGTGTATTTTTCATCTGGAAAGCTGAATGACCTGTGGCCCTTTCTTTTGTGGCTTGCCTTATGTTGATGGGAAGACCAAAGTCATGTGTTTGTTAAATTATTTTCCTGTTCCTTTTCAGTGATTCTACAAATGATCAAATAAATATTAAGCCAGTAAGATAGTAAAATGGCACAAAGGACATCACAACTGCTGAGGGGCATTGAGGGAAAGAGTTCATTCCCCTTTTTTTTTAACTCAATATTTTTCCTGCCCATTCTTAGCTCATCTGTCCATTTTGGTTTTGGCATAGTAAGGAACTCTGGTGAACAGGGTGAACTATCATGCCAAAACTAAAGGCTATACACGGCATCTCAACTATCAGTATCCTCACCACAGATTCTACCTTATTTGTGTATGACACAGTAACACTCAAACCTTTAATAGTGAGAAGTCTGGAGGGAAAAGTTTTGCAATAAAGAAATGGATGAGAGTCTCAAGTGCCACAGTATACATTTTGAGATAACCTTACCCAGGAACAGAACAAACACTTTGTAGGGACTGAAATGAAATCTCTTCAGCCCTTTGTGGCATGGAGCAAAGGGAAGACAGGTCTGGGCAGAGTGCTGTGTAACAGAGCCCATTCTACACTGTTCACCTGCCACAGCCAGGCAAATAGTGTGAAGCATCAAAGTGGATAATCAGCTACAAGAAACAGAAAAATTCCCAAACCACCACAACTGAGCAGCTGTGTCCTGCTTCTTGGAGGGGTGATACCACCGTCACAAAAAAAAAAAAAAAAAAAAAAAAAAAGAAACAAAGACAAACCAAGGTAATAATGCAAGACATATGGAGGGATGTTGAGTGAATGAAAGAAATTTAGACAAAAAAACCACATTAAAATTAAAAAAAAAAAAAGAAAAAGAAAAAAAAAAGAGAAAAGGCCTTGGCCTTACCAAAGAAATCATCCCGTACTATGAGAGCCATCCCATAGGAGAAAGGGAACAGAAAGAGATGGGGACAAAAGGGAAGAAAGGAAGAGAACAAAAGCAGCCATTAAGTACTGGTCTGTGAACAGCAAACAGAACAGCTCATCAGCACCTCTCTACTCGGCTATGCTGCCACCTGACACTCCTAGCAGCCTCCCTACAACTTGCTGTGCTGCAGGCAGGGCTGTACAGCTGAGATTGCAGGCCACCCTGGCGTGAACTCACCTGCTCTTACATCTTCTTCAGCTCCCCTGACTACATATCTCTGGTTTTCCCATCCCCACAACAAAAGTAGTTCAACAGACATTATGAGCAGGGTGAGGGAAGGACAGGGGCAGGAGAGAGAACAAAAGGGGGGCTGGATATCAAAAGTTCTCATCTGGCCTTTTTGCACAGGCCCAAACCCAGTTCCACTCTGCAACAAACTCCAACTCAACCTCAGCAGGAGGCTTTCTGAGAAAAGACCACAAAAAGAAGCTTACAGTAAAAATAGTTTGAACAAAAAGAATGATGCCACCCCTTTCTGTTGTAAACTCAGAGTGCCATCACCAGGAGGTGCTGGGCAAAAGCAAGTGACAGAACTCATCGCCACATGGCACTGTGCTGCCTTTACTGAAGGGAAAACTTCATTCAACATGCACTGAAATCAAGAGAGGTTCCCTTGACTTCATGTAAAATTGCATCAGGGTCCAAGCATATTTTATGGAAAGGTGCAAACCTTTTGACAACAGAGCATAGCCCTAACGTGGTGAGTCTCATTCACCAAAAGACAAAAACATTACTGAAAATTCTGCCAGAAATGCAAAGTTTCCACAGAAGGCAGAGACTTTGCCACTCCATCAAAAAAGTCTCTGTAATATCACTGTAGCTATTCCTGAAGAGAGCCACACCTAACCCACAGTGGCCATCACATGCAGAGAGGGATTCCTCAGTCTGCTCTGCTGAGAGGACAGCAGGAACCTAACTCAGCTGTGTGCCCACTCAAGCTTTGCTCCAAGCACAGCACCCATCCTGACAGGGGAAAAAAAAAGCATTTTGAGCTCCAAGACCTTGAGTGACAGGCCAGTGTAACACAGTGGAGCAAACCTGCATAAAGCCAAACAAGAAAAGCTTATTGAAAGGCAGCAGGCATGTGAGCATAGAGTGGGGACATCCTGCTGCTCAGGGCCCCACCAGTGCAAGGCAACTAAGCAAGGCAAAGGTGGGAGAGAGAAGTTTGCAAAGCCAACCGTGTTTGGACAAGAGCAGGGGAGTATCACATGTGTATACCACATCATTAAACCTCAACAAGGGAAAAAGAAATAAGAAAGGAAACTGAGCAGAGAAGATACACACCTGAGAACTCCCCTATGGGCCATGTCCAGCGAAGCACAGAGAGACAAGGGAAAAAAGGAAGTGAAAAAAAGGATCAATCAGTGACTGAAACCAACAAAATAAAATTTTGTTAAAAAAAAAATTAACAATGATCCAGCCATTTCAATGTCAAAAGGCATGAAATAGTAAGGACAGGACCTGCCATGACTGTAGATGGCATGACTCTACATACAGGACAAAAACCAAAAAGAAAATCAAGGGAAAGGAACTTGTGGTAGAAGTGCAACCACATGCCTCAGCTAGCCCCAGTTTTCCAGACACGAATCTCAGGCAATCATATCTTCCTGGACTGAATAAACCTTTGTTGTCTTTTTATTCAACCATGTACCACTAAATGCAGAACATCTACTTCCCATTACCTTCTCTTTTCACTTCCCCTTGTGATTTTAGCAACTACATCTTCTGAGGGTAGATGTGGTCTTCAGTAACACTTCAGCTTGCAAAAGACAGTTAGTTGCATTTAGAAATTGAGGGTTTTTTTACACAGTGCAGTGCTGGAACTTAAAGTGGAATTTAATAATCTCCTTTCAACCTCTGTACCACAAACTACACAGAAACTTACCGTTAGTATGGCTACATTTCTGTCCTCATCATGGAACTCCTGCTGTTTGAAGGGAGATTTTAATCTCCAAAGCAAATACAGTTTGGCATCCTAAAACTGAAATGAAGGATCTGCCCATAGTGCACAACCAAACTGCTCACTCTCCTTTGTGTCCAGAAACACTTGAGATAGCGAAGAGCAGTAGGAGTGAGATGGAAGAGGGAATGTATGCAGATCAGGAGGTAAGAATCTGCACTAACAAGTGAATGCCCAGGAACACAGCCAGTCAGTGTGCCTAATGCTGCAGGGAGGGAGAACGGAATCTGGTCTACAGCTACCACCAGTAAATAACTCTTCTTGCTCCACATTTTTCTTCAGAATACTTCATGTACAAACTCACGTATGTGAAGCAGTATTAGAGGTAGAGGGGGAAACCTCTCTATTTTATTATTGTATAGTTAATAATTCCAAAGAAAAAAGATTGCCCATTTTGTAACAAGAGATGTTGGCTGCTTTGCAGGTATGCAGAAGGAATAAGTAAGATTTTCCATACAGGAAACACACTTGCTTGATAGCTACTGCTCAAGGGTAATTTCTGTAAAATTATTTTATTTGGAAGTCCTTTTTAGTAAGATTTCTCTTTCTTGAAGAAACTGAGTCCAAAAAGAGAGAGTATTCTTTGAAGACTGACTGCCAAGTTTTGAGAGACTAGGGGAATTATTCAAATTTGAGGTAGGTGAGGTAACTTCATTAATTCTTCTGATTTACAGAGAGAAGTGGCTCCTGAGGCTCCTTAATTCAAGCTGTAAAATGAAAAGTGAGCTGCACAGTTATAAACTTTGTCAGTTGCCCACATTGTCTGAGTATTCAAAGAACACTCAAGTTACATTATCCTGATTCAGGAAAACAGCAGGATTTAAGAATAAGCTTGAATTCTGTCATGAATTAAGGTCTATGTACTCAAGGGTCAAGCACCAAAACAAACGGCAAGGGCTCAGACTGCCAACAACTGAACTTCAGGTGTGACAAGCTTCTTCAAAATCAGCCCAGACTGACTATAAAACGGTAACAGCTGCAGGACAGACCATAATATTCCATGAAGTTTAAACTTCAGAAATATACCAAAATGAATCACTTTCTTGTAATTTTCAAATAATCACTTCATTCCAAGTAAAAATTGTTATGGTGCAAAATTACTGGGGGGGAATCTGGGAGAGGAAGTAGAAGGAACAACTTTTGTCTTTGAATTGTTTGTGTGGGAGAATCCTGTAGGAAAAAAAAAAAACCCTATGCAAATTCTGTAAATAAAGACAATCCCAAAAGTTACTCAACAGTTATTTTCTAAGCAAGCATTGCTAAGCAGGTACACATTTCAGTCACATAATGCCTCAAGTCCCATGGCATTTTTTTAAAAGCTAAACACCTAAGTTCTGGGGGTTAAAAAAAAAAAAAAAGGAAACAGAAAAAAAAAAAACCCAAAAAAAAAAAAAAGGAAACCCAGGGAAAAAAAAAAAAAAAAGAAAAAAAAGAAAAGGAAAAAGTTAAAAGGAAAAAAAATTACAGAAAAATGGAATTTAAGTAGTTTTAGAAGCTTAATACAGTCATTGTACCAGAGAAAAGAAAGTGGTTCTAAACAATATTTTACCTAGCAGATCTGCTCCTTCATCAACATCTCCAATAACCTCAGACCCTGCTGTGGAGAGTTCATGGTACAGAGAGTCCGTGTTGATGCCAAATGCTTTATTCACAATCCCCTGTGTCGGACTGTTGGAGGGGAAAAAAAAAACCAAACGCATAACACAACTCATATTACTTGTCAGGACATAAGCTGAACCATTTCTTGATGACATACTGAGCATCCCAGACCACTGTCAGCAAACACAAGAGCACCTTGGACCTGCTCACCAAGGGCCTATTCAGCTAGTGAGTGAAAGCAGCCTGAAGGGTTACTTTCTTCTGTAAGGAGTCTATGTCCTGGAATGCTTCTTCATGTCAGCAAAACATACTCCATTAAAGGGAAATCAAAATTAATGCTTTCTATGCATATCCTACCAGAGCACATTTCCACCTCTTAGTACCATCAAGAATCTTCCTGCTTTTCTTGATTGTATCATGGCTCAAACAGAAAATAGTTGGGAGGTGAGGTAACCGTTGAGATTGTTGTTGCCTTGTCTAAAAAATGGTCTTAACTTGGGTACAAACACTTTTTAGTGCTCTGCCTTATACGAGGGGAATCAGGTAGCAGGAAGAGAGGCTAATTTTCCCATCAGTCTAGTGAAGTTCAGTACCACTGAAGACTACCTTGAGTTGCACAGCTTCATCCTAAGATAAATTAATTTTGAGTGGCAAAGCCTGAGGTTACAAATGGGGTGCTATAGCTGCTTCTGATATTGCAGTGTCAGCAGATTGCAGGAAAAAAAAAAAAAAGTGGTTTTGTTCAATTACAGAAAAATTACAGCTACTCAGAAATCTGAGAGCACTGGAGTTAGAAATGGGTGCTGTGACTGCACTGAGAATTTATCAGTTCATGCGGTCTAATGGACGGCACAAGCAAAAAAAAGCAAACAGCACTCAATGTCTGACCTAAACACCTAACTCAGGTTGAAATCAATCTCTTCAACATTCAACTTTCAGAAGCTCAATATACCTCAAAAGCTCTTAAAGCAGCAAGCACATTGCTCAGCAGCTGGAGTTACTTTTTGTCTCCAAAAGTTTTCAGTCTCACTGCCTGCATTAGAGATCCCTGCCTCCAGAGCTCCCAGTGCAGCAGCCCTTTCCGTCCCCTTCTTTCCCTTGGGTTTGACCAATCTCACTTTTGTCTTGCACACTCAGAGCTGTGTGGGCCGCCCAGATTCTTCCTGTGCCTGCCCAGATTCCCCCCTACAGATTGCTCATGCATCACACATACTCTGAGGGCTGTGTAACTGTATGTGGTTTCACTGCTGAGGAAGGCATCAGTTATTGATGCTCATCATGCCCTGCTCAAAGGTCAGGTAGGACCTTTCCTAGTCACATCAGGCAGAATATATGGACTTTCTCTAACAGCTGCATCCTGAACTCAGAGTGAGCCACAGCATCTGTTCCTCACTCCTCATAAAGCCAAGCAGAAGAGCACATAGAGCAAAGTCACAACGCATACCTGTTACCAGTGCGTTCCAGGCGTGGGTCTTGGCACATATCCAGCTCTGGAGTAGAGTCGATGATGTCCTGAACATCAGACCACTCATCACTGCTGCCCATTCCTAGGTGAGACAATACACATGATCTCTAGCATCAGGACTTTCACAGGATGATGCTCCTGGAAGGGATTTTTGCCACTTTGAATATGGAGGTTGCACAGCTCCATGGTGTCATGTTTGAAGACTTAAAATAGGGACAGAAGGTGGCTGACCACCTAAAGTCCCAAATGCACCAGAGCAGGAAGACCATAAGCATCCCTGCCCCCCCTCATCATACCAGAGTGTTACCACAGTCACTGACTCAAATCCTCCCAAACGTGTGACAACCAGGAATGCTTTATCCATTCAATGAAATTCCAAACAAACTTCTGATCTGTGAGTAAAACTCTGCACTCACCATGCAGCTTTGGCTAAGACTCCACGGTGATTTTCTGTACGCTTTCACAGAGACTAACGTAGTTATAAAGTGGCATTACCTAATTTTAATAGGAGTAATTTTTCAATACAGACTTTCAAATCTACAGTTGATTTAGATACCTGTTACACTGACATTCCACTGAAAGACTGATACGTGAAATCACTCTGCTTTTTTTATAACCTAGAGGCCAAAGACAGTATTCAAGGCACAAAGAACTTTTTCTTCTTGCCAAGTCACATTTATTTGATACCAAACTGTTCAAAAGCTTAGACTTGCACTTACTCTAAATGAGCACTAAGAACATAGTATCTGTTCACACAAGAAATCCTTGAAGGATTAAAGACCTAGTCTGTAAAGGACATCAGTCCCTCAGTGATGCTACATGTGAAAACTTCTGACCTTTGCAAACGGCCTCAGCAGCCAAATGCCCATGACAGCCTGGGTTTTGATGTTATTCTTTGAGGTTGGGTTGGGCACCAGCTGGAAAAAATGGTTTCTGAAGGCCAAGGGTAACAGAGTATCACCCAGACATCTCAAGCTCATAGCAACAGAGACCTCCCTTTATTTTGTCAAGCCAGGAAGCTTTTCTCCAAATACCTTTGAGTACCTTTCTTTGGTAGCTCAGCTCTAAGACATGTACATCACTGACAGATGTTTTAATCACAGATGCATAAAATAGCTAATTAAAATTCAAGTATCTGTGTTGCTCCTCAGCATGGAGATCTGATTTTGCATTTGGTATGAGAAACAGCTCAAAGGTTTGGATATGTACAACTGTCTGCCTTGAGCAGATCCCACAGTATGATGAATCCACCAAGAAAAAAGCAGCTTTCATGTTTACAATGACTTTATAGCTGCACACAGTGACCCAAGAAAACTAAATGTCCTTGCAAAGCAGCAACTGTAAAAACAAGGCTAAGTATTTACAGGGCACTCTGACGTTCTCTCTGACCCCAGTGCTTACACTGACTGGTCTTGGCCAGGACCACTGAAGAGAGAACCATTTAGCAGCTGCCTATGCAGCAGCCATGCATTTTTATAGTCACCTACACTAGTTTCTGAGAGATTGGCATCTGTGACCCTGGGACCTCCTCAGCTGAATGGGACTCAGACATGACAGCTCTCATTCAAATGCTACACCAGAAGACGTACCATTGTACACCTTGTTTTATAGTCTTCATCAGCTTGTGAATGTCAGCAGAGATATTTCCTCTGTATTACTCAGGAAAAGAGATGATAATCTGGTTCAGATGCTAACCTCAGAGACCTATGCTCATCCCTGTGCTGCTGCACAGATTATCCCTATTACCTTCAGTTGCTTTTACAGTCCGTTAGTACCTAAGTCCATGCCCAGCGACAGGATGTTGAGGCATAGGAAGTTTCATGTAAACATGAGGAAAAATCTTTTCACTGTGAGGGTGACAGAATGCTGGAACAGGCTGTCCAGGGAGGGTGTGGAGTCTCCCTCTCTGAAGATACTCAAAACCTGCCTGGATATGTTCCTATGTGACCTGCTCTAGGTGATCCTGCTCTGGCAGGGGGGTTGGACTGGATGATCCTTTGAGGTCCCTTTCAATCCCTGACATTTTGTGATTCTGTGACCTGTAAATCAGACCACTTCTAATTTCCCAAGGCTGCTGAAAGTCTAAATACAATGCAGGCTGAGAGTTGCTCAGATACTACACTGGCACAGCTGTATTAAAAAGCAGAGAAAATGCCTTTTATTATGTTATTACACCATCTTCTTCATTTAAGCAGCCTGGTGCTAAGGGCTCAGGTGATGGTTTTCCTGACAAGAAATTGAATTATTAAAGAACTCCAGGAAGTGGAGAGAAAATAACTCCAACTTTCAAAGATTTGTGAGTGTTCTTATATGAGAAACAGACTAAAAGAAAACAGCTTATTTAGCTGAGAAAAACAGCTGGGTATAATTGCTATTTTTAAACACATCAGGGTGTGAGATACACATGTAGAAGGGAAAATAGTTATTTAACTTGACTGACAAAATTTGGCACACGAACAACTAGCTATAAAATACTTCCAAATAAATCCAGACAGAAAACTACCATGAAGCTTGTAACTACCAGTTTGTAACCACCATACTGATGAGGTCCAGAAAGAGTTTTCCAAAAGCTCAGTTAGACTAAGATGGGACTTGACCGTTCATGAAAGGGGCTCTATGGTATGGATGAATGCCACTGCAAGGGACTGGACTCAGCAACCTATTCTCATCCTCTCTATTTGTGAAACTTCCTATTACTGATGTAAAAATCTGCTACCTAGGAAACTGCTAACACCCAATCAATCCTGTCTCGTGCCTGTATCTTTCTAAGATTTTATTCTTTTCTCAAATTCTATACTAAGGAAGCTGATTAACTCCCTCAGTTTCCCTGCCTCCTCCTCTAACAGGGCAACACAATCATTAGGAAGTCAATGACCAAGCACTCGAGCTCCAGCTTCCATACCTATGCTGACATTCCTCATCTCCTGTGTGACCTGGACTTCCATGTTCCGGCTGTTGCGCTTTTCTCTCGCCCTCTTGCTGCTCTTGCTGGTGCCGTTGTACTCGCCGAGGGGCTGGATGCTCTCGTTCAGCGGCGTGACGGCAGCAGAGGGCACAGATGAGGTGGGAGTGTTGGACTTGGTTCCAGTGGTGCTCGGTGTGGCAGCTGCTGAGGACTGTCCCGATTCGGACATTTCATCCTGGGGACACTGAGGCAATTCCAAGGTGGAGGAAGAACAAGAAGGGAAAAGCACAGCTATACATCTCAGTTGCTCTGCCAGTTGTTGGTGTATGGCTGCCTTAAAGCACAATGGAGAATGAGCCTTGCTCGCTGTCCCAGTGGCACATCCAGCACTTGCTGGTGACACCAGGCACTGCAACCACAACGAAGCAGTGAGTTCTCGTGCTGAACTCAGCAAGCAAATCCCACCTGTGAAAGGACTGATATCCTTCCTTCTTTACTACTAAACACGGTTCTTCACCAGTCACACCTGTATGTGTTCTCTTCATCATGCATCTCAGCAAAGCTGGCCTTGTAAGTGCAAAACACCTGCAGCTCACACTGATGACAGCGGAAGCTGAAGGGCTTTGATACTTGCAGTAAGCCAGGGCAGCAATTCCCAAGGCTGGAAGGCATTATGGATATTGCTTGGGAAGGATCTGAAGTGGCCTCTTAGAGGTCTTGGATGATGCCATTATTGTAAGCCATCAAGACAACCTGGATGATAGAACAGCAAAGTGGTTTTGACACTGAACTGCAGAAGCTAAGCGGATACCAAGCCAGGATGGTGACTTTGCCAGCACAGGAGACCTCTGTCCTTGTACCACCTTATGCAGAAGCTAGACAGGCATGGGTCCAGCTTGACAACACAGTAGAAACAGGAGTGGTCTCCCCACTTCCAAAAGACAGGATGAGACCCAAGAATTTAAAAACCAGACACTGACAAATTGAAAGGAGATGGATTCCCAGTGTGGAATGTGAAAAATGGCTACCAGCTTTACAGACCTTAGGGCCCCATTTCTTGTAATGCTACCTCCTGAAAAACGTGAGACTTTCCAGGACCTGTCAGGATCTTATACTGTGACCCTTGTTTGTCAGTTACACCAGCACTGCTTCACAGTGAGCTAATTAATGTCTTGACCAAGCTGTGCTCGGTCTCAGACCCAAATGAGATCTCACCATTCCTCACGGCAGCCAACTGTAATTGCTGCCTCCAGGGAGACGCCACATTAGTGTGGAGTTCTGTGTGATAATGAGTTGCAATTGGGTGCAGTGACATTCAGCACCTGCACATCCAGACCCAGCTGTAATCACTACTGCTCGCTTCTCCCCTCCTGTGAAAGCACCAGAAAGATCCTGATTCTGCTCAGAGGTTGCTCTGAGCCTCCAGACCTTGAAGCTGTGACATCTTTTCACTCCACTAATTTGGAAGTCTCTTTTTCTTGTACTAATATTAACCTCATAACATGATAAAACAAACAAACAAACAAACAAAAAACTAAATGAGATGAGAGAGAGAACATTGTGGGGAAAAAAGTGACTTAACCCTTTGCAGCCATGGTGTTTTTTAAAATCTGGAATCTTATGAAGATCTTCCTTTAATTAGACTGGCCTCTGTATGCTGAACTTAAAACAGCCTGCAGTACATGGCACGGTGGAAGTCAAAGGTTTCAGACTGCATCTGTGCATTTCTATTGCCATTAAATTCAAGTTGTATTTTGTGTATAGCTTCTGCATTGTCAGTCCAAACAGCACCCACATTCCCACATGGACATTCCAATCACCTCCCTGCGTATTTGCTGATTTTAGCACTGAGACTAAGACAGGGAGTTAGGTTGCTACATGTGAAAATCACACTTCCCATCTCTACCTCATAATGTTGTTTCAGGAGCTACTTTCCTAATATGTAAGAGAGAAGAAAAAAATCAAATCAGGTTTTTGAGAACAAATCTAATCCAGTAAGCCTTGCACTACTTCAACTGCCCAGTTTGCTCTCTGTGTTTTCCACTGTACAATAGGACAAGTCTCAGGCATAAAGTGCAAACACAAAACCTCTTTTCCCAAGCAGAACTTCTGCTGGATGAAAGGATCCAGAGATGTTCTTGTGCACACTCTAAGTCTGTAAGCATAATCAAAGCCCACTGTAAAAGTGATGCCCAGGTGGGTAGGCATGTCATTCCTTAGTCTTAGCAACTAGATGTCATTTAGAAACCCTGCACCATAAGTGTCTGCAGGGCAGTGTTTGTATCAGACACATCCTGTAACTTCTTGTTCATTGACATCACCTGTCCCTTGCTTGGAACACACCAGTGAAGAGCTGCCCTGGTCTTTCACTTATTCTTTGGTTATACAAGCCAAGTTTTAGATTTACCTAGCAAACATACTTTATCAACCTACCAGCCTGCATTGGAGAACTTCCTTCCAAAGGTAAACACTACTAAGGCACCCCTCTTCACACTCCAGAAGTTCTATTAATGTTTGCTGGACTCTTCCTTCTATAGTCCTGAATGCTTCATTACTGTCAAGTGCCCCATTAAGCTCTCCTCTACAGTGCAGGTGTCCTCCACAACCCATAGCTCACCCAAAGAATACTCTCCACAACCACCACTTACCTACAGCCATACCTGTCAACCTCCTAAACATCAACTGTGTAGTAGTGACCTCCAAAATGTATTGCAAAGGCCCAACATTCATAGCAGTCATATGTCACCATGAGAAGCCACAATTGTATGGTTATAACACTGAAAGCATAGTACATAAAAACAAAAAGGTTAAGGACTTTCATCTCCAAAACATTATATAAAATAAAGACTGAACATAAAAATAAAATAATTTCATGACAGCAACTAAACCAGAAAATAGAAATAAAAGGTATATAAGGACAATTAAAATATAACTATAGTATGGTCCCATTAAGAAGGAAAACGAGTCAGAAAAGTCAGGATATACATACTGGGAAGGTAAGTTGTGTGTTGTTGTCAGTGAAATATCAGAGCTGCTGAAGAAGAGGCAAGGAGTGCATGAGCAGTACTGCTAAGATGTCATCCATGCAGAACATTTCAGAAGTGGCAATGCAGTCAGAGAGTGTGCAAGAAGTGTGCAGAAGGGAAATCTCCATTTGAAACTGAAAAACTACCAAGTCAGTCAATCACATCCTTTAATTATTCCTAGGTTTGCTCCACATTCTTAGGAAATGCTCCATGACACACTAACCCCTTCCAAGGCTTCCACAGCCCAAGCTCTCTAACCCCACTCTCCAGTTAGCCTCCGGAACCCAGCATCCCATTTCTGAGTTTCCTAATGAGCTCTTAACACACGTCCAGCACTACTCATCAGATACATTTGGAGAAGCACACTCCTACTTCTGCACAAAGATTTCTTGCAACCAGAAATGGAACCTTTAGCCCAACACCACTGAATCTCCTGCAATCCACTCAACTTCTTTCACAAGTTCTAAAATGTTATCATAGAATCACAAAATGGCTCACATTGGAGCGCACCTCAAAATCATCTACTCCAACCTCCCCACCATGGGCAGGGATGCCTCTCAACTAGACTCAGCCAGCCTAGACTTGAACAGCCCCAGTGTGGAGGCATCCACAATCTCCTTGGCCAATCTATTTCAGAGTCCCACCACCCTTGTACAGAAGAACTTCTTCCTATGCTCCAGTCTTACACTACTCTCCCTCAGCTTCAAATCATTCCCCCTTTGTCGTGCATCTAGACACCCTTATGAAAAGTCTCCCCAGACTTCCAGTAGGCTCCCTTCAGGTACTGGAAAGCAGCTCTCAAGTCCCCCTGGAGTCCTCTCTTCTCCAGGTTGAACAAGCTAAGCTTTCTCAGCCTATCCTCATAGCAGAAGTACTGCTTACAGAATTGCACCTTAGCAAGTCTTTAGAAGATGGATCTAACCTCAAGGTCCTCACAGCTCTTCTCTAAAAACTAACCCCTGCTGCACATGCCTGACTGCTGGAGAGCACATTCAGACCAGAGTGTGCAGCACTGCCTGCAGGTCCCAAGGGATAATGGGTTCTGGCACCAGAAGCAGGTTGCTCTCTGTGCACTTCTGCTGCTCTCTGTGTCCTTGCAGCAGTGTTGTCTTGCCATGACACTAGTCTGAAGAACCATATTCATGCTCTATCTTCATTTCCACCATCTTTAGTTGTATCATTGCGCTGTGGCATTGCTATTGCTGAATTCCAGTCAGAGCTCTCCAGAAAAGACTGCAGGATCCAATTGGCACTCTGCAAGTTGCTACATTCCCCAAACCTCTGTGCCTCTAACACTACAGCAAGAGTTGGGGTCCATGAATAATCTCCACCCTATCCAAAGATCTTGCTTTTGGATTTCCAACTTCCATGATGGCAAAGGGTTGACAAAACACTAAAGTTTATGCTGTGCTAGGCCTGGCTTCTTCATAAAGGTAGAACTAAAAAAAGAATGGTGCAGCTTTGAATTTCTCTAAATTTCTTGTATTCTGCATCAAAGAAGCCTTGCCTGCAGAGTCACTCAGGCCAAAGTACCACTAACACAACCTGGGGACATGCAGAACAGGTGCAACAAGTCAGCTTTTTTCTTTTTTTTTTTTAATCTCTCCCCTCTCTGCCTTTACTGCCTCACAGTACAGGATTAGTGATTTGTAACTTCTCACAAGGTGACACATGAAACACCTGATGTTCTACAAATTCCAGGTAGAGAGAAGGTAAATTTTATCCACTTTTAAAGCAGACCAGAAGCTCTGTGAACAATGCCAGGCACTCTCAGGCCTTTCAGCAGGCATTTGCAGAACACCATTCAAAGAGAGAACTGAATTTGGTTGGATCCTGAGCACAAAGACTTTGAGAAGTCTACAAGTACAGCTCATGGGAAATGTGGGTCATCATGCATAGTCTAAACTGTAAACAACTGAAGTGAGCTGTACAACAACTGGGTCTCTGAGCTCAGACCGGTCTCTGGCAGCACAAGCAACAGGCAGAACCATGCAGTTGCTTCAGCACAGTTAAGTGCTGGTTTTCCACATGCCCCAGTGCAGGAGGCAGAGTACTGAAGGCAGACAATGCAAGTCTAGAGTGACAATGAGATACAAGAGGAGCTAAAGATCTTTAAGCACAGTGCAAGACTTGGGCATCCAGAGAGGATCAGGAGAGGAGAGGATTTAATTGAAGACAGAAGGGCCAGAAGAGCAATCAGTAAAAAAGGACAAACATTGGAGAGCAAGTGCAACCCAATGCCTGGTCCCAGGTGAGGTGTAAAAGCACTACTCTTCTCAAGGAGGGGAGAGGGGACAGCTTCTGCCATTGTTTATAGCTTATTTGGGAGAGAAAAAGCGAAGGATTTATCTTCTCTAAATCTTTGTCTCCCCACACAATCCTCTCAACTTGGGGCCAGCCAAGTAAAGGAGATTATCACTGAGACAAGAAGCATGAGAAGTAGTGTCAAATCCCTCCCAGATCTGAGTCTTGTCCCACAGCACAGCTACCAAGGGAGCAGACACACAGCAAGGAGAGGCTGCAAAGGGTTACGGACACGGACTGGTCTCCATCTTAATGAAAACATGGAACGCTATTGACAGCAGGAGAGTGTGAAACCCTTGCTCCATGATGGTCTATAAAACCTTGTAGCTGGAGTTGGACTGCAGCTGGCCGAGGTCACTCAGGTGCCAGTGGTCCAGTGTGGGGATGATCTTGGCCCCTATGTGCCCACGTACCATGCCATCCGCCAGCGGGAAGACGTTCAGGGAGTTAGGCCGTTCCTTCCTGCTGAAGAGAGAAGCAGACAGAGGGGAACCAATCTGTTAGCTGCTTACAAGTGCTTAGAGAAACAAAACAGCACACTAGCTGATGTGAAATAGGAGTCACTGCAGACTGAATCACACTCATTTCCCTCACACAGTAGTTGTGTAAACGCTCAGGTCCCTCACCCCCACAGTGTCATCTACTCAGACCCACTGTGTCTACTGCTAGAGCCTTGCCTCTTCCTGAGGAGACTGAGAGGGAGGGAGTTGTTTGATCCCAAAAGGCAAACTGACTTCTCCATCAGTATGAAACATTTTGGGGGAATGCAAAAGTGCAAGGACCCATCAGCCAATCTAAGTCAGAGTGTCTTCTGAGAAACAAAGGCACTGTGGCAAGACAACCCAGAGCAAAAACATAAAGCTCCCACAGATCCTGGAGATGTCATCTCTGGATCAGGCAAAGATGATTTTAAGTAAGAGTTGTCTGCATGGCAGTTCTGTACGTTTCCACCCCAAATCTGGTTAGCTCCAACAGCAGAAATCAGATGGTTTTGAATCTCTTCCAATGCTACGTAAGAAAGTATTTGTGCTCTCTGATCCTCTCTTGATATCCATGTTACAATGCACTCAAAATGGAGAAATTAAAGGTGTAAATGAATGCATCATTCATACTGCCAGGTGGCTTTATTTATGTTTTCTCCTCATCCTCTTCTTTCTGCCAATTGCAGGTGACTTGCTAGCTGCAGATTTGGTTCTGAATGTAACAGCTGGCAGAGATTTTGAGGACAAGTTCCAGTGGGAGAAAACCTAGAGTAAGCAGAGGAGATGGCAAAGGCAGCCTGCCTAAAGCAGTAAGTGGTTTGGTGCCAGAGAAGCAGGGACAGAGCACATATCCATTTAGAGGATAATCCCAGCAGCCTCTGCTAGCTGGACTCCAGTGGCCCTGCAGAGATGAACTAAGATGATCTTCTAGGTGAAATACATCCCCAAAAGGGCTTCAGTGATGCTACTTCATCTCCTGTACTGGGTTCCACTTATTGGTGTGGGGTAATGAAACCTACTCCTCTGTACACCAGTATTAGCTACAGCAGACCTTCACTTGCCTTTTGGATTAACAAAGTGTGCTGGTTTGAGGCTCACTGGAATATTTCAATGAGATAAAATAGATCACTGGTTGTAAAAAGAAAATAAGGTGGTCTATATCACTCATTGGTTTGCTGAGAGGGATAAAAAGCTAAAATGTCAACAATTTGTCCCACTCTGGTCTGTAAGGCTGTTCCCTTTTGTTTGTCCTTCAATCTGCTCTAATCTTTCTCCTCTAATCTTGGTTAATGTTAAGCTTTGTCGTTTGGTTTGTCTGTCTGGGAAAGCAGAGGGAGAAAGAAGGAGTAGCTTTGAGCCCCTTCTGGGCAGTTTCTTTGTCCAGGAGTGAGTTTGGATTTCTGTATTATTTCTAATTTGTACATCATTGTAAATACTTGTAAATACATTGTGTATATGTGCTTGTACGTTTTGCATTGCTGTAAACAAAGCTTCATCTTACTTCCAAGAAGTCTGAGCTAGTCTGGTAAATTTCAACAGCGGTGGAAGGGGTAAGTTCCTAACCCATCTCACAAAGTTAAGATGCAGCAGTAAGATTTACCTTTTCCTCCATGACTGGCGATGACTGAAGGGACAAACAGAACAGCCAGACAGAGCAGTAGCCGCACAAAAAGCAAGACAAAAGAACAACCATTAGAGAGCAGAGGTCATGCAGACACGCAGCCCTCCAACAGACACAGTGCACTGTACCCACCACCCCACTGCAGTGGGGGGAGACACACAGCCCCCTCCTCCCCACCAGCTCTTGCCCAGACCTCTCCCAAGTGACAGGCAACGACTCTTGGTGTACTTACGGTCTTATGCAAACCTGCACCTCTGTGCAGTCCAACACCCCCCAGCACATCCACAGATGAGAAACAGTAAATGCATCCCAATCTGTACACCAGCCCGTGGGGAACACTGCCCGTGTCTGCCCCTGCACATCAGTGCAACACGAGACACCAGTACTGATGTTCACCCCCATCCAGCTGAGCGGTGACACAAACCCACGCAGCTGCCCTAAGTGCTTGGGCACAGGCAGGCACAAACAGGGCTAACCACACACGCAGGCTGACAGTGGTAAGCTTGAAATGAAGGAAGAAAAAGTCTCATTTCCCGATGGTGGTGGGACAAGCCCCATCAGAGGCCTTCACAGACAGACAGTGTTTCTTGGTTTTTTTCTCTCTCCAAGGAGACCAGCAATATGACACTTCAAAGGGGTGAAAGGAGAATTTCTCTAATAAGAAGAGGCAGTTCTGGATCAAAACCTTGCCCTTCAGCCCAGAGAATGGTAGTTTTGCAGATCTAACCAGTAACTTTCCACTCTGCATTGCTTTGACAGATGGTAACAAAAAGTCACAAATAATATTTGCTTACTGAAAGTTAGGGAGGGAGAATCTCATTAAAATCAATTTCTACCATCCAGTTCAACTCAGATTTGGCAGGTGCATACATGAACAGCTTTTGAAAAGACAGAGGCCCTGGGCATGGTTTTGCCTACAGCACTTGAATATTTTACTGCCCAGGTACTTTCACAGATCAATCCCTATTTACAGAAGGGGAGATGGGAAGGCAAGAGATGCCTAACTTGTAACCCAGTTCAGCTGTAACACAAGGATCAGATCATGTTTGGGGAGTTCAGTGTGGACTTCCAGAATGCAAAGGGGAGAAAAGGATGAAGTATCACAGAACCACAGAATTATTTGGTTTGAAAAACACCTCTAAGATCATCCAGTCCAACCACCAACATGACACCACCATGGCCATCAAATCATGTCCCCAAGTGCCAAGTCCACATGATTCTTGAAGACCTCCAGAGAGGGTAACTCTACTACCTCCCTGGCAGCCTGTTCCAATCCCTGACCACTCTTGCAGCAAAAAAACACAAACAATTCCTCATCTTCAACCTAACCCTCCCAGCACAATTTCAGGCCATTTCCTGCCCGATACCAGGGAGAAGAGTCAAATCTCTACCTGGCTTCAACCTCCTTTCAGTGAGTCGTAGAGAGCAATGAGGTCTCCCTTCACTCTTCTTTTCTCCAGACTAAACAATCCTAGTTGCAGGGAATCCAGTAAGACTAAAATCTGGTTAGTTACAACAGTCTCTAAAGATTAATGTCTCCCACTACTCCCTTCCCATCCTTCAAGCATCTTTCATTGATAAGGTGGAGTTAAGTCTCTTTTTCTCTCCCTTTTTATTTCTTAAAATAGACAGGCAGAACATTGGCAATCAGAATTCTGTCTTTACCAGAGCAATCCAATCCAGCAACAGGGAGCCACAGAAGGCAGAGGGTAACTGCACATCCTATGCCAAGACCTGAAATTTCCTTTCTATTACATCACCCCAAACCAACTGACAAAACCCAACTGACCTCAATACATATCCTCACTCACCCTTCCTTTAATCTCAATACATTTACTCTTAACTGCAAGTCATTTCGCTCTTTCTTCATCTTCAAACTTAGCTCAACAGTCTTCTGCATTTCTTCAACCCTGCCACATGCTACTTCAAAAACCTCCACAGCTTTCCATTGATCTGTTTCCCAGTATTTTCACTCTCCATGTCTTTGCCCACGCTGCCCTCTGCATTATAGCCTGATATACCATCCCATGTTAGCCCAATAAATGATGCTCAATCTGAGCAGATTATGTGTTATGTGATCTACCACTTCACTATTTATGGAACATAACTTCTAATTCACACCCCATGGGCAATGTTACTACTCTAGAGTATCACCAGAAAGTGTTTGGTGCCTTCACATACCAGTTACAACTAGATGTATCTGTACTGTTATCAACGTAACTGCAACTTTGGTGCTTTACCTTTGTCCTAAAACCACAAAAGCCTGATTTTTTCTCCATACTGAACTTCCTACCACTGCCTTCTTTAAGCAAAGGCTGGTTCTTATTGGTTTGATGTTCTCTAAAATGGGGGGGGAGGGGGCAGAAAAACAACTTCTTGAGCATAGGTGGGTATACTGGGAGACTGACATACAGTGAGCTTCCCTTGAGGGAACAGGGGAAAAAAACCTGCAGCAGCTAATGTGATTAATTGTTACAGTTTTGCTGGCTACCACTTACACAGAGACACACACATATGCAACACCTTCATCCATTTTATAGACAAACCTTTTAGATGTCACCTGACCATACAAACATATTTTTCCAGAGGCCACCCATCAAGAGCAGCATGACAAAGCCTAAGCTTTGCACCAGAACACACAAAGCTCCTGACCGGCAAGCCTCACTAAAGTACCCACAACTCAAACATAAGCCCTTGCAAGCAGCTTCAGCTACAATCTGTGCCAGATGGCACTCCCACTTTGTAAGTTCCTGGATGGCATACATGACATGGAGAGGTTATGGTCCTACCTTCTCCCAGGTAGACTACCCTCAGTTTGATTATTTCCCCCAACTTGCTGCTGGATCTTAGATCGCTCAATGTGTTCCACATAGGTCTGGATCATCTGTGAGGAGAGAAAAATCCATGAGCCCAACAGAGAAGATTCATCTTCTGCTTTTGTTTGACGTTCTCCAGTGTCTATTTCAAACTCCCTTTCTTTTTTTTGCACATCACCTTGTCTTTGCTCTTGTCTTCTAAACTGATGATGTAAGCGAATGGATTCATCTGACAGCAAATTGTGTTGGAAATGACTTAAACTTAATCTTGTCAGAGAAGAGCCATGAAAGAGCACATCTGAAAATAATGTATGATGTCTCCTGGAGGCTCACTGGCAGTGGGAAATAAGGTAGTGGGACACAGAATCACAGAAGAGTTGAGGCTGGAAGGAACCTCCCGGGGTCCACCAGATCTAAAATCCCTGCTCAAACAGGACACCTGGAGGTTGCCCAGGACTGTGCCCAGGTGGCTTCTGAATAGCTCCAAAGATGGGAGACATCTCTGGGCAATCTGTGTCAGTGGTTGCCACCCTTACAGTACAGTCCTTACTCCTGCTGAGAGGGAACATTCTGTGTTCAGTCTGTGCCAGCTGCCTCTGGTCTGCTCACAGGACACCACTGAAAAGGGCCTGGCTCCACCTGCTTCACACCTTTACTTCAGATATTTCTGACGTTCCCAAAGTTCAGAAGCTCTACTCATCAACAGCACTGTAAATCTGAACTCTTTGATGTGACTTTACAGGGAGTCTGAGTTTATTTATTTAGAAACAATGAGTTGCCATCCTACCTCTGTGTGACGCTGGTGGAGAGCATTGTACTCCTTCTTCATTTCTGATTCACGCTCCTCCAGTCGTGAAACTACCAAGAGAAGATTCTGATCATCATCTAACACACACCAGGCTCTCAAAAGAAACTCAAAGGCTCAAAGTCCATTTTCTTAGCCATCACTTTGTATCCAACTGAACAAACAAACAGAAACAGAGTACTTCACACCGTGGGATCTGCTCTTCCTTACAAATTCAGTTCATGGATACCTGCACATTACCAACATGAGCCGAACAACAACACAGTAAGATCACAGAAGATTTCTTCAGCAGTATCCTGTGCCCCTTAACTGTCCCAGTTTGGCAACAACTTAAATTATCCTCTGGCTATTTGAGGAGCAGCAGCACTGAACAAAAGGTGTTAAGGAAGCATTTGTTAAGGAAGGACATGGAAGTGTTGGAGTGGGTCCAGAGGAGGGCCGCGAAGATGATCAGAGGGTTGCAGCAGTTCTGCTATGAGGACAGGCTGAGAGAGTTGGGGCTCTGCAGCCTGGAGAAGAGAAGGCTTCAAGGAGACCTGATAGTAGCCTTCCAGTATCTGAAGGGGGCCTACAGAAAGGCTGGGGAGGGACTATTTATAAGGTCTTGCAACGACAGGACAAGGGGCAATGGGTTTAAACTGGCAGAGGGGAGATTTAGACTGGATATTAGGAGGAAGTTCTTTCCAGTGAGGGTGGTGAGGCACTGGCACAGGTTGCCCAGGGAGGTTGTGGCTGCTCCCTCCCTGGAGGTGTTCAAGGTCAGATTAGATGAGGCCTTGAGTAACCTGTACTAGTGGGAGGTGTCCCTGCCTATGGTAGGGGGTTAGAACTAGATGATCCTTGAGGTCCCTTCCAACCTTACCATTCTATGATTCTATGTAAAAATAAGCAAGGAAACAAAGAAATGTGATTGTTTCTGTGACAAAAAAATGGGGACAAGAAGAAAGAGGAAACCAGATTCCAAAGCTTTACCAATGGCCTGGTTCTTGCATCTGGAGAAACTTGAGCATGCCCCACACAAGAGAAGTAACAAAGCCTCTGCTAAACTGGAGTGCATACATCCCATCCTTTATCAGGATCAGAATCTTATAACAAAGCAAGGCTTTGCATAAATTACCTTAAAACAAACAAAAGCTACAAAAAATAATTTGAAGTTGCCGTATCAGTGAGGAAAGCAAAGTGCATCATCTTGTCTGGTGTACAGTTTTGCTTACTCTGATCTGCATAGTTTTTAGTCTTCAGCTCCAGCTGTCGAGTCTGAAATTCAAGGTGTTCCACTTGGATTTGTAGTTCTTTCTTCTCCTGCTCCAATGCATCTTCAAACTCTATAAACTTCTGAATAGGGACAAAGCAGAGAAAGAAGTACAGATGAATAAGTGTTAAAGAAGTTTGCCCTACAGAATCACAGAGTGGTAGGAGTTGAAAAAGACCTGTGTAGATCATCAAGTCCAACCTGGCCAAGCAGGGTCACCTAAGGCAGGTCACACAGGAATGGCCCAGGTGGGTCCTCAAAGTCTCCAGAGAAGGAGACTCCACAGCCTCTCCGGGTAGCCTGCTCCAGTGCTCTGCCACCCTCAAAGTAAGGAAGTTCCTCCTCATGTTTAGACAGAACTTCCTATGTTCAAGTTTACACCCATTATCTCTTATCCTGTCACTGGGCACCACTGAGAAGAGTCTGGCCCCACCTTCCCGACTCCCACTCCTTAGATATTTGTAAGAAGAGAGAGAGAGTAGGAAATAAAGCCAAGATGGTTTTAACCTGTCTTTAAGATGTTTATACAGGAGATAATGGGGCTACAAGAAGCTCACCAGGGTGCTCCGTTCCTGGCCCTGCCGCTCTTGCCTGTTTGCAAAATGCCCCTCAGGTCAAGCTTTCACAGATTCATGTGCACATCAGCTGGCTGAAATCCCCTCCTCCTCCAAGTACAAACGCTGGGGAAGAAAAGCTTTCTCTCACCCTCCTCTGTACTCTGCAGGGGGTAAAAGGGTTGCTCTCTGCAAATCATGCTGATCAAGAGGACATGGCAATTTTAATTTAAGAAGTAAAGCCTCACTGTACTCTAAATGAGACAGACTCTGGTCTAAATCCTTTCTGGCTAGGATTCCCAGGAAAAGTTATGCACAGCAGTGCACAGTAAGATTATTGTGCTAAATTCTGCACATGAAACAACACACACAGCACTTGACTCCGTTCCCAGGAGCAGTCCTGTGCACATCTCCTCTTACTTGGACTGGAATAATTAGCAGTGACATTGGAGCCAGCACTGTGTGTTTGGGAACTGGAGCTTTTCTCTGGCTGCATCATTTACTGTTCTGGTAGACTTTTAGAACTGCTCAGTAAATCCATCTGAACAGCTGAGTCGCTTTTCAGAGCTACAGACCTGTATTTATAGAAACAATCAAACGCATTTCACCCAACTCTGTTTTTCCTGCACTAAGTGTTCTGCAGTGCCTTTAATCTTTAACTGGGCTTTTAACTTCCTTTTCCTTCCTGCCTGAACTTACTGCCATGAGACAAGTTTTCTTTCCCCTCGTTTTCCAGAAGCATTTTCTAAAAGTATTAGAAGTGCTAACACCCTTCTTCCACTATAAAAGAGCCATCTAGGAGGTTAAACATTTACTTTTCAATTATATTTTAAGACTGTCCAAGGTTTAGACTTTTCAGTACTTTTTTTCTTTCCTCTGAGATGTCAAACATTGCAATCCCTTAGTCACTCAATAGATATCCTGTTTTAATGACTTTTGAGAAATGTATAAAGCCACCTGGTTTGGTAATTTTCAGATTTATTCTTGGAACATTTTCCAGAACAACAATATCATTTCAGAGTAAAAATGGGGGGAAACAAAAATCCTGAGACAGCTACACAACTAGAGGAGCAGCAGTTTGGAGGACTGATCAAAGCTGTGCCAGCAACAGAACTGTTTTCCTGCTGTATTCTCCACCTCCTCGCAGGGTTTTGCTGGAATCACTCCGTGCTAAAGCTCGGCTGACAAACTCTTTTAATTACAGCCATGGGCTAAAGCCCCATCACATCGAGCTGGCTCAGCCTTCACTACCCTCTTGACCCAAGATGCCTTCCTGCTCCTAGTGCTCCATTCATGAGCAAGCCACACAAGCCTGGCAGCAATAAGGTTTTTACCAACAGTACAAATGAATGGACTTTAAGGAAAACATTCACAGTTGTCCCTGTTAAATAGGATGCAATAGAAGGTACAACTGCAATTTTATTCCCACTATGTAGGTCATCTTTAATAGGATTCCTGGATTTGTTGCTGCTGTTTTGGTTTAATTCAGAGGAAACTGATTGGAAGCTTAAGTCTTCTACAAATATGTCTCTGTCTTCTTACTCAGCCCTGTCTATTCTACAACCTAAAAGTAACCAAAGAATCAGAAAACTAGAAATCGATTGACCATTTAGAGAAGAAAGGGACATGAAGACACCATTAAAAATTCATATTAGCTTAAGTACTCTCAGGGCAGAACAGCACTCCAGACAAATGGACCCCAGCATATCCTGCACTGTCTGCTGAAGAGATTGAACAATGACATCTGTGCACAGGGACCCAAGGGCTCTCTGAAGCACCTTTTAGCTGCTCCTACATCAGAAGCTATCTCACCTGAGGTTCTCCCTGTGCATCAGAAGGGCTGAAAGAAGGGAAAGTCACAGATCCAGAAAGGAGTGAACAGCCAGACCAGTGGGATGGAGAGGAGAGTTCTCACTGCCAGAGGTGCCCCAAGGAAGGCATGCTTCTGACTGAGACGGTTTAGCAAATGACGTCACTGCCACTCAGCCCTCATAGTAAAAGTGAGCACTCACCAGGGGATTCAGGAAGGCTTTATTTTTTTTTTTTTCCAAGAACCCAGTAGCAGACATTTCACACAGCATCAGGGGAAGAGCCTTACTACCCACTAAAAGCTGCTAAGAAGACTGGAGTATGAATCTGCTATATATAAAAATTACTGATATGGATTTTCTGCTACCAGTCTCTCTCCCCAGATTTCAAGCAGGATAACTAGTCTGTAACAACCCAGGATTATGCCAAACAATGGCTTACATACTAGACTTTACAGGAAGAGCATAAAATAATCTTAAGGCAAAAGCACAAGTATTCCTCTGAAAAGCAGCAGGACAACGCACAGCGCTTGGTTTCCTGCTTCACTGCCTTTTGCAAAGGAAGAAAATGACTAAAAATAGTAGCCTGTAATCACAAATCATCACATCATACCCCTGACAGATCAAGCAGAGAGCCAGAGATGCACAGATACACACAGCCTCAATCTGTGGTAGCTGTTTATATGTGCCATGGCACAGCACACTGAATAAAGCATTAGGGCTTCAGCCCCAGAGCCCATTCTTGGTCCTTGGCCACAGGAGATGGCTGGGTGCAAGACCCAGGCAGGGTGCGAGAGCAGTGCTGGTTGAAGCAAAGCCAGCTGCCACCAAACAGCTCTGCTGGTGTGCTGGGGAGGGCTCATGCTGCCTGCAGTGCCCCAGAGGAGGTCACCTCCCCTGCAGGGAACTCACAGACAAGGCAATGCTGCCTGTGTAGTCCTCCTCACAGTTTCCTGCTAGCACATAATTAGGTTGGCAGTTCAGGGAGCTGTGTTCACAGCATTTTGCCTTAGACAGCCACGACAAAGAAAGAGGCCAATTCCTGGATGGTCAAACCCAGGCCACTCAAAACCAAGTTTCCAGTCTCATTATCAGGTCTACTGCTGCTGAGTTTTATACACTACTCATGGTGAAGACCTTGTTCTACTCTCTTAACAGGAGCAATTTCACTCAACAACAAGTGCAGGAAGATTACCCTGTTCCAAAGCAAATGTCTACCAGGAAGTATTTGACTCTCAAGTGAGCAAGTCACACTTGCTTATTGTAACTCCTATAAGGCAATGGCCACAGTCAGATTCTGACAACGCCAGAGCTTCAGGAGTGGAGTGTTAAATCTTTTCACTTGACAATCAGAAGAATGATTCTCAGAGAAGATCAACCTAAGCACCAGATGTGGCTAAATGTTGCTCAAGAAAAAGGAGAATGAGTGAATCTGTGAAAAAACAGTAGGCTGGCCAGGTGACACATGGGCACCTCCATGCCAGCAGGACACAGGGCACAGGTCAGCTCACCTGTCTTCTCCAGCAAGGAAACAGAGTCTGGTTCCAACATCTAGGAAATAGAAACCAAGTTAGGACAGGCCCAGTTTCCATTAGGAGAGCAGAGACATAAATATTTGATAGAGTGAGATCTCAGTTGAAGTAAAGGGCAATTCTGGTACAAGAACAAACCAGTAAAACCAGGTCATGAACAAAAAAGAACAACTCCGCTGCGATTCGGAAGAAGGTAAGAGCAGAAGCAGGAGATGTAACCAATGGTTTTAAGACAAAGCTTGAGCATGTAAGAACTGGATTATATAACTCAATTGCCTGCAGTACCAAGGGACTGGGCATGCTGACTCAGAAAGTCCCTTCCAGAGCTACTGCCCTAAGTTTCTAATGAAGAGTGGGTGCCTTTCTAAGAACAGTGCAGACACAGAGGCTACAGATTTGGTGCAAAAATTACCATGTGGTAAGAACTCTGGAGGGATCAAGTCTGGAGTAACTCAACTTTAACCAAGAGAGTCCTCAGTGCTCTAACTACACACACTGCAGTTACATACACAGCTGGTTCTAGCAGTCCCCTCTATGTGTAAATCTTTCACCCTTTTCTAATAAAATGAAAAATGCAGTAAAAAGCACAACTAATATCACTTCTTTGGCACGTGTGGAAAAATACTGCATCTCCTTTGGTATAGACATAGAGCCAAACTGGCTCAAACCAGAGGAAGCAACTTGTCTTTAGAAGACTGCAGAAAAGCACAAGGTGATTAACAAAACAGATCCTTTGGAGTGTGAAAATCTCTATTTAAATAATTAAAATCAGTTAATGAAGCTTACTTTAAGTTGCTGTGGTGTACTGAGGATAAAACTGATACCAAATCCAACCTACTACATCCAAGACAAGCTTCATGTGTGCAAAGCTACCAAGCCACACACTCTCCATGTAGCTGTAACACTCAAGAAGACAAATTCTTGTGTAAGAAGAGCCTGTTAAGCATTAGGCAAAAGTGAAGAGCATCTTTCTGCATTTCTCTCAATTATTATTTTTTAAAAATCTTTATTGCACGAACCTCTCCACCTTAAAGGAAATTATATTTCTAGCAGGTTGTGTCATACCACACTGCACCTTCACAATCCAAAAGGTAAAGTATTGGTAGCTCCTCAGATCTTCACAGGAAGCAGTCCTGAGGTGTCTCTGAAGCTGTACAGAACTTTCCCCAGTCTAGCAACCCTTCTCTGAAATACTCAGCAGAGAGAGTCTGCTGACATCAGATCTTACATAACAGTACAATTCTGCTTCCACAGCAAGGGCATGGAATTTAACCCTCTCACTGGAGGAAGGGCTAACATCTTTTCTAGCTGGGCTTCAGATGAGTTTTAACACTACATTTTGGAAGGTTAAACCTAGATCATGTAGAGAAAGAAACCTGTCTGGACAGCCAAGCCCAGGGAGTTGCAGCAAATGGAATTAAATCCATTGTGGCCAGTCACAGGTGGTATTCCCCAAGGCTCACTACTAGGACCAGTCTTGTTTAATATAGAATCATAATGGTAAAGTTGGAAGTGACCCCAAAGATCATTCAATTCCAATCTCCTGCCATAGGCAGGGACACCTCCCACTAGAACAGGTCACTCAAGGCCTCATCCCATCTGGCCTTTAACACCTCCAGGGAGGGAGAATCCACAACCTCCCTGGACACCCTGTTCCAGTGCCTCACCACCCTCTGTATCAATGACCTGTGCGAGGGAATTGAGTGCACCCTCAGTAAGTTTGCAGATAACACCAAATTGGACAGGAATGTTTATCTGCTTGGAGATAGGAGGGCTCTGCAGAGGGATGTGGCCAGGTTGGCTGGCTGATCTGACATCAGTTGTATGAGGTTTAACAAGGCCAAGGGCTGGGTCCTCCATCTTGAGTCACAACCACCCCATGAACACTCCAGGCTTGGGGCAGAGTGACTGGAAAATTGCCTAGTAAAGAAAGACCTGGAGGTGCTTGTTGATAGCAGCTGAATGTGAGCCAGTAAGAGCCCATGTGGCCAAAAAGCCCATGTTGCCTGGATCAGCAATAGTGTGGCCAGCAAGATCAGTGATTGGCCTCCCTGTATTGGGCACTGGTGATGCCACATTTTGAGTACTGTGTTCAGTAAGCGGAAATGGCCTCCATTTGTGCTGTATACTAGGAAAACTTTCTTTGCAGTAAGAGTGGTAAGGCATTGGAAGAGGCTGCCCAGGGAGGTGGCAGAGTCATCATCCCTGGAGCTGTTTAAAAAACATGCAGACAGGGCGCACTGGGACATGGTTTAGTCGGCATGACAGTGTTCGGTTGGTGGTTGGACCTGGTGGTTTTAGAGGTCTTTTCCAATTTTAATGATTCTATCCTTTAAAGGCAACTGAAATACTCTATTATATCCAATATAAATCAGTGGTATTTCACCAAAAAAAAAAAAAAAATCCATTCCATGAGCTTCTGGGGAGAATACTGAACCTTAGCAAAAAGAAATGCAGTGAAACAGGAAGACAGATGCAGAGCAAGGCAGTCAATTAATGCCACCATCACTGTGCAATACAGAACTGCCTAAGATTTAGTAAGAAAAATGTACCAGTTACTTGGAAAATCTCTTAGCTCTGAAACCACTCACTCTGATTTTAGCTCTGAAAAACCATCTATACAGTTCCCTTAAGTCATACTGGAGGACAGCATATGCACCAGATTAAATGCTGACAGCAGCAGCTTCCTCTTGATCTTACCACCACAGGCAGCTTTACAACGAATACCACCCACTCTGCCTGCCCACTCTTCAGCCTGGAGAGGTCTCTCCTGAAAACTGACACCTGCCTTCTCAACTGCAGCTCTACAGCAAAGAGAGCCAGAGCTCAGCACAGGAGATGTGCCACGTGGTTAAGCAGCAATTTTCACCGTCTTCTAGTCCTGTGCACCTGCACCACCCATTTCCATTTGTTGGGACACACTCAGTTGCTCATTCTTCAAACAGGTCCTAGCATCCCACTTTCTGCAAGACACAATGTATTCTACAGTGATTAACAACTAAATAAAAATAGAGAGGATTCTGGATTAGCTCAACCAACTCAACCATCTCAAAGGTCTCTTTCAAACTAGGCAATTCTGTGCAAACATCTGCTTGGATTGGTGAAGTGGGAAGGAGAAGGTACTTCCCCACAGGTGTGCTGCAGCACCTTGTATATACTTCTTCTTGATGTGCTGTTCATAAATGTGTTGCAGATAAGCCTTCTGAAGAACAAAACTCCACGATCAAATAACTCAGATGTGCTCTGAAAACAAGGGCGAAACCCTACTGTGCCTCTAGGCCATGCACCTTGAAAATATCCACTCATTATGGGATGAAAATGAGTTGGTTTCCCTGGTTTAAATAAGGATTTACAATTACTACCTACAATTATCTTTTAGGAGAAACCCAGCATGTGTCTGATACAAAACCTCTCCACAGAAGACTGCTGATGGAAAGGCAGGCAACCCTATTTTGATGCTGTCACACTGTTTACCCTCTCTCCAGGGGTGAGCAGGTCAGTTCTAGCACAGAGAGGCAGCTAACTTCCATGCTGCAAAGCAGAGTCGCTGAGACTGGGATGCCCAAGTCCCACATAGAAAGAAAAAGAAAAATAAGAGCCTGAAGCTGTTCCTGTCAGACCCAGCTAAGCATTGCTCTTGCTTTTAATGGGTCCCTTCAAATCACGGTGCTGGGAGAGAAGGCAGACACTGACCAGCTGCAGAGCACAAAAGCTCAGTACTTCCTGTTGACTCATGAACTAAAGCAATCTGTCCTGAAAAACAAGACACAGCTTCAAGAAGACATCTTGCAGTCCGACTGACTGCAAAGTGAATTGCAGACAAACAGAATACCACACTGGAAGCATCAGGTTTGAAGGCTGCCCACCTCCACTGCATGATGCAGAAGATCTGCAGTGTTTGCTATGACCCACGCATGCTGTTTCCAGACATGTAAATCAGCTGCCAATCTTCCTGACATCCATTTGCAATCTCAGACCAATGGTCTACCTATCTGAAAGACTGGCCTAGAAAACTGAAATCACCTCCTGGAGAAGCAGAGTGCTGAGGTGGCTGCACCACACAGCTTGCTGGGTCTGAGACAGCAGTAACCTGGGGCTAGGTGCAGGCAGCAGGACACAGGCTGGCCCTATAAAGCCTGCACACACAACCCAAGTATTTGAGTCCTGTGGGGCAGCCTCCTTGAAATGCCAAGCAGGTTTCTGCTGGGAAAGGCAAGAGAGGGTCCATCTGGCTGCACAGACATTGCATCATCACCTGAAGTCAATGCAGAGCAGCCACCCTCCAACAAGCACTACCCATGTACCCTCTAGGACTGTGGAGGAAGACTACGCAACAGGGGATAAGGACAGGAACAGAGCAGCCTCAGGCACTCCACACTTCCACCTTGGCAACATGAAAGGATCTAGACTGCTGCAACTTGTTGAAGGTAGCATGACAAATTGATGATGATGGAGATCTGTGCATCTTCACCCTCCTCACCAGGCAAAAGGAACAAAGGTGCCAGGGTGCCTCTGCTAGATAAAAGACTGCATCGTTCTCAAGAAAGTGAAGACTGGTGAGGGATTTGTCTTGAAACTTCAGCCATTATTGTCAGCCAAATTCATCTGCAATGGTTTGAAGTCTGCATCTTCCCAGACCTTCTTGGTTCTTCTCTTACAAGTCTACCTGGGTGTCGTGGTAGGCCTGAATAGGCCAAAATAGGCTTGAATGTGTCCTGGCTTGCCCAGAGATGTTTTTCAGTTCTCCCTCCTTCTGCTGATGGGAAAAGCAACTGAGGGATAGATAATAAAGAACCTGGAGTCACTGAGTCTAAAGACTCTGGCTTGCCCAGGCTTGTTTTGCTCCTGTTTACATCCTGTGGTAAACAAGACACATACGCTTGGCTCGTGCCTGCCCCGTGCGAGGCCTGTATTTTCCCACAATTGGGTAAAATAAGCCTATGGCTTCATCTAATACAGTCAAGCTTGGCTGACTGCCATTCTGATTGGCTATTCTGTGTCCAAAGGCCCATTAGTCTGAGGCTACATTGATAAAAGAGATAAGCAGGTAACACAGCACACCCTGCCGTTGTATTCGTGCTTGCTTGCTAGTGCCTGCTGCCACTGCTCTCTGCTTCTGGCAGTGTCCTGCCTCACTGCATCCTGCCATGCTTTACAGCATCATGCTTTGCTAAGCCGTAAGTTAGCTCTGCTGAACTGCCTGGAAAGTTCCTGCATTGAGTTTACCAGGAACAGACTCTAAATGCCTCCATGTGATAGGCTTGCTTAGCCAACGTGATGTGTGCCAAGACTGCACATTGCAAGAGATCCTGCTTACACCTGCCAAGACCAGGAGCCCTGGAAGGGGGACACAGATCCTCCAGAGGGCTCAGAGATCATCTGCCTCCTTTCCCCAGCACCCTGTGAAGCCTGAGAAGAATCAGAAACCTCTGTGGTTGACAAGACATTGACAGAATTCCCTGGAAGTGTTTGGGTACTGTGTGAAGCTGTAGCCAGCCCCACCAGTCGGGAGATAATTTTTGTGAGTAAATAATTACAGCTTCTTGTAATTCACCAATTGCCTTCTGTCATAAGCAGAAAGGCACTTCCCACATCCATCTAGCGGGCAAGCAGTATATTGACTGCAAGAACTTTCACTTCCAGTTCAACTGAGTTTAATGTTTATATTTTTGCTAGTTATTTCCAGATTATTTCTGCCTTTATCCTTTGTATAATGACCATGGGTTGATGAAAAGCTCAACACGAGCCTGCAGTGTGCACATGCAGCCCAGACAGCAACTGAGTGCTGGGCTGCATCAAGAGCAGCGTGGCCAGCAGGGCAAGGGAGGGGATTCTGCCCCTTGACTCTGCTCTTGTCAGACCCCACCTGGAGTACTGTGTGCAGTTCTGGAACCACCAGCACAGGAAGGGCATGGAACTGTTGGAGCGGGACATGAAGATGATCAGAGGGCTGAAGCAGCTCTGCTATGAGGACAGGCTGAGAGTTGGGGCTCTGCAGCCTCAAGAAGAGAAGGTTTCCAGGAGACCTTACAGTAGCCTTCCAGTATCTGAAGGGGGCCTACAGAAAGGCTGGGGAGGGACTATTGACAAGGTCTTGCAATGACAGGACAAGGGGCAATGGGTTTGAACTGGTAGAGGGAAGATTTAGACTGGATGTTAGGAGGAAGTTGTTTGCAGTGAGGGTGGTGAGGAACTGGCACAGGTTGCCCAGGGAGGTTGTGGACGCTCCCTCCCTGGAGGTGTTCAAGGCCAGGTTGGACGAGGCCTTGAGTGATCTGTACTAGTGGGAGGCGTCCCTGCCTATGGCAGGGGGTTGGAACTAGATGATCCTTGAGGTCCCTTCCAACCTTACCATTCTATGATTCTATGCAAAGAACCAATTATTATTAAATTTAGTGGTTAGGGCAGGGGAGACTCCTGAATACCAACATTATTAAACAATATTCATTTTGGAAAAAAACCCACATCTTGCATGAATTAATTATCCCTCCATTACACTGGGAAACCTAATTGCTAAGCTCCGCCTTCACATGCCTGCCACATCCCAACAATGTCCTTGAGGAGAAAGTGACCAAAAAGCATCCTACTTCATTCCATCAAGAGAAAAAAAGAAAAGAAAAAAAGGTTGTCATCAGAGCTCATTTGGGAATTACAGTTTCACTTACGCAGGTAACCCTCTTGAGGGGAACTCCAGCCATCGCCTTAGACCATCGTCAATAAGCAACTAACATCCAGAACACTGTTTTGAATTTCTTTTTAAATAAAGTAACAGCTCACAGAGTTGACATAGATTATCTTTACTTTAAGGGTAATTCTTACTGACACACACTGATATTTATGAATATCAGTCAGTTCCATAAGCCTGAGTGACATAAAGAGGATTCGAATGAAGGATCTGTGTTTGGACATGTATTTTTTTCCCCTCCAAGATTAGTGAGAATAAAGTAAGGTTACCAGATGGCAAGGACTGATGTGCATTATGCTTGGAAAGCCTGATTTCTCATAAAGAAGTGATTTGGAAATGCCTATCTCATGGTCAGCTTCCATTGCCTGTCACAAATCAACATGGTTAGCTTTCTTTAAATTAATTAAACTTGCAACCTGAAGGTTCTCTAAATTAATTTCACCTAATCAGTGTAGGTTTAATACCATTTATTAGAACAAGAATAACTAATCCAGCACTTCTAACAGGTAGCTTTACAACAACTGTTTGACATCTAACATCATCTCTAATACGCTAAAAAAAAAAAAATCTGTCACTTTTACATTTAAAAATAAAAAAACATTCTGCACACATACTTTTTATGGGGAGATCACAAAAGCAGAGAGCAGGACAAACTGCTTCTGAATTTCCAAGAGCACTTTTTCCTTTGCCTAAGCCCAAAGCACTTCATCTTGCCTTTTCGCTCTTAGCTTGCTTTTGGTGTCCTCCATCAGATCAGGAGAAGGATCCCACTCCCACCTGCCTCTCAAAGGAGCACTGCCTAGCCTGTCACCAAGATGGATCCTGTGGGAGCTCCCAGGACCAGACCAGCACATTCTGCATCTCTCAGGATGCTGCACTGATGCCAGCCTGGGTTTCCTTCCCGCTGCCGCCCCGCTCTGAACCCCGTCACATACCAACTCGCCTTACTGCTGCTGGAGTGCTCACCAAGGGAGCAGAGAGAAAAGGGTAGGCTGCCATGATATGAAAATCTGGAGAGAGGAGTGGTGCTGCTGCTCTGAAACCTCTGCTGACACTCTCTTCCCTGGTGGCAGGGCAAGGACAGGAGCCAATCTAGAACTGCAGCACATTATCCTCCCACTCTGCAGAGGCACCTCTTCGACCTTCACATCTGAGCAAAGAAAAGGCATCACTCAACTATTTCCCAGCAAATGGTCCTAGTTCATCTTCAGGGGAGGAAAGCACTCTCCCTGTCACTGTTGTCTGCACTAACACCAATCCTGGTCCTGTGTCAGGAGATGTGCAAGGCGATGTTCAATCTTTGGCTCGTGATCCTATTGTGTCTTATTGCAGCATTTTGTGTAGGGAAAGGCACACTCAGAATCTAAAGAGTACCACCCTTCATGTGATGGAGATGCTGCTCACAGGCCAGACCAGTGATGAGGCCATCATTACTAGTAAGTTTATTTCACCATTTAAGTGGGAAAGGAGAAAATTAGAGTTGTAGTAACTACTGCTATCTACTTGCATACAAGTTTGAAACACTAGGGGTGTCCAGAAGAATATTTCCTTGCTTTTTCAATACATATTGCTGAGTTGCTAAGTTGTACTATTGTGATCAATTCTGAATCATGTTCAAGTGATATCACTGACAAAAGACATGGGATAAAAACTAAAACTGTATGCCCATGACTGAAAAAGCCTGTCTCACCCAGACAACATGGGATCATTTTCCAGAGTCTCACACTTGTGTCGCTTTTTTCCTTCTGAACAATTAAATGGATCTATTTTGGAGTCTTACAACAAGTAAGGAGGAAAGTATCAAAGTATGAAACCTAACATTTGCATGCTCACTAGAGAAGATCATTACAAATACCACTGTACTGTTCTAGAAAATATTTGTTTCCCCAGGACAATTGCAAAAGAGGACTCAGAGTAAACTGAAGAAATCTCTAACAACAACACAGATTCTGCTGCTCTTTCTGTTGGTGAAAGCTGACAGTACCCCCAGGAATGTGCCAGGACAATGTCATCCAGGAATGGATGAAGAAGGGTGTGAGGAATACAGGGAACGATCTTGTAGACAGAAGGTTGTGCAGCAAGCCTGTATTTCATGCTTGCCAGTTACTTTTAACTCCATGTAGCGAAGAAGATATACCAAATGAGCAAAGACTGTCTTTATCTGCTATCTGCTATTCCCAAATGCCCTCCTCCCATCACGCTATGAGGTCACCACCAAGCTGCAGAAGCTGCCACTAATCGGTTCTCTGCCAGGTCAGATTTCAGGGTAGGGAAATTGAGAGTGCCCTCCCTAGCTGGGATTCATTTCACAGACAAAGAAAACACAAGGAAAAACAGTACATAAAGGGGAAAAGTGCTCACAGTGGAGAACACCAGAAGCTGGAGCATCACTTTTATCCCTCTTCCCACCATCTCTTAAAGGGATGTATATGAGGGAGGGGCAATATCTGAAATATCCTTCAACAAAAAAGGAAAAAGGATGAGGGGTTCAAAAGTCTTTCTGTTGTTTGAGATGCAGGTAGGAGCTAGTGAACTTCCAATATTGCCACCCAATGTGAGAGCTCTACAAGTACCCTCCAGTCCCACAGAAACCTGTGACAACCACAGTCTGTGCCTCTTACAAAGGATCATCCCTACCCAAAATGCTGCCCACTGATTTTCTAAGAGAACATCACAAAAATAAAGCACTGGTAATCGAACCTGCTTAGCAGGTAAAATACCAATGTAGACAGTAAGCTCTAAGGGGGAAGAGATGCTCACAGCAACATGCCAACAGAAGATTGAGATGTTGTTTATTTTCGTAAGCGGGAAAGGATGACACCAAGTGTCATAGAATCATAGAATGGTAAGGTTGGAAGGGACCTCAAGGATCATCCAGTTCCAATCCCCTGCCATAGGCAGGGACATCTCCCACTAGTACAGGTCACTCAAGGCCTCATCCAACCTGGCCTTGAACACCTCCAGGGAAGGAGCAGCCACAACCTCCCTGGGCAACCTGTGCCAGTGTCTCACCACCCTCACTGTAAAGCTCTTTCCTAACATCTAGTTCAAATCTCCCCTCTTCCAGTTTAAACCCATTAGTTACTCCTCATCCCGTCATTGCAAGACCTTGTAAATAATCCCTCCCCAGCCTTCCTGTAGGCCCCCTTCAGATACTGGAAGGCTACTGTAAGGTCTCCTTGAAGCCTTCTCTTCTTGAGGCTGAAGAGCCCCAACTCTCTCAGCCTGTCCTCATAGCAGAGCTGCTCCGGCCCTCTGATTATCTTTGTGGCCCTCCTCTGGATTTGCTCCAACAGTTCCATGTCCTTCTTGTGTTGGGGGCTCCAGGACTGTACACAGTACTCTAGGTGGGATCTGACAAGAGCAGAGTCAAGGGGCAGAATCCCCTCCCTTGCCCTGCTGCTCTTGATGTAGCCCAGGACTCGGTTGCTGTCTGGGCTGCACTCACATTGCAGGCTCATGTTGAGTTTTCCATCAACCCAGCCACTCGAACATGAGTCCCAGCAAAAGCCTTTTTCAGTTCACATCCTTTTTCAGTCTTGCACCTGGGAAAGCACAAACCTAGGCAGCAGTATCTGATGGGGTCACCTAGCCTGAAAGCACCTTGGCAGAAAAATGGGAATCCTAGTGGACACCAAAAGTTGCACATAAGCCAGCAATGTGCCCCTGTGGCAAAGATGATGAATGGTGCCACTGAGGACTGCAGTCAGGTCAAGGAGGTGAACCCTTCCCTTTATTCAGCATTGGTGAGGCCACGCTCCCCATCACAGGAAAGAGAGGGACTTACTGCAGAGAGTCCAGTGAAGGGCCATAAGAATGCTGAAGGGGTTGCAGCACCTGGAGAAGACTTAGGGTGATATCACCAATGTTAATAACTGAAGGGAAGGTGTGGAAGGCAGTCAGGCTCTTCTTTCCAGTGGTGCCCAGCCACAGGACAAGAGGCAATGGGCACAGAGAGGAACCCAGAGAATTCTCTCTGAACATCAGGAAACTTTTTTTTGAACATGGGGGTAACTGAGTACTGGCACAGGGTACCCAGAGAGGTGGCAGAGTCTTCATCCTTGGGGATATTCAAATGACGAGCTCTGATGAGCACTAACTGACACTGCAAAGCCATCCACCAAGATCTGACTTTGCAGTCAGCACAGTCTGTTTCTTTGGACAGCCACCACCTTCTCCTGCAATGCACACCATTTCCCTGGAAGCAGTTTCCATGCAGTAATAGGTCAGAAGGCCAACTCCACAGCTGGTAGAGATCTGTCTTGTTTTCCTGACCTCCAAGAAGCAATGCTAATGTACACCAACCACTCCCACGCTTCTGTGCCTTATGCCTGTGAAGGCTTTTACGTGCATTTACACATGGATGCTCATCTGAGAATCAGTGCCCAAAGGTGACCAGCAGGCTCTGCAGAAACCAGCATCTACAGTACACCCTGCTGCATTTCTTCAAGAGAGAATGAACCCAGCATACTAGAAAGTGGCTTATATAAAACAAAATGCCTTGTTAAGTGTTGACCTCAATAAAATTTGTTTTCCCTTGGGATTTTTGTTGATGCCCCCTAGTCCTTTCCCTATACCAGCTCTACCCCAACACGTCTTCTGAGCTCACAAAAGGAAGAAGTGGCCTCTGCACACTGGATTTGTCTGCTTGAGACCCACATGCTGACTGCTCCACTGCCTGCCACTGACCTGCACACTGGCAACCTCTGCCTGTCCCTCCTCTAGACAGGACTTTCACTTGGACTTCCTCTCTTTTGCTTCTCACCAAAACAGTATAACCAGTACTGTTTTTTTTCCTTTCTTTCTTTCTTTTTTTCCCATAAATATGGTTGAACACAGTCACCAGCTTCCTAAGTTACTGGGGAGAACTGCCTGACAGAGTGATCACATGAGCCTCATTCCCTTAAGACACCAAACTAAAACCAATGCTTAGCCAGCAAAAATAAATATAAAGACCCCGTGTTAGTATACAGCACTACAGACAGCAGGACCACAAAGGTGGTAAATGGACTGAAGCATCCTTCTCAGGAGAGACTGTGAGAGCTAAGGCTGTTCAGCCTGGATAGCTCATGAAGACCTCACCAGTGTGTTTAAGTCTCTGCCATGAGAGAGGGAGGACGAGTGAGCCAGACCCTTCTCTGAACACCAGGCAATGGACACAAATTAAACCACAATGAGTTCCATCTGAACACAAGGAAGCACTTTTTCCTGCTGTGAGGGTGGTCAAACACTGGGACACTGTAGAGTTTCCATCTGTGGACGCGATGGAAACTATGATCAGAGTGATCTTGATCTTGATAACCTGCTGATACTGCTTGAGCAAGAGGTGTTGGACTAGATGATCTCAGGAGGTGACCATCAAACTAAACAATGTTGTGATCTGGTAAAAGACTGTAGCATGCAAGAGGTAACTACCCTATGCTCATGCAGAACCACCAAAAATCTGGTGCAAGCTTGCATCCCCAGTAGCTTGGAGGTCACGTAAAACTCAAGCAATGCACTAAGCCCTGTAATCACAGAGACTGACAGCATTGCCTCATTTCAAGGAACTTCTATTTTCAATCCACTTGCCTCGGTGCTTCTGTTGTCCTATTTTAGGACAAGCAAAAAATATGGAGCCACCCTGTCACCCAAGTGTTTAGAAAAGAAAGCAATAATTTGCTTTTGGCAAAGATTGTTTTAAAAGAGAATACATAAAATTATCTTAGAGCAAGAGACAGCAGAGCACTGAGAAGGAAAACCTGCCTTTATGACATTTAGCCACAGTGAAACGTAAGCTGAGAGAAACAGCCTTGACCTAACAAAGCATACTTATGGAGTCTGTTGGGGCACAACTTCTGCATAAAGATGAAACAGCAAGATCTGCTGCTTCTGCAGCATTGCTAACAAGCAAGACAAGCTACATTTCTATGCCAAAGGACCGTGTCCACTTGTGGTTTCAATTATTAACATCAAGTAATTATAATGCGGGGTCTTTTGGTGTGAAAATGGAAGAGAAAAATGGGTAATTTCTAAAACTCCAACTCTCAGTGATGGCAATTAGTACTCATAAACAGAGGGAAATCAGGACTGGGTTCAAATCCTGTTCCAAATTAAAAGTGATCCTCCCAAATAAAAGTGAATATCTCACCTGAAAACTTGAGAGGCAGCACAGGAGGCTGAACGCTGCTCGCAACATGGAACAACCCTTCCCTGGTTACTACAGACACTGCCACAGAACAGTAACCTGCATGCCGTTGGGAGAGTAAATTTCCTGGGGTTTGACCATTTAAAATTACCTGCTAGACAGCAGAATTCTCTGTAATACGTAAGATTTTCACATCCATAACATGCAATGGACTGTACAGTAAGCCGGATATGGGCAAGAGGTGTAGATAAATAATGCACTTTTCGTCACACACAGGAAATAAGGAACGTGTATTCCATATTGTGATCTCGCAGCAGGGGGCATGTGGAGGCAGAATCATCATTTGTCTCATAAAAATCACCTTCTCTATTGCTCTTTCCCCTTGAAGGATTCCCTCCCCCCCCCTCCTCCCCCTTTATATTAGACTGTGCATAAGGATGACAGAGCATCATCATGATGAGTGCTTTTTAAAGCTCAGCAAACAGCATCCTGCTACAGTCCCTGAAGTTCCCTGCAGGAATCTAACTGTAGTTATGGCATTTGCTTCCAGAAAACACATCCCCTACCTAGTGAGTTAAGAAAAGAAATGCACTCCAGTCCAAAGATGATCATTCCAACTCCACCTGGGAGCGGTCATCTTTGGACTGCGGTGCATTTCTGTTCGAGTCTATTTCCCAGCTGGAGTCCCATTTATTTCTCTCATAAATACACTCCTTTTTTAAACTCAGAAGCTGCAAAATGCTATCCCAGTGCAACACTTTGTACTCAGAGTCTAGTGTGCTCAAGAGTAATTTCTCAATCCCTACATGCATTTGGAAGAATTTTTTTAAAATTTTGAAATATTATTAGTCCATTAATACATAACTAAAACTCAGGACCAAAGTTTTAGTTGACTGGTTTGCAGTATTACTAATGGACCTCAAGTGTCCTCCTCAACAAGTTGGCCTGATCCTTGTACATCACTATTAAGCAGCAAGAGTAGATCCCTGAAAACACTGCTTGGTGCTCTACATTGTGCCCCAGTTCAAAAGCTATTGCATTAATTCCCCCTTAGCATATCACAACTTGAGTCCTAGGAAGACCACTGAACCTTGGATCTTCTACTCTCAGTCTAAAAAGATAAAAAGGAAAAAAAAAAAACACTGAAAATCGTGTAGCGAAACAAGGATGATGCGGCAATGATGGACTCTTTCCAGCATCAATGCTTTACCCCAGTTCACAGACTATCACTTCAAGAGGCTAAAGGGCAAACCTTATGGTTCACAGCCCTCACTCACGGCTGAAAGGATGCTCTTGATCTCAGTAGTGACGTGCAGATGTAGGAAGACAGAGAGCAGAGGGCAAGTCATTGTTTGGTCTGTATCCGAGTTTTGTAACCTAAGGATTTTCGTTCCTTTCCATCACAGGAGCCTGTTCTTCTCATGATGCACTTCTACACCTCCCTCCCAGCCGAGCAGCTCCAACATGGCTCTCAGGGAGCAAATCCATACTCCAGGAAACTGCAGATACTAACTTGGGAACCTGTTTCATTAAAGGTTCAATGTGTAGGGTTGGCAAAAGGTTTTGAAAACCGGATGCTATGCCCTGAACGTAATTACTGCTACAACTAAAGGCCTTTTAATGCTCGTGTCGAGAAAGCTGTGCGGCTGCACACACGTTACCCGTTTTTTAAACCACTAACTAGCACAAACGCCGAGTCTTCCCTGTGTGGATGGCAGTTCAAAGTGAATCCTTCACATCCACAAAACTGCAGCTATTTTGTTTCGGTTTAATTAACCTCTCCAGCTTTACCGGGGCTCGTCAGCCGCAGCGGCACCTGCCCGCCGGAGCCGCGATGCTGCGGAAGGCGCCGGGTCCGCGGCCTGCCCGGGCCACAGAGGGCGATCCGGCGGAGGCGCTCAGCGGCAGCCCCGCGTCCCCGCCGCAGAAGCTGGCGCGTCTCGCAGGGCCTGGGCCCGCACCCGGGCCGGCCGGCCGCCCGCGCATCCTTTCTAGAAGGTACCGCCGGCAGCTGCCCCGGGGCTCCCGCCGCCCCGCCCCGGGCCCGCCGTCAGGGCCGATCGCCGC
>VWZE01020231.1:259343-279065 GCA_013396675.1 Eubucco bourcierii
GGAGCTGCTCGTTGTCCTCCCGCAGCAGCTCCAGCTCCACCTCGTGCTCCTGGTTGTCAGTGAGCACCGAGTCCAGGTTCTCCAGCACCGTCACCACCAGCGGCATCAGCTCCTTCACCACCTCCTCGTCATAGCAGTGGATCAGCCGCTCGAACTCGCGGTAGATGCTGTTGGCGAGGCCCGAGACCCGCTCCGACATAACCGACCCGGAGCAGTAATCGTCGCCCGGGTACCCCCCCACGCCGCCATCGTCCAGCTGGATCTCCAGCATCCTGCCGGCCCGACAGCCCCGCACCGCTCCTCCGCAGCCGCTGCTAAGCCCGTTGTCGCTGTCGCCGCCTCCAGGCTCTGCCCTGCCCCGCCCTGCCCGCCGCGTCACTGGCCGCGGGGACCGGCCGGGGCGGAGCGCGATCGAGGGACGGGAGCGGAGACTGCGCTGACCGCGCTTGGGAGCAGCTCTCAGCACGATCAACACCGTTCCCGCTGGGAGACGCAGACCCCTCCCTCCCCAGCACCTGCCCACCGGAGCCCTTCTCTCGCATACACACACCGCAGCTCACTCCCGCCCGTGCGCGGCTGCTGCCGTTAGAATCTGCGGCCGGAGCCGCGGCGGCGCTGAGGTGCTCGCTGCACCCAGGCCTCCATCCGGCGCGGGGCTTGTTCACGGTGTTCCCCGGCCTTGCCGAGCACCATGCGGCAGAGGTACCGACAGCACCTGGAGGCGAGCCGCAAACCACACTGCGTGCTGGAGAGCCATCTTCCCTGCGACCCACAGGAGCCATCTTCTCAGACCCACAGACAAGAGTGGGCAAATGCAGCTCTGTGTTCTGCTCTATTCATTTCATCCTGAGATTCAAACCTGGGGAACCTCTTCCTGATGTGGACCCCAAACCAAAGGATTCAGGGAGAAAAAGCTGTCCCAGGCATGGATATGTTAATAAACTGCAAACTGGAGAGGCCTTATAAGTAAATGTTCTGCAAGTCACAAACCAGTCTGTTTCTATTCACACTTCAACTTCTCCATCAACTAACAAAAGCCTGAGAAGTATTACCTAAACTGGATGTTGTTCAAACTGAAGGTTGGTCAAGTGTGGATGTTCCTGTAGCTGTAAACCCTACTCCTCCCCTGCTCAGCCTATGCACTGGGAATTTTCCTCTCTGCCAGCCCTTCAGCCTCTGTGGTGAGCAGCACACATCTGGTGACAGAGCCTCTGACAGCATCAGCAGCAGAAAGATGCTTCAGAGCTTGGCAGCAGGAGAGGCTCTGGGAAGCCCACGAGCCTGAGGGAAGGCATTGTCTTGTCAATAAGAAAATACAGAGTCATGAGAGGGACGTAGAAAATACACTAACTGACTGCCTCTTAATGCTCCTGTTTCCTCTGCTTTCAGAAGAAACACACAATTCATTCCAAAAATTAAGTCTAACCCCTGACAGAATCATTTGCCTGCCTGAACACATTGTGCAGCTATAGTCTACCTGACTTTCTGACTGAAGAGATCACAAAGACTCCACTGTCTTTTATTTTCAAAAGTGTTTAGCACAGCTTGTCACAGACTACATTTCACTGTTTCTTCTCACATAAGGCAATCACTTGGAAACAATGCAAATACTGACACAGGCTTTATTAAGTTAAGCATTAAACTCAAAGGACTGTCCACAACATTTGAGGAGTCCCTGAGACTGAGATCTTGGAAATAAAAAATCTGAAGAAACAAAAGTAAACATGTACCAGAAGAGACTCTTTAGGATAGCTAACAGAAACTATGAAATCAGAAAAAAAATTACAGGAGAACAAGGGTGGGAGAAGGACCTAATGCTACTTTGGTAAATTTCTTTTTTAAGAAAGGACTAAGCCCAGGACTTCTGAGAGCTGAGAGTTTTGGAACAAATTTACAGTCAAGCAAATGTTAAGATGATGCATTTGTGGATGCACAGGCATGGGAACCAGGTAAACATCCAAATAAAAATCAGAATGACTGAATACCAACAAATTCAGGTTAAGATCAGTGGAATTTGAGAGGATACAAGGAACCTAACAGACAGGAGGCAATATTAAAACCACATATATTTACAAGGCAGAACCTAGGGCAAAGCTTGAGTCAACTACCTCCCTACAGCTGTGCTCCAGAACTTACAAAGCCAGCACAGATTCCCTGCGTTAAATATTTTCTTCAAGGATAATTTCCACAGGTTATGTTCAGCATCTCCTTCTCACTTGTCAGCTAATTGATATATCAAATATTAATTCTCTTCCATGATGCCGCAATAGAACGATAGCTCTCCTCCTTCTCTGGTTGAATTGGTCTGTTTCTTGCCCCATTAGTGTTGTGAGTGATCAGCTTTCTGACACACTTCAGTTTCTGGGGTATTCCTACTTGTAGGACATCTGCGGCATCCTGCAAGAGCAGCTTCAGGAGTGGGTGCCAGGCTTTTGGGCAGCATCTGGCATCGGGGTAGGCAACAAAAAAAGCAGAAACAGCAAAATGGAGGCTTTGACTGCTGGTAGAGTTTCCAACCTTTTCTTATCATGTTCGCACAGGAGTCATGTGCCAGAGCCTTAAGTTCTAGGTGGTGAAGGATTGCTATTGGCATGTTTGCTGTGAGGAACATGCACAAAGCCAGGGCAAGCCATGAGGGGTTTGAGTTCTCAGTACTCTCTGGAGAACTAGAAATCCAAAACTGGGCCTTGCTCCATGACTGTCAGCTTTTTATCCAAACGAGCGTTTGTTCCACTACTGGAGTTCAGAGCCAGCAAAGTGTGCCCTCTGCTCTGCAGGTAGGAGATGCACTGCCTATTGGTGCCCACACTGCCCACTGGAAGGCTAGCAATGATGGAGGCAGCAGACTAGAAAAGACTTGTCTCATTTATTTGGTATTACTGTATGTTTGATATCTTTTCAGAGATTGCTTTACTGCTCTGTGCCATCTGTTCTTGGCAGATTCACCAAGGGTCTCTGTCCTGTCCTTTGCCTCAGTACCCTGCATATAACTTTACCCTTCCCCCTACCCCCAGGCAGTTAAACCATAAAATTGAGACAGAGAACTCCAGGCTAAATTTGGTGGATTTTGTCATTGCATACGGAGATAAAAAGAAAGAAAATAGCTCAGTATTTGTTTCTTGACCCTCCACAACTTCTGTAGGTCTGTGAGAGACCTGCTGGTTATTTATACGGAGTGAAGGAAAGGTTATGTCATATTTTATTACTTTGCTTGTATGCTTGGTTTTGTTTCAGCCCTTGCAGTCGGTGTCCTAGATAAAGCGGACACGAAGCAGCTGGGCTTCCAGAAAGAAGCCAGAGAAGCGGTCTGTAGTGCCCGGAAGCTTTGCCATGTTGTGAAGGTTTGGGAGTTACCCGCCCCCCCACACTTTGTAAAATGACCCAGACTAGCACTCAGTCGGCTGGAAGTTAAATGATGAAGCTATATTTACAGCTTTGCACAATGTACAGCAGATATTTACACTATATACAGAATATTTACAGAAATATACAAATAAAAGGTAATACAGCAACACAACTCCCCTCCCAGAGATCAGAGACCCCAGGAGGGGCTCCCAACCATTTCTCCAGCAAGCGTATGAGTGAAGTAGACATCACTATGTTTTCCTTTCACAGCCTATAGTATAATTTTCTCTATTAAAATATTCTAATTAACCTCAAACCAGCACACATGTCAGGCCTGATAGCCTGAGCGCTGCTTTTGCAGCGCAGGTTGGCCCGCGGTAGCAGCAGCTGGCATTGGCCAGGAGAGGGCGATAGCAGCGCTCGGTGAAACCTCGCAGCGCAGCTCTCCAGGTATGGCGCAGGGCAGCGCAGCCGCAAGCCGCCAGCCAAGCGCTGCGTTTGCAGCCTTCCAGACAGCTGAGTCAGCACTCTGAATGGCATCGCTTTTCTGAGCCACTTCTTGTCTGTAGGTGGCTCAGAGGAGGCTTTTGTGCGTAAAACTATATTGTGGCCCCTCTCTGAAACTGCTTTATCACACGGTCTGTGGCAGAAAATAGCTAATCTGCTCCGTCCTGAACTTTTGCCATCCCCTTTCTTCCATTCCTCCTTGCATTCTTCTGTCTAGAAACAAGCATTACAGGCAATAGGTTGTATTTTTAAAAATTGAATTTAAATCTATCAGGCAGTTTCCTTCTCATGACAGTAATCATAGAATCACTCACTTTGGAGGGGATCTCCAAAGGCCATCCAGTCCAACCCCCCTGCAGTAAGCAGGGACACCCTCAATTAGATCAGGTCACCCGGGGCCTTGTCAAGCCTCACCTTGAATATCTCCAGGGATGGAGCCTCAGCCACCTCTCTGGGTAACCTGTTCTAGTGCTCATCCACCCTCATTGTAAAGAACTTTTTCCTAACATCCAATCTAAATCTACTCTTCTCTAATTTCAAATTATTACTGTACTGGTTTCTGGGTCTCACTGCCACGATTCTTGTTCATGATGTATCTTTCCACGGTGTTTAACTTAAGGTTTTGCAGTAGGCTCTTAGAGCCTGCTTAGAATAGTTTCTTGCAGCCATAACCTCTAGAAAAGTTAAGAAAGTTTGTTTGTTACTGAGTAGCATTAAAGAAGGGATACTTTGGAATCGGTATATGCCAAATTTTGCTTAGAGGTACATGAGCTGCCTTTCAATGCCCTTTTACCTGCTACTGCTTATTAATATTTTGTGACCTTTAACAGCTTGCAGAAGGTGACATTGGTGTGAAGCTGGAGGCAGTTTCCTGGTGAGTAAGGGTACATCTTTGCAGCAGTTTCAGGACATCCAGCGACTTCTTTGTTGCTCGCTCAGGTCTCTCGCCCTCATGCTCTTCTACGATAGTCTTCCCCCTTGTGGCCGACACCAGGTATTGCATGGCTGCAGTCCCATTGGTGACACAAGCACAAGCCTGTCAGAGCCTTCCTTGCAAGTCCTCGACTTCTTTGGTTGACTGGAAAACAGGGGCAATATGCCTGTTCCACCCACTTATGACCCAGAGAAATGTGTCTTTAATACCTAGTTAAAGATGTGAGGGTTCTCTGACCCGTCTTTCTCTTAAGAGATGAATGAGGCTTCTGAAGGAAAGCAAAAATAACTTCAAGGGAAATGATTCATCCAATATGCAAAGCCTGGAACACTGCCAAAGGAGGATCAGAAGGATTTAAGAGAGGTGGAATACTTTAAAAACTAGTCTGCAGCCATTTCACCTTTGTGATAGTGCAACAAAGAGGCTGGGGTGGGGTGTTAGCATCAGAGGCCTGGGGTTATAAGTGAGAGAGCCTTTGCATCACACTGCAGAACTTGCAGACTTTTATGCCTTCATTTGCTTAAAACAAAGCAGAAGCCTGCCTGGATAAACTGGGACTCTTGCTTCTGCCCTGTGGCTCTGCCAGAGATTCGTCATCTCACTGTTTTTTTTCCTGTTTGGGTGTCATATAGAATCATAGAATCATAGAATGGTAAGGTTGGAAGGGACCTCAAGGATCATCTAGTTCCAACCCCCTGCCATAGGCAGGGACACCTCCCACTAGTACAGCTCACTCAAGGCCTCATCCAATATGGCCTTGAACACATCCAGGGAGGGAGCATCCACAACCTCCCTGGGCAACCTGTTCCAGTGCCTCACCACCCTTACTGTAAAGAACTTCCTCCTAACATCTAGTCTAAATCTCCCCTCTGCCAGTTTAAGCCCATTGCCCCTTGTCCTGTCATTGCAGGACCTTGTAAATAATCCTTCCCCAGCCTTCCTGTAGGCCCCCTTCAGATACTGGAAGGCTACTATCAGGTCCCCTCGAAGCCTTCTCTTCTCCAGGCTGAAGAGCCCCAACTCCCTCAGCCTGTCCTCATAGGAGAGCTGCTCCAGCCCTCTGATCATCTTTGTGGCCCTCCTCTGGACCCGCTCCAACACTTCCATGTCCTTCCTGTGCTGAGGGTTCCAGAACTGCACACAGTACTCCAGGTGGGGTCTGACGAGAGCAGAGTAAAGGGGCAGAATCACCTCCCTTGCTCTGCTGGCCACGCTTCTCTTGATGCAGCCTAGGACTCGGTTGGCTGTCTGGGCTGCATGTGCACACTGCAGACTCATGTTGAGCTTTTCATCAACCCAGACTCCAAGGTCCTTTTCCTCAGGGCTGCTCTCCAGCCATTCACCACCCAGCCTGTATTTGTGCTTGGGATTGTGCCTACCCAGGTGCAGGACCTTACACTTGGCCTTATTGAATTTCATCAGGTTGGCCTGGGCCCAACTCTCCAGCCTGTCCAGGTCCCTCTGGATGGCATCCCTGCCCTCTAGCAAGTCGACTGTGCCACACAGCTTGGTGTCATCTGCAAACTTGCTGAGGGTGCACTCCATTCCTCTGTCCATGTCACTGACAAAGTATGTCACATATGACAAGTATGAACTTCTGTATTAGCAAAGGCCTGCTGTGAAAAAAAAAAACCACATTGTTTTGGGAGCATTTAATTCACTAATGTGTAGCAAAAGCCACTGTGAAATCAGGAGGGAAGAAATGTCATCCACGTTGTCCTGACAAATGTACACAGGAGTTCTGTGAAATAAGGACATTCCAGAGGCCAAGGCCCTGATGGCATGGGCTTTCTATCAGGTACCCTCTTCTCTTATTTGAAAACAGTGTCTGTTGATCACAGAGAATCCTCACTGCTGCAATTCTGCTTCCCTGCAGGATTATTTATTTTCTTTCGGTCCCTGTGGAGCAAAAGTTCATATACCGAGTGTGATGTTTCACACATAGCAAAAATGCTATCCAGTTGGAAAAACAATGGCCCTGAGGACACTGCTGCTGGGTGAATTCTGTTGCAGTAGCTCTTCACTGGAGTGTCTTGTTCCATGCTTTGCTGATAGTATAGGCCATGAAGACTCATACTTACTAATAGTAGCCAGACCAGGTTTAAGTAGCTGCAACATCTCTAAAGAAATTCATCTTCCTAAGCTGTTAGGACTGCACAACTGTACATTCTCTGAGTTGGGGCTGGTTTTAGTGCCATTTGTATGTGCCCCCAACAAACATGAAGGGCTGACTTCTGAGAATTAAAACAAAACTTGGTTTGCATGATCTCTGCTTTGATCAGGTCTCCTTGAAGATGCCAAGGCTGGATTCCTACTCCGTCTAAAACGTGGGTGTGCAATTTAAAAATGCTGATCTTTGCTGCTGGATTGGTTTGAAGTATTTTTGCTGCCTCTCAGCACTCTCACCCTTGGACTGATAATGCTTTCTACCATTTCAAAGAGAGTGTAAAAAGTCTAGCCATGGTTTGGACAAATTGCTGCCTGGGAGCTGTGCTGATATAATTGTGTTGTGCCAAACTTTAACTTGCACTTGGATAAGCATCTTGAAAGTGGCCATTAAGCTTCCACCTTCTCTATGGTGTGCACTAATTAAAAAGAAAACAGCAAAGACTTGGCACTACAGACCGCACGGAATCAAATTTGTTTACAAGTCCTCTCATTAGAGCTTTTCCTGTCTGTATGTTTGTGCTCAGACATACTTTCTGTCAAAACAGACAGATCAAGAATCCTAATTATGTAATTCCCCCCCCACCCCTTTAATTTTATTTTTATCAGGTTTATTCAGGATAAATATTCTGACTGCAGTCAGCTGTTTGTATTGCTGGGGCAGTGGATGACAGCTCCCTTGTTCTTTCTGCAGCAGCTGGCATGCTGTGAGTGCCCAAACCCAGAAGTGCTGTTTATGTTCTCCTCGTTTTTTAAAAGCTCTCTTCAACCACAGTTCAGCCTGTCATTGCTGAACAAGCAGGCCTTTAATTCCTTGCAAACTGCAAGATGCGCTCTGGTCTGAATTAAATGACAAGAAATAACACTAAGTGGCTTTTCCCTATGTCCTATAATTGTGTTGTGGTAGCACCAGCCCATGGCAAAAGGTTGTATGAACAGGAAGGATCAGGATAAGCTTTGCAAGTGCATGGGAAAGGACAATCTGCATGCAATCAGTCCCTCTTCTGTCAAACCCTTCCTTTATTTCCATAACTGACAGGGCATAATGTTGGTTTTCCTCCCCCCTCCTTACAGCGTGCCATTCCACCTGCACGCTGGGCACTGATTCCAGTCTGGGTTCAGGAGCACACAAGCAGAATGAGCTAATCTGCAGCAGGATCAGCTAGGCAATGACATGGCACTGCCACTCTTGCCAGCCCGCTTCGGGCAGCCTCCCATGTCACTAAGATCCCTCATCAGAGGCCTTCTGGCAGTTTCCTCTGCCACGACTGCACTGGGCCTCTCTGCTGCTGGCTCTGTCCCTCCTCACTCTGCTGGCATTTGCATTTGTGCTGCCCTTGGTCAGCACCGACTGCTTGGGGGGTTACTCACTCTGCTGCTCTAAGTTCACAGCCTCCCTCTTGCAGTTGCTTCATTGTTTGCTGGCTGTGCTCCCTCCTGGATGGCACAGTGCTGGCTAAGGCTCTGCAGGGCATCGCAGCCTGTGAACCAAGAGACGAATGCAGCAGATGCAAACCACCACCCTGGCTGAGAGGCCACCACACCCAACTCACCCAGCTGCAGTTTCTCCTGACTCCCCACACCTGACTCCACGCTGCCTGCCAAGACGAGGCAGCACAAGACGAGAGTTTTCACACACTCGTGGAAGTGTAGAACTGGGGTATGACTTCTCCACATGAAGAGCATCCCCAGCTAAAAGGGAATTACTATGCTGCTGTACAGGCTGAAGCATTGTAAATAATTTGATATTTGTACCTATTTACAGTATTTCTGAAAAGCATAACAGCATCCCTACACCAAACAGAACATGGAATGGTGCCCACACAGAGGTACTGCTGAACCCTTCATAGATCCATAGAATCAACCAGGTTGGAAGAGATCTCCAAGCTCATCCAGTCCAACTCAGTCCTATCCAATCAACCAGACCATGGCACTAAGTGCCCCATCCAGTCTTTTCTTGAACACCTCCAGGGATGGTGACTCCACCACCTCCCTGGGCAGCCCACTCCAATGCAACTCACTCTCTCTGTGAAGAACTTCCTCCTAATATACAGCCTGGACCTCCCCCGGCACAGCTTGAAACTCTGTCCCCTCGTTCTGTTGCTGTTGCCTGGGAGAAGAGCCCAACCCCACCTGGCTACAACCTCCCTTCAGGTAGTTGTAGACAGCAATGAGGTCTGCTCTGAGCCTCCTCCTCTCCAGGCTGCACACCCCCAGCTCCCTCAGCCTCTCCTCACAGGGCTGTGCTCCAGGCCCCTCACCAGCTTTGTTTCCCTTCTCTGGACAAATTCCAGTACCTCAACATCTCTCTTGAATTGAGGAGCCCAGAACTGGACACAGCACTCAAGCTGTGGCCTGATCAGTGCCAAGCACGGGGCAGAATAACCTCCCTTGTCCTACTGGCCACACTGTTCCTGATACAGTCCAGGATGCCACTGGCTCTCCTGCCCACCTGGGCACACTGCTGGCTCACGTTCAGCTACTCTCTACCAGTACCCCCAGGTCCTTTTCTGCCTGGCTGCTCTCCAGCCACTCTGTCCCCAGCCTGCAGCACTGTTTGGGGTTGTTGTGGCCAANGGCCCTCCTACCCTCCAACAGATCCACACCTGCTCCTAACTTGGTGTCATCTGCAGACTTACTAATGCTGGACTCAATTCCCTGGTCCAGATCATCAGTAAACATATTGAACAGGACTGGGCCCAGCACTGATCCCTGGGGGACACCACTGGTGACAGCTGCCAACTGGATGTGGCACCATTCACCACCACTCACTGGGCCCGGCCCTCCAGCCAGGTCTTGACCCATATCAGAGTGAATCTGTCCAAGCCACAAGCTGCCAGCTTTGCCAGGAGCTTCTTGTGGCAGAGGGCATCAAAGGCTTTGCTGAAGTCCAGGTAGACTACATCCACAGCCTGCCTTGCATTCACCAGGAGGGTAACCTGATCATAAAAGGAGATCAGGTTGGTCAGGCAACCTTGAGTGGGATGTCACTTCTCCAGAGTATGCTCCACTGTATCAAAGGCCTAACAAAGATTTGTGCCCTTTTTCCACTTTCAGCAAACAAAACATCTCTGCTGTACCTGCATTAATCTAAATTACTCATCCAGTTATAAAAGCAGACATCTACAGTACACAGTGAAATAACAAAATACAGAGGTTTATTGACAATTGCATGATTCATCATTTGATTTCCAATCCTCTTCTGTTGTGGAGAAATACCCTTATCAAACTTGATGAGCTGAAAAGATAGTTTAGATTCCAAAGCAAGCAAGAAAATGGACCTTGTTTAACTAATTTAAGGCCTAGTTGGAAGTTGCTGTTTAAGGCAGGCACCGTAACCAATGCACATTAGGTACAAAAGCTGCCGAATCTAAGCTCAGCAGTACAGACAGCATCTGTCACACTAGACTCTGCAACCCAAAAAACAGCCTCTGGGTGACTTTTCTTAAAGCCCTGTCAAGTACCAGGACAAGGAATTAAAACAGAGAGATGTCCGAGACTCAGCCCGAGGCCAGACAGGACAGACTCAAGAACAGCTGCTACAGGATACATGTTTGGAAGCAATGCAAATCCATTCCAGGGCTGCAGCTGGAATCACTGTCTTGTTTTCCTGGGGAGCCAAATAGTAGGAAGCCCTACACCTGTCTGAAAGGTACAAGGGCAATGAAATCCTTACATTCGATGGCTATTTCTACCCTTGCCCATATATTTCACTTTCACCATTAGAAAAGGCAACCAAATCTTCATGTAGCCACCTATCACTTCTGACATCAGCTGAACCGAGTGGTCCAGTAAGCACCACAATCATGATTTAGCACCCGGCCCAGGCGGTCCTCTCTGAACAGCAGCAGCTCCGGGGAAGCCTGGGTTAGAACAGCAGTGGATTTACACAGATAAGGCCACTTGTTCTTTGGTGTGTACCTGAACAAATCCTGTGTCTACATGGCAAATTTTAAAAGTCACTATTAAATACACTGAAGAGTAAGCACCTAATGTGAACATTCGTATATCAAAGCTCTTGATACGATCAGAAAGTCCATTCAGAAAACAAATGATGGGAGCTACTCTCCCTAACAGGTCTGTGCAAAAGATGCACACCTTCCAAACAGGACTGAAGAGAGTCAGCACAACCAGGAAGTCTGTATTGCTAAAGCCTTTCTTTCTCCACATAGGCTAGTCTGAAAACAACTACAGCTGTGGTTTGGGGAGAATCCACACAGTTCTCTCAACCTTACCAACAAAATCTGAGGCAGTCAAACGCAAATGTAAAGCTATCCAGAGACAAAAGAATTCACTTACAGAGTCAGAGACAAACAAACAGAAAAAATGCACTGTGGTGAAGACAGCAGAACAGTGCTTGTTTCTGCAGGGTACAAAGTTAAAACCTTTGCAGAAGCTAAGACGCTGCTACACAGGGCGGGTCAGACCTAGCTGGCTGGACACCTCCCTACATTCTCCATGGTAATTGTATATTTCAAGCTGCTTCTCTTCAAAAACAACCAAAAAGCTACTGTTTGCCTCCCCATCTTTACCAGGAAACAGCCTAGAAGACTTTAAAGAAGTCTCCTAGAAGTGGCTATGTGAAACAGTATGTTGGACTGAGACTATCACTTGTGAAGAGGTAGCCATCAGCAGATTACTGAGGCCATCAGCAAGGCCTAGGTGCTCTGGGGAAGGGGAGACCATGATAGTCATTAATATATGCTGGTTTATGAGAATAAAAAAATGTTCTGTCCTTGCTAATCAGCAAGCACATGCTGCAAAGAATGAAGGAGAAAGAAGCAGAGTGGACACTCCAAAGCATGGTAGCGCTACTTGTTCCAGTGGAACTTAATTTATGCTGGAGCGACTGCAGGTTGGTTCATGTAGTAAAGCTGCACCCTGCTGCCTAGAGGAACACACAGACACTTGCTGTGTGTGCTTCACAATCTTTCATGTGTCACCTCCAGGACTCCACCCATTTATAAGGTTTGTGTGTTGACTATGGAAAAGTCTTGACTCCACAAGTGTCCTGTGCCACTAGCTAACAAAGAAGCTCAGAGTCTGATGAACTCACCACAAAGTCACACTGATTTTTCACAAAGTAACAATAATGACCCCCTCTGACACCCACCCAGGCAGGCCAATACTCACATCTTCCACAGGGCACCCTCTCCCTCCCCAGCCCTCCCTCCCCAGATCATCAAATCCTTCCTACACCCTTTAGCATAACCATCATCCCTCTGCCTACAGATCTACCCACAAACAATAGTCTAACAACTGACCTCACCCCCACAGACCACAGTTTCTGTATGGACTCCATTAGTGAACAGATGCCCCTAGTAGAAGGCAATACTGGATTTGCCCCCTGGTGGATTGAGAACTTTGTTGTGTGAGCGTGGCCTGGGCCCTAAGCGGGGCTCATGATTGTCTATCTTGGGTTCTGGTTCCTTGCGCTGCTCCTCTTTGCCCAGATCTTTCTTCTCGCATCCATCTTCCAGCTGTGGTTTGATATTTTCTGTAGCTGAATAAAAAGAAAAGTGATTAGATCAATTTGCTGTTCTGTAGTGCACAAAGTGGCTCATCTTCTTTAGTCTACGATACTTCCCTTATCTCCATCCACAGTATACTAAGGTTTCTCTGTATCTGCTCCTTTTCCCTGAAGGAAATACGCTGAGGAAGAATTCCACTAGTTCACAACAATTCCTCTCTTCCTGCAGCAATCTTTCTACCAGGAATATGTAGGTTGAGCAATATAGCTTCAAGTGGTTTGACAGTTTACAGCAGTGATGAGACAGAGCATGCTGACGAGTCCTTTGATACTGAGCTTAAAAGCAGCATTCCCATTGTTCCTTAGCAGCAACTAGCTGAGCAGTAACACCTTGCAGCCAGCTGTGTGTTTGGTCAAACTACAGCAGGGCAACATTTTGGACCTGAAAGGGATGGCAAGGGAGGAGGAAGCCATCTGATGGGATGCTCAGATTCCATATATGTCTATACACACACATGTGGTATCAAAGCATAGACACGCACACCAAGACTTACACTTGTGGGCTTCTCCTCAAGAAGATGCACAGAACCATTTCAAGACAAGAGATTAAATTTCTGACTAACAGAAGGAAAACTTCTCAGTTATATTATCCTCAACACCAGCCTTACTCTTGGTTTTTAAGAAGTTTAAGAGACTACTCCTTAAAGCTTATCATCTCAAAGGGAACAGAAAAAGGAGTTTCTCTTGCTGACCTTCGAGCTTCTTTGGTGTTTCATCTTCTTTCAAGACAATGTGATCCTGCAAAGAAACCACAAACCATCTTAGTGTAGTACTGTTCTCGAATGGTAACTGTCACAAAATCTTTCTCAAGTTTGGTTTCTATCCAAGTTTATATTTTCATCAGGGTAAAAGCCAACAGCTGCAAACACTGTGCAGCCCTTCATCCTCTCCACAGCTAGAAAACCTCCCAATCACTGGTAGAACTAACTCCCACAGTAGGTCAAGGTGCATGTCTCAGACGATTCACCAAAGCACAGATGAAAACACTACATTAGCCCATCAGATGCTTTGAACTTTATCTGATAAGCAGTTTGGTCCAAAGATCTGGAATTGCCATTCCTGTCATGAACCCACCAGCACACAGGAGAAGCTGGTATTCACCAGTAGAACACAAGCACTCCTTGAGCACCATATTTACACTCATCACTTACTGTCTTCTGCCAGTATCCACAGTGATCAGACAGTCAGGTAACTAACAAAACTTTCTTAGACCATTTCCCAGCAATTCCAGTTGGAAATACATGGTATACTTCATGTTTCCCCACTCATGAAACTCAACTTGTGGTCACTTTAGCGTATACACCATCTCCTTTCCAACCCATCCCTCTATTTCCCACAGTTCCAATGTATTTTTTTTCCTCTTCTTTTCCTATGACCCAAATTCCCCCCAATACACTCCAGAGTCTGCATAAAAAGACAGGAAATAGGGCACTATCAGCACCTTCAGATTTAAGGGAGGAGAAAAGAGGAGAAAAGAAAATCAAAATGTGACTAATTTTTCTTCCTAAGGTTCCAGGACAAATGAGACTGCTTGGACCTTTTCAGCATAAGGACAGTGAGCTGTTTCATGGGATGTTAAATTTCCATGCTATACAACATGTCAAAAGCATTGACAACGTAGCAGCTACTCACTTCATAGTATCTGCTTATATTAAAGGCAGTAGATTGCCAGTCCAAATGTAGGCCATTTAAATAAAGAAATGAAAGCAGCTGGTAATGTGTCCCCCTTTTTTGCAGAACCAGATTTGGCCATTAAGTGCAAATCTCTCCAGTTACTCCACACCCCTGATTTAAGACCCTGAGTTAGCTTCTTCAGGGTCATCACTTAAGCTCCATCTCCTGCTGCAGTGCTCTTGTGCTGACCATTGATATATACGTTTATGTATTTATGAGATGAAGGGCACAGCCAAGCCATGAACATCTGATGGCAGCTCACTGGTGTTCAGAGCTGGCTTTCCATAGCTGGCATCTACAAAACCTCTGCTAAAGTGCAGAATAAAGAGAAGTATCCTCTCCCAATCTAGCTCAAATCCTCTGGGCTGGCTGTCAAGAACTGAACCTCATTTGCAACCAAAGGCTCTGGAAACACTTTTTCCCTCTTTTTCCCACAAACCAATTAATATTTTTAATGCAGACTACACAGCATGCCAAGATCTGCTATAACAAAGACAGTAAGTTGTCAAAAAGAGACTTTGCAAATAGCTGTCTACCTTGAAGCCATCTCAAGCACAATTTAGGTTTGCCATCCCTAGGAGAACACAGACACTGCTCTGTAACAAGGTTGCCTGATGACTGCCCGAGCTGCTGGCCACTTGAGTTTGGCAGTGAGAGGTGCAATTACCTTGGGCTTGTTTGGGTGTGCTCGCACAACACTGGTAGACACAGGAGACCCAAAGATATCACTTGTCTTCCCACCAGGTGGATTCAGGCGTGGACGAGGCTGAGCAGAACCAGAATCTTCAAAAATACCACTTTCCTTTCCCCCTGCAAGACAGTTGTTACTTTTTTCTAAATTACTTAGTTTTAACACACTATATTAAGAAAAAAACCCACAAAAATGTCTAAGAAATCAAAAACTTCCGGAACCCTGCTATCTACAGACTTACTTTTGCTTGCCTGACAACACTGGTTGAAATCCTTTGTTACAAGAATTCACCAGGGAATCAGCTTTGCAGCTGTACTCACCACAGCTAACTGATGGCACAGCTCTAACGCTGAACCTGCTTCCTTTCATCATTTCCTAGGCCTCAGCTTGGAAAGAATTCGACTTGGATGATGCGCTTTTTAAGAAGTCTGAACAAACAGATCACTAAAATATTTATGTAGTCTCAAGAGAGTTACTATTCAAGCCCACTCACTTTATAAAACTACAATATAAAAAGACAAACAGATCACAGAGTTCCTCGTTCACAACACAAAACCAGTTCTGTGCTGCAATTCAGAGCCCAGCTGTAGTGAAGTAGGTGGTCGCTCTTACCTGGAGGGTTTGTTCTTTTTGGAACGTTTTGAGGTTCTTCTGAGGCTCCAAAGATATTGGATGCCATCCGGTGGGGCCTGCTTGAAGAAGAAACTTCTTCTGTATTCCCAAAGAGATTACTAGAACCTCCTCCCGGGGGCTTCAGCACCCTACCGTTGCAGAAAGAGAGAACAAGGGACAAAAGTTTGTCTGAAATTTTCAGCATTCACCATTATTTGATGTCCCTTCCCCATTCTCCCTTTTATGTTATGAATAATTATTCTGATGCGAACTCGCTTCAGGCAATTCTGCTATGCCTGTGAGGTATCTACTTGGCAAAAGCTGTTCCAACAAAATGCTCTCAAGTTCAGCACGAACACTGCCAGCCTCCTAGTCGCTAAACTTGGTCTTTATGATATCCACCTTTACTTTAAACAGTCATAACTGTGTCACCAGAAAAAAAAAAAAAAAAAAAAAGCTATGCTGTCTGTGATATTCCAAAAGTGACAGGAGATTAAGAGAAGACACAACTCGAGTTAGGATTTTAAAAACAATCAGTACAGAAGCAGACTTTCTGCTGAAGTCTGCACACCAGCTTTGCACCTGTGACAAATTCAAGCCCATGGATTTTAAATAAAAGCAGACATTTCATAACTGCTAAAATATCTGCCAGTTCCAACCATCAGTTATCATATCAACTGCTATAGACTTGAGAATGGAAAAGAGGAAAGTCAAAAAGCCAGATTGGTAGTAGTCAGGATGCATTACGGCCAAAGGTACAGCAAATAGATCCTCACAGGACCTGTAGGTTACAAAGGAAATGGACTGGCTTCTCCAAAACCTGCCAGAACTCATGCCTACCCTTAATGACCAAGTCCACAATTAACACCTATGTCTTGCTCAACTGAGTTCAGGTCCTGCCTGAAAAGGAACCGACCCACCAGCTAGAAGAACCAGTATTGTTAACTGGAGAATGAAAAGGAAAGCATGGGAAGGTAATGAATACCTAGGCAGTGGAAATGATCTTTGCAGATGAGTCTGTCTGAGCAACTACCCACAACTTAGCAGCTGAGCAGAAGTAGCAGCTGAATTATACCTCTTTTAATCTGAGTAGTTAACCTGGCACCTAAATTGACCTTTACTTTTATAGAAAGAGAACAGACAGAAATTGCAGAACTCTATGATTCTATGGACTTTGCTGTTATCTGAGCAGTATTCAAACTTCAGTGCATTAGTACAACACATCCCCTCCTGAGATCAGAGGAAGATTTAGCCTGTGAACCTAGTTCAGGACAACAGCAAGCTGAACTAAGTGTGAGCTGTTTCGACAGAGTACAAGGAAGTTCCATCCACACTTTATACTCTTTTTAGTTCATAGTGATTTCAGTTTATATTGGTATTATGGCAATTTACATCAGAGATACTACTGTGTCTGGAAGCCAGGCAAGTTAGATTTTCTTTCTTCCTTCGGCATGAGGGAGTTGTTTTATTCTTTTAAACAGTAACAAAACCCCCCCCCTTTGCTTTCTGGCAATCTAAACCTGCCTCTTCTCTCCCTCCCCTCTAGTGTAGACTAGAAGACTGTCAGATCATCTAGAATAGCCAAATTAAGAATTCTACACCCTTTAAGTTTAAAAGCCTCAACTAACTGCTTAGTTTGCTTCTGTCAGGCTTGAACAATTTTAGTTAGTTCTTGTGATCTTTACCCTCTATACTCTAACACACTTGAATTTGAAGCCTTTTCCTCATGAAACCTTTCAGCTGACACAGGGAAGGGGTGCCCAGAGATACCCATTAACTCAACACACTGGATATATAAAAACATTTTCCTAATTCTTCACGCAATTTGAATGCTGAGGTCCTACCAGTTTTCAGATGGTTCCAATAAAGCAGACAAAATAGGAGAGCTGCATTATACAAAAGAGACCCCCACTAAGGTGCCTAGCAGAAAGCAGCAGTTTTAAGTTTGGAACGCCAAAAAGTTACTGGGGTTCTCCTGCGGCTGGATCACTTCAAAGTGCTGGCTCATTAAACAGTTCACTCATTTTGTAAACACAGAGCAAACTTTATGCTCTTAATCTGAAAGCTCTGCAGTGTTCTGCAGCAGGAGGTGTACTGCAGTTCCAAGATGGCTACATGTAGCATTTTCAGCTCCACACAGAAGCTGTGAGATTGCTCATACAGGAGATATATGAAGGCTACAAAAAAAGGCAATGTAGCATGGCGTGTGCCAGCAGTAGATCAGAGTATCCTGTTCTGCTTTCCTTTCAGAGCAACACGACTCTTTAACACCCAATTCCTTGTTTCAATTTCGAAAAGCAAAACTTCCATAAACATCCAAAGTGCTATTATTAAAGTTCACTAAAATAAAACTAGGCAGTTCATCTGATTCAGGAAACTAGCTGTTCTCTATCCCACTGTATATGTGAATAGGATCACTGCAGGTGCATCTCAGAGGACAATTACTTAAGCGGAAGCTTTAATTTACAATATTTTTAGCATCACTTATTTCTAACAGCAGTAGCCCTGTATTGTGAAGTTCTCAAAACACGAAGCAGTTGTTCATAATTTCCTCATCGAGATTTTCACGTTAGGAAGTCGGGGTTTTTTTCTCACTTTTTTAACTGTTGGTGGCTGCTGCAGGGCTTTTGAATTTGGCTCAGATTTAATTAGAGAAACTTAGGCACATCAAGAAAGCGAAAGGATTTGCATTACCATCAATTAAGTTTTGTTTCGGGAATTAACAGAATAAACTCTGGAAACAAGTATCCTTAAACCAAGTACTTTTTGCTTTTGATGGCGCAGGCTGGATGTCAAAAGCCACCATCTCAGAGCACTCCAATATTCCAGCAAGCAGCAGGCTGCAGCACTGCAGCACACGCTGGCTGTGCCGAGCTGCGTAGCTGGGTGTGTTGCCGTAGATTGTTCTCAGGCACGATGAAATCACTGCCACACCAGAGAACAAGCCGTGACAAAATCACCTTTGCTTGCTGCTGACCAGTAAGCTATGAGGGCCTGCATTCCACACCCTACCCAGAAACCCAAGTTAAACGTGGTTCCGAAGTTACCATCAGCATCTTCCAGACTACAGTGGGTGCAAAGCGTTCTCATAACCCTTTTAAAACCAGGTCATAGTTCAGAGCGACTGGAATGAGGTAAACTTAAAGCACTCTCAGACGATTTCCAAACGCGGCCCCAGCGCCCCCGGCAGCGCGCACGGCCGGGAGGGGAGCGCGCCCCTGCGTCCTGCTCCGCCCGCTCCTGAGGCGCCGCCACCGCCCCAGCCTCGGGCCGCGGAAGAGGTAAAGTAAGGCAGGGCAAGGTCGCGGGGCCGGCGTCGAGCACCGCAGCCCTGCTGGTCTTCTGCCCAGCGCCTGCCAAAAGGATGGGGGACGCACTCCCGCCCACAGCGGCTAAAAAAGGCCCCTCAGGAGAGAGCCGCTTCCTCAGTCAGAGCTCCCCCCTTTGCCTCCCGGCCCTCAGCGCCGAGCCCTCCTTCTGCCTCCTGGACCTCAGCACCGAGCCTCGGCTAGACTTCCCCTCCCGCTCGCTCTGCCTCCCGGTCCTCAGCCTCAGCACCCGCCCCTCAGCCGGAACCCACAGCTTCCGCGCCCCGAACAAAGCCCCGCCGCGGGTTCCGCACGCCCGCGCCGCTCTGCCCATTCCCCCCTTCACGCCCGCACGGCAAATCCAACCCAGCTGCACCACCTGGAGCTGGGCTTGGACGAGTCAGCCTCGGGACCCTGGAACATGGTGCCGGACGCCTGGCAAAACTCCGCAGCGGCGCGCCGCTCCTCCTCGGCTGCCTGGACCGCAGGTAGCGCCGCTGACCCACCGCGCCCAGCTGCTGGCTGGCGCGACTGCCCATCACGGCCGGCAGCCAATCGAACGCGAACAACCCTCTCCCCATCCCGCCTGCCCGCTGAGCCTTGCCGAGGGAGGGAAGCTTGAACAGGGCCCGCCCCGGCGTTCCTCCTGGGCATCTCCCATTGGTAACACGGAGCGTCCGTCAGGGGGAACTGCAGAATCATTGCCTGGGAGGCGGAGGGGGCCGCGCCGCGCCGCTGGAGGGCCAGGTAGGGTCGTGGCTATCAGCGTGAGGCGGAGCTGGATACGGGCCGTGCGTCTGCCCCGTCCGCTGCCCACGGCAGGCTCCACAGCGCGCAGTGTTTCCCGCCCGCCCTCGCTTTCGGGCGAAAAAAGGACAGGGTTTGTCCACTGCGTGTCGGTGAGCCTGAGCGGACTCGGCTCCGCTCCGTGCTTCAGCTGCCCCTGGGAACCTTG
>VWZE01020231.1:279686-332673 GCA_013396675.1 Eubucco bourcierii
CTGCTGGTCTTCTGCCCAGCGCCTGCCAAAAGGATGGGGGACGCACTCCCGCCCACAGCGGCTAAAAAAGGCCCCTCAGGAGAGAGCCGCTTCCTCAGTCAGAGCTCCCCCCTTTGCCTCCCGGCCCTCAGCGCCGAGCCCTCCTTCTGCCTCCTGGACCTCAGCACCGAGCCTCGGCTAGACTTCCCCTCCCGCTCGCCCTGCCTCCCGGTCCTCAGCCTCAGCACCCGCCCCTCAGCCGGAACCCACAGCTTCCGCGCCCCGAACAAAGCCCCGCCGCGGGTTCCGCACGCCCGCGCCGCTCTGCCCATTCCCCCCTTCACGCCCGCACGGCAAATCCAACCCAGCTGCACCACCTGGAGCTGGGCTTGGACGAGTCAGCCTCGNGTCAGCCTCGGGACCCTGGAACATGGTGCCGGACGCCTGGCAAAACTCCGCAGCGGCGCGCCGCTCCTCCTCGGCTGCCTGGACCGCAGGTAGCGCCGCTGACCCACCGCGCCCAGCTGCTGGCTGGCGCGACTGCCCATCACGGCCGGCAGCCAATCGAACGCGAACAACCCTCTCCCCATCCCGCCTGCCCGCTGAGCCTTGCCGAGGGAGGGAAGCTTGAACAGGGCCCGCCCCGGCGTTCCTCCTGGGCATCTCCCATTGGTAACACGGAGCGTCCGTCAGGGGGAACTGCAGAATCATTGCCTGGGAGGCGGAGGGGGCCGCGCCGCGCCGCTGGAGGGCCAGGTAGGGTCGTGGCTATCAGCGTGAGGCGGAGCTGGATACGGGCCGTGCGTCTGCCCCGTCCGCTGCCCACGGCAGGCTCCACAGCGCGCAGTGTTTCCCGCCCGCCCTCGCTTTCGGGCGAAAAAAGGACAGGGTTTGTCCACTGCGTGTCGGTGAGCCTGAGCGGACTCGGCTCCGCTCCGTGCTTCAGCTGCCCCTGGGAACCTTGTTATGAGCCTTTAGCCCAAAAACGCCGGTTGGAAGGAGAAATAAGGAGGAAGACTACGAGGAATAACTTCAGAGACGGTTCTACAACTTGGCTGACTTCAGCATCCGTCGAGACCTCTGACGGTTCACCCAGCCTAGAGCTCTCATGCGGCACAGCGCAGCGGACTGCAATATGCATGAAGGGGGGAATCTACCCCAGTAGAAGCCGACCGCAGACCATCGCTGTAGCTCACGTCAGGCCCTGCCTCGGTGCCCGGGAACTGCCAACGACGCTGCAGGCTGTGGCTGAAGCAACTCTGGGCAACTGTCAGGTGCTGCCATCCGTTTCCTGAGGAGCTGGATACAAGCGACACTCAGGGAGCCAGCACTTGTACAGCCTTTCTAACCAAGCATTTTTAAATTACAGGGACATTACAAGTTAACATTTTCAGATGAACATTTTGTTTAATGGCTCCCCAGCTTTCCATGTGCCAAGAAGATGTTAGAGGCAGGCACGTTGCTGCTTTTGTCTTGAAGAATTTAAAATAACCCAAACAAGCCACCACAACTTTCTGGTTTGGTCATTAAGGGCAAAACGAGATCAGTGACAAAAAAAATAGAATCAATACCAATACAAGGTGAGAGTTGTAAATCTCTTGTGAGCCTTTGTCACAGCACAGCGGAGGGAGGAAGCTGCATAGAGCTCAAACTTGGTCATACAGTCCAGTTTTCTCTGCACACAGGAGGCAGATGAGTCCTCACTCTTTAGATGGAAAAGAAGCAAAGAATAAAGTTTTTGTTGAGCTTTTAAAAACATTCATTTCTCACCTAGCTTAAAACCACTGTTAAACAGAAGTTGCAATTAGAAAGACCGAAATCCTAAATGTCTGCTCAAAGCATGCAGCCCAGACAGCCAAACGAGTCCTGGGCTGTATAAAGAGAAGCATGGCCAGCAGGGCAAGGGAGGGGATTCTCCCCTTTCACTCTGCTCTTGTCAGATCCCATCTGGAGTCCTGTGTGCAGTTCTGGAGCCCCCAGCACAGGAAGGACATGGAAGTGTTGGAGCGGGTCCAGAGGAGGGCCACGAAGATGATCAGAGGGCTGCAGCAGTTCTGCTATGAGGACAGGCTGAGAGAGTTGGGGCTCTGCAGCCTCAAGAAGAGAAGGCTTTGAGGAGACCTGATAGTAGCCTTCCAGTATCTGAAGGGGGCCTACAGGAAGGCTGGGGAGGGATTATTTACAAGGTCTTGCAATGACAGGATGAGGAGTAACTAATGGGTTTAAACTGGAAGAGGGGAGATTTAAACTAGATGTTAGGAAAGAGCTTTACAGTGAGGGTGGTGAGATACTGGCACAGGTTGCCCAGGGAGGTTGTGGCTGCTCCTTCCCTGGAGGTGTTCAAGGCCAGGTTGGATGAGGCCTTGAGTGACCTGTACTAGTGGGAGATGTCCCTGCCTATGGCAAGGGGTTGGAACTAGATGATCCTTGAGGTCCCTTCCAACCTTACCATTCTATGATTCTATAAAGGACTTAATGAATTACCTAGATCACAGGATAACTCAGCTTGAATTGAAACCTCAGGCCTGGAGTCTAACTTCCTGCTGAAAGCAGGGTGAGCTAGATCAGAGCGGCTTCCTTTGGGCTTTCTTCAGTTTTGTCTCAGAAAGCTCTGAAGATACTGCAACAACCCTCTCTGGGAACCCTGGCTCCTCTCTCTGACTGCCCCCAGGGTGAAAATGCTTTTCTGATAGCAGCTATGTAAAACAAGAGGGCCTGAATAGAACCCTTACATTTAAATTCCAAAACAACCTCACCAAAACAAACACTATCTTTCTGGTTAGGTGGAAGGGGTGGTACATCCTGTCACTTAGGGTCTTTTTGGTGGTCGCTGGTAATTTAAAAAAAATTCTTCCCCTTGCTACTGGTGACTATGGACAGAGGCAGGGCATTCAGGACAGACATCCCTTGGCTTGGCCCATTTCTGACTTGATTAGCAGACAACTGGGAATGGAAACTGTAAAGCGAAAAAAAAATAACCACCAACCAACCAAACCCTTCTCTCACCATGGTGAAAGATTCTGGGACAGGATTGTGTCAATGGAACTTATGTCACTGATGAAACCAGAATTTGGCTTGGAAGGCTTGGCTTTATGGACAGTATTTTAGCACGTCATTTGCCCCTCCCCAGGGGCCATTAAATAAAGGTTAAATGGAAAAATCTGACAGGCATGAATGGCAAATAACACACGGGATGTAAATTAGACCAAGTATTAGTATGTATTTATGCACAAGAATAAAAACAGCTTTACAAGTTGAATTGGAAATTTAAACAGAGGAAGTTTAACAGCTTTTGTATATTATATTAAATAACCAAAACACCTTTTTCCAAAATTGGTAAAGAATAAATAATATAATTTACAATATGGTACAAAAAATAATCAGTAAGGACAGGCATTCTGCTTTATACATACACTATATAGGTATATTTATAATCTATAAAACAAATTCACATCTCAAACAAGCCAGAAACCTTAGATGATATGGCTTAACTATTATTAAGAGAAACAGCATTAAATTTTGCTGCCAGAACCATAAGCTCTAAAGCAGTTATCATGTTTCAATAATTAATGATAACTTATTGCCGTAGTGCTTGCCAAGGTTTCACTTAGTTAACATTTACAAATTGCTGTGAAATTAAGAGATTCAAAGGTTTGAAAAAGTAAAAAAAAAGAAAAAAAAGTGCAGTATTTTCCTTATAAATGCATCCGAAGTCTTGAGTGTAAAAACCAAAATGCAACTGAAATTTCCACTCTGGGAGCTGTGGCATTGGTGAATGAGATTTCTTTGTGGATTAGATTTGATCCAAGCCATTTAGTTTAATTTAGAAATATAGAGAGGTGTGCCACAAGAAAGTCAATTAGTATTCCTAAGCTGATGAGGTTTAAGGAGGAAGCTGTGTGGGTAAGGAGGATGCAGCCCCTGGCGCAGACCCTACTGTCACACAGGCACACGCAGGCAGATCCAGTGCAGGACACAGCGCTGCTGCTCATCCAGCCTGAATGTTCTGCCCTCCACCCTGCTCACCTCCTCAGAACTTGCTTCTTGCACAGAGTAACCAAACCATTGTGGGGAAAGCCCAAAGCAATCAGTATTAGAATTGGAGGCTGTTAGTGTCCGTTGTCCTCTCCAACCACCTTACAGTGCCCCAAGGAGGTTTGAAAGTCAGGTTGACCTAAGCCAGTCCTGTGACCATTCCAGGATATCTTGCTGGGGCAGCCTGACTGCTACAGTTTAGTACTTCTGGTGGGGAAGCTGGAAGAACTGAAGAAACCTTCGTGTCTTGCAAACAATACTCACACACAAACATACACCTATGTGCCTGTGTGCACAGATGCATTTCTATTTGTGTGTGCACACACCTCCACAGCTCTCCTACACCCCACAGCTTTTCACTTAGCAGTCTTACGCACAAACTGATGGAGACTGCTATTGTATAAGCACATCCACCTAAAATCTTAAGTTGGTGGAATCAGAGACATGTTTAAGTGAGCCTTCACATAACAACAAATTCTCCATCAACTCAAAATTACCACAATGATCTTCAGTTATTTTTAAGTTACCCCTGATAAGACTTGCTTGTCCTGAAAGGGCATTTTGCAAAGCATTACATTTCTGAAATCAAATTCAGGCCAATAATGACAGCTTTTTAGAGGTTGATGCCAAACATGTTTCTAACCACAAAATTCCAGGTGCTGAACAGACTTGTGCAATTTCCACTGTTATTATTTTGGCAATCCAACTCTGCTTGCAAAAGTTTAGTATATTAAAGTTTTCTGATCTCATGGAATCATCAAAAATAGCCACTATGATGACTTCATTAATTTACCTGTGACGACTGACCAGGCAGAGAAAGTGCAGCCTTACAGCTCACTGCATCAGCAGAAAGTCTTCCCAGATCTTGATGAAGGGTTCTGCTCTGAGCTGCATCAACACTGGCACTTATTCTAGGGAACCTACAAATCAAACCCAGTGTCACATCTGCTCCATTACCAGCATGGGTAAGGAGGATAAAGTGTTTGTCAAGCTACCTAAACACACTAGAATTCATCAGGGTGGTTTTGCTAATTTTAAAAGTTTAAGAATGAGAGTTCAGTTTGTTGTTGGTTTTTTTTTTTGTTTGTTTTTTGGTTTTTTTTTAAATACAGCACTTGATTAGAATATATCACATCTCCTCCTGCAATTCCTGTAATCCACAGCCACAGTGGGAGCCCTTTACTCTTGCTTTGCAAGTTCAAAGAATTTTTGGAGGTACAGCATGTAAGACAATCAGTACTACTGATGTGAGAAGCCAAACACAAGAGGAAACAATTTGAGAAAGACCAAACCAAAATGCAGCTCAACTCCAAATAAAACATAGAGGTTTTTGAGTGAGTGGCTCTTGAGATTAATGGGTATCCTCTCCACACCAAGGCTGAATGCTCAGAACAAGCAGTCCTCAGCATTCAATTTTTCTGACAGCCTTCAACTTTTTGTATTCTAGCTTTGCATGACTTCCTGGTAATTGCATCAGAATTCTCAAGGCTCTGTAATAACAGTGAAAGAGAAATCATGACAGAAGGACTTGTGTCCCACAGGACAAGCAGTCAGAACAGGAAGTTAGCTCACAGGTATCAGATTCTCCATTCTTCTATTCATGATCACTTTCCTGCTAGTAACAAAGGTTTGCCTCCCTGCTCAGCACACCCAGCTGCACCAACACTGCTTTTACACAGCCCTGTGCTTCCTATGTCAGAGGAGCCACCTGGGATGTGGGGTCCTGCAATGCCATCCAAATCTCACTACTTTTGAGTGCAGTCAGAAAGGAAAATTGGTTACCTTTTCTCTTAATGACAGGAAGCAGAAGGCAAACTAGAGAGCAGTTAAAAAACTCATGTAGGGTAAAGTGAGGGGGGAACCAGCAAAGCCAGTCAGTGCATCATGAGCAAGGTTACAAGAAGAAACTCCCAGTCAAATGCCTTGTAAAAGTAGCTAAAGGCAGGTAGAACTACATCCACCAAGTATAGTGCAAGTTGGGAAAATGAACCCCTGATGATAGGCTAAGAGATGGAGAAGTTTTGCTTATTAAGTTGAGGTTTATACAGGGTGAGCCCCTTGGATAAGTTTGGAGCTACTCAACATAGCCGAAGGACATCCTCTTATCGGAAAAGCAGACAAGTGCTTAAGAGGGGCACAATAAAGGAATTCTCTCTCATCAGCAGTAGGAAAGGAGATAGGAAAAGTCTCCTGAGTTAAAAAGGTAAAACTGACAGGTAACCAGCTCTAGAAAAAGTAACTTTATAATCCTTTGAACCTGCTGGTATCAGGATCTGGGTCTTTCAAATACTAAAACATTAACATTAAATGCCTAGGGATTTAGTAGAGGGAGTGCCTGGGAGTGACTAATGAAAATGATACCCCAGGGACTACCCAGGACCTGGCATTCACAGAACAAGGAGGAAATAAGGAAGGACTAAAGGATTAAGCTAGAACTTGACATCTCTCCTCTTCGTGAGCCAAAACAGATCTCCACAGCTTCAGCGTTAACAGATTTGTTGCTGTACAGTACAAAATTCTTTCCTATTTCCTCTCCCAGGGAAGTCCTCAGTTTTTGTGAAGAAAGATGGCACAATATATACAGGTTTCCAGCAAAGCCAAGACTAACTATGACAACGCTTTCCTAGTGGTTCCAGTAAGGTCTTTTGAAGTGTTTCCTGCCTTACAAAGCAACCATTTCTCAGGGAAAGTAAGAAAGCACCCTCCCACTTGTGAGGTGAACTGTGCAATGTGCTGAACTATCTCAAAAGGTGGAGAACATGAGTGCAAATAGGATGATGATAATTGTGACACTGGACAGGGTTTAGAAACAGAAGAAACTCCTCAAGGATCCATACAGTCTGGGGGTAGGGTGAATCAGCGCTCCCCGACAAAACAAGCAAGCAGGCAGGTGCCCCTGCTGGAATCGTCAAACAGCAGAAGTGTGCTGAGAGCCCAAGCAACAGAAAGGTCTAATCAAAACAAAGCAGAGTCATGGTGCCTTCGAAGAGAGTGCAAGGAACTTCAGTTTGACTGACTGAGTGCCAACTAGGACAAATCAAGATGCAAAATGGTTCCCATACCCACCTCCACCCTGTACAACTTCAATGTGGATTCCAACTCATGGCATTTTGATTACTACACAAAAAAAAATAATTCATATAGGAGAGCTTCTGGCAATAACCTTTCCTACTTGAGCTTCTTGCTTAGGCCACTCCCAAGTACAAGTCCAGGACCATCCCATAAACTTGCCATCTGACATCACTGATGCAGGGAACACCATTTCATGTTTTCTTGTTCCCAATATATTGCACATTCCAGGACTGGCAAGTACTTCTTCAGACCTTTGAAGACAATGCTTCACCTTTAGAAAGAAGCACAGAAGACAGAGACAACTGAGTCTCAGCTGCTTCTCTACAACTTGCCCTTGCCATGAGCCAGCACTGCAAGCTCCAACTTCAGCTGAACAGTCTGTACCAGCCTGCTGGTCTCATGCACTCACTGTGAGAGATCCCCAACTGGGGGACCACCAGCTCCTCCATCAAACAGAATTTCCCTGCGGGTTGGCTCAGGTATTGACAGTTCCTGGGCAAGGTCATTAAAACGTGCTATGTAATCTATGCTGTTCTCATTCATCATGCAAGCCAGCTGGGAATCCACCACCTAGGAGAGACATGGGGAAAAAAAAAAAAAAAGTAAGAGCTACATGTCACTGCAAATTTCACAGAACTGGTCAGGTTTGAAGGGACATCTTGAGGTCATTTTGTCCAAATACACAGTGCAAGTAGGTCTAGCTAGAATAGGTTGCCCTGGACCTTGTCTGATCAGGTGCTGAAGTATCTCTATGAATGGCAACTCTGGAATCTCTCTGGGCAACTTGTTTCTGTGTTTGACTACCATCACACTGAAGATGTTTTCTTCTGTTTAGGTGGAATTCTATCTGCTTCAATTTGTGCCCATTGCTGCTTCTCTGAAGAACTGTAGTTCCATCACCTTCACTCCCAGCCTCTCGTCAAAGGGAAAAAAACCTTTATCTGTGTTACAGAACAGCCCTTATCTGTGGCTCAGTGGAAGCCTCTTAAAGTAACCCATGGTCTGAGAGGGCCTTACCTGCCCATCCTTAACTCAGCAGTATGAGGTGAACCAGCAGATGTATTGTACAAAAACTCCACAGCTCTTACCTCTGACAGAATTGCGTTTGTAAATGAAACCTGATTCTGCAGGACACCAAAGAAAAGGCCTTTCAAAATGATCCCATCACTAAAACCATTTTAAAATTATACTTTCTCTGAAGATTCCCACAGAAACCCAAGTGTGCCACAACAGCTGCTCTGGTGTGACTGAAATAGTGGTTTAGCCTGTTTTCTTCTGAAGGCTTTTTGTAAGACCAAGGGCTGCAGTATCACTTCCAATCCAGACAAATTATCATATATTCCTTTAGTGAACACACATTTTGACAGATTTTCACCACCAAGTAAGCAGAATCTTCTTGTTTATGCCAGGAAGTAGAGCTGTGTGGAGTCTGAAGCTGCTAAGGGCATATTATAACAGCATGAGCTTGCAGCAGCTCCTGGTTAGAAGGCCTGTACAGAACCTCCTTATCCAAACCCAAAGGGAAACAGAGGAGACATTTTCCTTCCAGCAGGGCAATCTCCCACAAAGATACAATGATACTCCACTAAGTCAACAAACTGAAATTAGGATAATTAAGACTGGAAGGGGCTGGACTAGGCCTCTAGTTCAACCTCCTACTCAAAGCAGGATCACCTAGGACAGACCAGCTTACTCAGGACTTCATGCACATTAGCCTTGAAAAGCTCTGCAGAGATACTGCACAGTAGCTCTCAGCAACCTGTTTCCTGTCCTCAGGGTAAAGAAGTTTCTTCCTTCTGTATAGTCAGAACCTCTCTCAATTCAGCTTTTGCTTGTTCCTCCAACCACATATTACTACTCTGTGAAGGTCTTGGCCACATCATCTTAATGACCTCTCCATAAATGCCAGTATGTGGCTATGTCACTCCTACCCTGAATCCTTCTCCAGGTTGAACAACCTAGTACCAACAGCTTTTCCTCACAGAGAGGTGCTTCAGCTCCCTAGAAGTCTTGGTGGATGGTCCCCTGCTGGACTTGCTCCAGTTAACCTGTGTGCTTCCTGTATTAGGTGCTCAAAACTGGCCATGATGTTCTAGACATGGTTTCAGACCTGCTGAGTGGAGTGGGATAATCACAACTTTGTCAACCTGCTGGCTACATTTAAACAACAGCCCACAACATGATGTTGTCCCAGCACATCCTGGTCCCTGTTCAGTGTCTTGTCTATCAAGATGCTCAGATACTTCTCAGCAAAGCTGTTTCCTAAACAGTCAGCGTCCAGCCTGTGTTGTTACCAGGATTATTCCCTCTTGGAGACAGGACCTGGCATTTACCCTTGCTGAATTCTGTAATGTCCCAGCAATTCACTCCTCTAGTTTGTCCCTGTCCCTCTGAAAGTGAGCTCTGTCCTCAAGCAAATCCAAGTCGTAGGAGCTGACAGTCTTCGCTCCACCACTTCAAAGGATTTTGAACCACAAGGATAGTTCCACTGACAGAGGAAACAACTCAGCAGCGCAGAACCTTCTGCCGTTCTCACAGGTAACTTATTTTTAGGTCCAGAATTAACAGTCTGGAAATGGCTATTTAATTCTTCCTACCTCCTCCAACTGTACTGCAGCTGCACCAGGATTAACCTTTCCCTCATCTTCAGTATTTCCATTTCCTGCTCTACAAATCAGGACACACCAACCAGAAAGACTGTAACTCTTTGCTGAAACAAAGTTATGTCTCTTAAGGTAAACACAACCTAGCAGCATGAACCTGGGTCAAAGGTGCTCATATATAGGTTTTTGCACCACCTCTGGTGCCTATATCCTCAAGTTGTTGTACAGCTTTCCATTAAGACTGCAACCCTATTTATCTAAGCTCAAGTGCTGATGTCAAAGCATCTGTGCCTGACACAGGTGAGGAAGGTGTGATGGCCAGCCCACAGTAACACCAGACTGGCCAAGGCAGCTGAGTGCAGTTTGATGACATACCTCTGCTACGTCTGCCAGGGACCGTGACACGAAAGAGTCCCGTGAGTTTCCATCCAGAAGGCTGGGTCCCAGTAAGGAGGTGCCACTGGCACTCCCAACAGGAGTTGGCAACATTTTTCGTCCCTTCTCAGGGGAGATGAAACTTGCTGTAAAGAACAGGCACAGCAGTAAGTCACTAACTGAATGATGGTGACTGGGAGGACAAAACGGAGGACAAGGGCACAGAAAATGGAAAACTGTTTCTGCTGTCTCTTAAAAATGTGTTGCCAGCATGAACACCATCAGCAATCTGCTGAGAGCACAGAGACTGATTGAACTGGCCCTATTAAATATTAATTAAAAAAAAAACACCAAATGAGCCCCAAACCAATGCAGTTATCTCAGGTCTTTGAGATCATGCTCACCAAGCACAAAACAAAGCCTGTTTTTCCAACAGCTGAGCCACAGGCATCTTCACATTGGCAAAACAGCCAAAATGAGTCAACCAGACTGATGAGTCAGGCTCCAAACAGACTACAAAGAACTGCCAAGGAATTATTTGTCCCAAGGTGTGGGCCTCAATCTAGTGTCAGGATCTTTTCATGAACAGACTTGTGAAGAGAAAACAAAACAAAACAAAACCCCAAAACAACGAAGGATTCAAGGCAACACCACTGAAAGGAAAGCAAGAAGGGAAGAATTCCACAAATATCCTATTGGTTTTAGGATTTTCCAAAGGATTAATTTCTAATGAACACTGGCTTGGTGTTGTTGAAGGAAAGGGCTTTTTTGCTGCAGTTCTCTGCATACTGACACTTACAAAACAAGCTGCTGAGAGACGAGTCTGTGGAGTCATTGGGGTACCACTGGGGATCATGGCTGGGAGAGGCAATCCAGTTCTGCTGAGGACTACTGGATGGGGACGGAAGACTTTTGGAGCTGTCACTGCCATTCAGCTTTGCAGGAGACAGAGAAACACCTTCACCTGCAAGCCAACGACAGGAATCACTGATTCAGTCAATGGGGTAAAGTTACAAGACACTGCATCAATTTATGATTGGAAAGTTCAAAACCACACAAAACCCCACATCAACTACAAAATCTCCACCTTTATATGGTAGAAAAAAGAAAGAAAGAAAAAAAAAAGGCCGGGCACATTTTATTTCCAATAGACATTAAAAAAACCCAACAAACAACAAACCAAGAACTGTCTCCTGGGTGAGCTTCTGCTGAACGCAAGATGACAGAGATTGTTTTTAAGGTAACAAGAAGATGTCAAGTAGGGTCAGACTTACTGTATTGACCAGAGCTGATGGCTATTTCAATGATGGAATCACTGATTTGAGTGGCAGGTTCTCCTTGAGAAAGCACATCTTCAGGTGGGCCAGGCAGAGAAATATCCAAGAGAGCAGAAACATTGGGAGGAGAGAGACGGGTGCTGGAAGCCTCTGATGAGGGAAGTGGAGGGGTAGAAAGACCATTCTGGAGCGGAGTCTTGGACAGCTCTGACAGAGACAGGACTGATGTGCCCTATACAAGAAACAGAGTGAGCTGCTCAGAAATTTACAATGTACTTGGAAATCTGTCTGGAAAGCAAGAGCTTAGATCCTAAGCATCAGATTACATCAGACTTTAAGGAGGAAAAAAAAATTAAAACAGAGAATTGATAATTCAGCAGATAATATTCCTAGCATTCTTTAATAAATCTGTATTATTTTCATTAAGAACATCTATAAGCATAAACAAATATGCTTCAGCCTATACCCTGCCAAATCATCTGAAAAAAATGAGGCTGTGATATTCCAAGGAACACTCAATAGAGTCTACAAACAGAAATAAGCAAAGGAATGCAGTAACATGCTTTTGATGAACCTACAGCATAGTTCTGCAGAAGTATTAATTTGCCTTTGTATTGACAAAAACCCTGTAACTGCTTGAAGAAACACTGAAATCTTTTCAGCTGCTAACTTAACTGCTCTTCACAGCCACTTCTCAAAAATACACCTCATCTTTTTAAGGAGCCTCCTTATGAGTAACTCATCACAAAACTGCCATTTTTTTTCTGATGTAGTATATCCAAGGCTGTGTTGAAAGCTAGAACCTAGAGCCCACTGCCACAAATAAATGCCCAGCAGGTTAATGTACTAAGAGCTCTGCTGTAAACCAAACCTTCCCCTCCTTTATGCTTTCCAATCAATTTCATTTGATCTTTTTTTGAATGCAGGAAGAGTGGCAAGTGCTTCCACTGAAGAGAAACCTGCACTCTGAGACTTCAGGACCTAACATGAAGTCCTGAATCCTCCTGGAGAAGGAAGTTTGGGACTGGACAACAATGCTCTTACAATTTAGGTGCTATCTCTTACAATTTAGGTGCTATCACAGTGACTTTATGCCACTTAACGTGATCCAGCACAAAGTGATTCACTGAGGAGGATGCTATCATTGCAATCATGTTTTTAGTCTTAAGACTGCTCCTTCAGCAATACAGGAGCAGCAGCGCAGCCAGCTGCTGAAATCTTCCTTTGTGATGTCTAAAACACACAGGTACCAGAGAGCAGAGCAGTTATAAACTCCTCAATTGTACAAAAACAATGTATAAAACTTGTTTGTCCTTCAGAGGGCAGAGCCTGTCAGTTTTCCTTTGCTTTTCTGAAGAATGGCACCCATGTAAGCTTAAGCAGCTTTCCTGAATTTCTTCAGATGCTGGAGATTTGAAATCCCACAAAACAGCAGCAACGTTGTGCAGCTACCAGAAAACAAATGGGTTTTAACCAGTAATACCAGTAAGGGTTTTCAGAACATTGCCCAGTTCACAGAACTGTTCTTTCAACACATACTCTACCTGGAAGCCATCAGGAACTGCCTCCTGCTCAGGCCGTGTTGGTAGGCTGATAAATGGAACCCGACACCCCTGGCTGGAGCCCTGGAAGCAGAAAGGAAATCCTTTGAGTGACAAATGCTTACACCAGATGGCGAGATAAGAGACAAGTGCCTGTCATCATTCACCCATGCTCCTCTAACATCTCACACCTTTCAAAACCACCCATCAGCTTCCTGAGAAAATGACAAAGACTGATGTGTATCTGGGTCTCACTGACAAACCCCAAGGAGAAATTCACAGCTTCAGTTCCAAATACCAGGTTCTTTAGTATGAGGGAGGTGGAACACTGGAACAGGTTGCCCAGGTTGGGGCCCCATCCCTGCAGACATTCCAAGTGAGGCTCGACAGGGCTCTCAGCAGCTTGATCTAGTTGATGATGCCCCTGCTGACTGCAAGGGGGGTTGGACTAGATGACCTTTGGAGGTCACTTCCAACCCAGACTATTCTATGATGAATTGATCCCTCAGCTCCAAAACACATGCTGTGCAACACAGGTTGGGTTTGTCATGATAGAAGTGTCCAACAAGAAGCCCAAGGAGAAAGCATACTGAAAAGGGAATAGCTTACTGGATAGCTAAGGAAAGGGATACAGCTTACTGACACAAGGAAATGACAGGACACTTTAAAAAACATGCTGAAGAGTCTCTGACCTCTACAGTGCTGATGGAGCCTCCATTCTGATGTGCTACTGTTGCCTCCTGCCCTGTTACCACCGTGGTCACTCTGTCCGGTGACAGTGGAGACACACCTGACAAGCCATCTGCATCCAGGACTGGCACAGGGCTACCAGGGATAATACCAGCACTTTTAGCTGCCAAGTCAATAGCACCTTTTGTGAAACATAAGCAAAAAACACATTACAAGGCTTTTCCTTGGGCAATGACTTTACTGTGACTCATCTAAAAGGTTACAATGGCAATTACCTGATCAGTTGGGGCAGCTGCTCTTCTTTACAAAGCAAAAAACCTCGTTCAGCTAAAGTGTTTAATTCTTCTGCCCCATGCCAACACATTACTAGGTATACCAAAACGCTTCAGAGAAACATCCCAATTTTTCCCCCTCCCTGCTTTTGCATTCTATTTTTTTTTGCTTTTCTGTCCTGCAAGTTGTTAAGTACTGCTGTTATGTAGCTTATGGAATTCCTAGCCATTTCCTAGGATTTGCTAGAGGAGCTCTGAAAACATCTTGCCTCTAGCAGCCATTTAGACTAAAACCAAAAAAAACTGAGCTGTTGCAGGTTGCCTTCACCCAGACCTTTTGCAATTCACTTAAAACATCTGAGTATCTTCCCATCTCAGAGAATGCTCTATGCAGAACTGTGGCAATCACTGTTTTCACCTCACTAATCATTCTAATTATGGGACCCATTCTTTTGTTGCAAAACATTATTTGCTTGGGGTACACTGGTCTGGTTCACAAATCACAGAAAGAGTGATTTGCCATTGGAATGGGCTGCCCAGGGAGATTGTGGAGTCAACACCCCTGGAGGTGTTTAAGAGGAGGCTATATGAGGAACTTAGTGCCATGGTTTAGTTAATTAGAAGGGTTAGGTGATAGGTTGGACTCGATAAGCTCAGAGGTCTTTCCCAACCTGGTTAATTCTGTGATTCTGTGTAGAATTCATAATCCCAGATCAGCAGACATATCGGCTTAAAGTTTTTTTCAAATATGTCATAACACTTCTTTTCATTGCCATCTTACAACACATCACAAAGCACTCAACTTCTGTGTAGAAGCCCCTTGCTTTGCCTGCAGGTCAGCCACAGGGCAGGAAGCCAGCCGAGAATGTTCCCCACTGACGGTTCCTGTTCTGCACAAAGCATGGTACAGCCGGTGCAGCTGGTCTGCACCTTGCACAGCAGCAGGCCCAACAAAGGGAATGCCATACAGACCAACAGACCACGGCTCTCATGCTGTTTAAGACATTACTTACTAGACAGATGGTTGGTAGCCTGTGTTGGAAGAACTTTGGGCACAATTGGACGAGAAACAGCAGCTTTAGTCAGTGAGGACTGGATTGGCCGGAAGGAGCCTCTCCCTAAAGGGAAGGATTGAACAGCTCTCAAGCAAATGAAACTGAATATTCTTTAAGCAAATGTGCTGGTTTGAGGCTAATTGGAATATTTTAATGAGAGAAATTAGATTACAGGCTGTGAAAGGAAAACAATGGTGATGTCTACTTCACTCATAAGTTTGCTGAGATATATCTCAGATATATAAGTTTGCTGAGATATATATAAAAGTAAGGACACAAACACAGATAAGGCAGTTTGCTGGCGTCTGTTTGAGTCTCTGGTTCTCTTCTGCTTGGATCTGTGTAACCCATTCTGCTTCTATCCCTCTTTGCCAATCCTCCTAACTCACCTTGCATGTAAGGCAGATTCTGGGATAGCAGAGGGGGGTGGAAAGAAGGTGGAAGGGTGGTTGGGAGCCCACCTGGTGACTGACTTCTGGGAGGGGTATTCTGAGGTGTTTCTGTATTACTTTTAACTTTTACATTTCTGTATATAGCTGTAAGTATTTGTAATGCATTGTAAACATCTCCTTGTGCATTGTGCTAAGCTGTGAATATAAAGCTTAATTCCTTAACTTCCAGCCAGCTGAGTCTAGTCTGGGTGAATTCATTGAGGGGAGGGAACAGGTATCTCCCAAACCATCACAGCAGAGTACAACACAGTTCAGCAGAGGCAAATTTCAGGCAGTAGCGAGTTCCAGGAAGGCAAAGCAATGGAGTATGATGAAACAGACTTGAAACAGTAGCACAAATTAACCAGTGCACAACAAAACCTCACACTTGCTGTGTTATTGGAGCTGCTTTCCATACTTCCAATTAAGATAACCTAGGGAGGAACAATCTCCTGCACCAGTAGAGCTTAGGGGTGGACCTGCTGGGAAGCAGCTCCATGGAGAAGGGCCTTGGAGTCCTGGTGGACAAGTTATCCTGTTATCCATGGACAGCAAAGTGCCCTTGTGGCCAAGAAGGTCAATGGTCTCCTGAGGTGCATTAAGCAGAGTGTGGCCAGCAGGTTGAGGGAAGTTCTCTTGCCCCTCTATTCTGCCCTGCTGAGACCACATCTGGATTATCATATCCAATTCTGGGCTTCCCAGTTCAAGAGGGACAGAATTAGAGAGTGTTCAACAGAGGCTACAAGGATGATGGTGGCACTGAACCATCTGTCTGATGAGGAAAGGTTGAGAGATCTGGGCCTGTTTAGTCTGGAAAAGAGAAGACTGAGAGCAGGTTTTATTGTATTTATGAATATCTGAAGGGTGGGGGGACAAGAAGAAGCTGCCAGGCTCTTTTCAGTGGTGTCCTGGGACAGGACAATGGGTGATGGACACAAACTGGAATCCAGGAGGTTCCACCTTGATGCAAGGAGAAAATTCTTTGGTTTGAGGGTGCTGGTGCCCTGGATCAGACTGCCCAGAGAGGTTATGAAGTCTCCTTCTCTGAAGACTTTGCAAGACCCATCTGGAGGCATTCCTGTGTGACCTGCTCTAGGTGACTTTGCTTTGGCAGGAGGGGTTGGACTCAATGCTCTCCAGAGGTTCCCTTCCAGCCCCCATCATTCTATGATTCAAGTAACATGTTGATTTCCAGGTTTCAGCTGAGATGTGGGATGCATTACCATTGTATGCAACAGTGTATGAGCAGAAAAGGACAAGTGGGCAGTACACAGTGTATTTTCCTCTCTTAAGGGATGAAGCCTTTATACAGTCTTAAGGTTATTAAACTTTCTGGTACATCTCCTGGCAGCACAAAAGTGCTAGAAAGTAATGAGACTCACCTGTAATGGACGAATTGGATAAGATAGAAAAGGAACAGACATGCTGGGACGGATTTCCAGAGGGCCTGGGGAGCAGTGTTCTCTGTGTGAAAGAAACAAGAGAAAAACAAAACATATCTAAGCACAGAACACAGGGTAAAGCTCTTTTTTCAAGGCACAGAAGTTTATGATACCTTCCAGAATGAGTAGAATATTTACATGACCTAACCATCACACAACTGACACTGATAAGGTCTTTGTAGACTTAAGCAGCAACAGGGATCACAAGGTTTTCTTTACCTACTATAAAGGACACAGAGAGAAATGCTAGCTAGAGCAGTATTGCTTTCTGATTAGACATGCAGTCATTTTCAAATCTCCCAGAGTTACAGAAGTAAACCAAAAGGCAGGATCTTGCCTGTATGCAAACTTATCTCACCTTACAATCAAACAAGTGTGAATTAACAAGGTATCTCTGAACTAAATGAATTACATAGAGCGGAGGATCTCAGCAACTAAAAAACAGTACAAATCTAATTTTGTGGTCTCCTGCTCTCACACAGGGCAGAAAAGACAAATGGGTTATTACTGGCACTTGGAAGCTTTGTTTACTCCAAACAAGGCTTATTATTTTGGTTTTGTATTTTTTATTTCTTGTATTCTTGCACATTTCTTGTCCGTGGTTTCACAGGATCAGGTGCCTTTTTGATGGGTTATCAGAGCAATCTAGAGACCAATGCCCACCTACCACCTCAGTTCCATGACAATAGGCTACCTCTTCCATGGATCTCTTTGCCAAGTCCCATTTGTTTCCAGAATTCCTCTCTCTCTCAAGCAACGTTTTGTTTCACTACAGAGGTTTATACTCACTCCACTTTACCAGCCAATAGTGACTAAGAAGCAGGAAGGAGTAGCTAAAAGTAGATCTTGCGGTAGCAACACTAACATGCCAAGTGCTGACAAATCAGGGTTACCACATGAATACACTGCTTTGCACATCAGTACCTCAAAAGCAGAACCTACTTTCAGCAGAGAAGCTCTTTTTCATTTTTCCCCAGCTACTCCAACTACTACTGTTGTTGCCCTCCTTCACAGGGGGACTAGAACATGGCCGGTTGCGAATACAGATTAAAACCCCTGTTCTTTTCCATGTTCAGCTTTGCTTTTCCAGTTCAGACTTTATTTCAGTTAGGTTCAAGCCCTTGTGGCCTTACTGCTGCCTATTCCAGAAGCCAAGGAGGCATTTCTCACTGTGCAAGGGATTCTGACCTGTACTACTAAGGGCTTCCGCAAGTGCCTGTTCCGTAGCTTCCTCGGCTTTGGCAAGAAGAAGTCCGACTGCATCTGGACAAGAACAGGAAATGCATTAGGAGGCACTTTAAGCATGCAGACACAGAATAGATCATACCCCCAGGCTATTTTTCAATAAAATTGTAACTATTTACTAAAATACTGAGTTCTGGCTCAGCCAGTATTTCTTCCACTAAAGCACAAACATTTCCCACTAGGAACACTTAAAGGTGCAGTAATTTGTATTCTTTTTTCTTTTCTGTCTTCTTTTCTACTTTTTTTTCCCCTTTTCTCCCACAAATTGGGGAGAAAGCTTTAGAGATAAAGTAAGCATATTCTATATCTGCATTTGCATCTATCCCAAGTGCCTATCACTATATCGATCATCATTGTTTGGAACCGCTCTGAGACAAGTGGCAAGAAAGCTTCATCTCCACAACTGCTGTAGCTTGCCATGAAGTTGTTCCTGAGATCATGTATGTAAAAATGAGTATCTGAATTATAAATAGCAGAGCAGTCCCAAAGGGGTGCATGATGGCATTCAGATTCAGGTCTAAAGAGGTGATGTCACTTCAAAACATATTTATCCAGTCAAAATCTCAGCTAATATAGTGCTGTGCTTGAACGTGACTAAAGGCACAGCTTCCCAGGGAAGCTCATACTTTCTGACAAACCAAACTGCCCTGTAACACCAGCTGGAAGCTGGCACAGGCACAATGAGCTACTTCTCTTTCAGTCACCTCACTTACACTGATTGTGTCCAGGTGCTGCCGGAAGGTCAGTTCTGCCTCTTTGCTAGGCAGGAACAGTTTCCCATGGCGGCTGTTGGGTGGCAGAGTTGTAGGAACTGCAAAGAGTCCACCATCAGCATCAGTGCTTCCAGAATTTGAAGGACCAGCCACCAAGAGAGGTCTTGGGAGATTTCTCAAACCTAGAAGATTTTAACAGCAATTTAAACAAAGTGAAAACACCTTTTCGTGATCTCAGATCATGAACTCTCCATTCACCTGCTTTGCAAGGACACTGCAAACACTCCCTTGCCTTGAAATCCTTGGAAGAAGTGAGTTTAAATACAGTTTTATGCTACTATAGAAACTAGAATTTAAGCAGATAATCTAAGCCTCACAGAGACCTTGTTAAACAGTTTTTCTCTCACTGAAATAACTAAAGGCCCTTCCCACTAAACAAACTGTATACCCATCGTTCCTTTGGGAGGGGAAGATAGTACAAACACAGACTCATCCTACACTGTTTGTGTTTTAATTGCATCCCCCTGCCCCTTCCCCATAGATTCAAAGTGCAACCCCAATAAAAATGTTTCTGGTGATAGAGACATGAAACAGTAGGGATCAGTTTGGCAAAGTACCTTCTGAAAGATGGATTGTGTTAGAAATACATTTGGCACATCAAAATAACAGTATCTAGTCTGAGGAGAACTTCTCCATTTACATCTGACTTGAAAAAAGGGTCGCTGGAATTCACAGTGCTATGCCCACCCTGAGGCACCCAGCTAGGATGAAAAGCAGCGTTGTTAGCAGGTCATTCTGAGATAACCCAGAAGCCTACCTGCCTCTCCCACAGCAGTGTTCACTACAGACATACCACTGGGCTTTGTCAAAACACACAGCGACAGTTACTCTCACACTCACACTGCACCCACACTTGGCACAGGGCTCAAGTGTCTGCCGATAGGTTGGAGATCTTAGATGGTAGGCAGCAGGCTCTTGACTCACCCAGAGAGGAAAGAAGTCAAGTAGCTAACAACTCATGCCTGCTGCCTCCCTGGGCAGGAAGACAACCCAGCACCAGCCTGGGCCACACCAGCGCAGGGATAGGGATATGCAACAGCATTCGAGAAGTGTTTTGAAGGACACTGAACTTCATTTACCCAGCAAACAAAACTAAAGGTTTTATCACACTCCTACTGAAATGACAAAGTTGCCACCTTCACCCTGCTGCTCTAGGTTCTGCTGTTTTTCCAAACATGAGTTAAAATTACACTGTGCCAAGGTACCTAAAAACAATTAAATGCAGAACACCACAGAACCTGACAGGAGTTAGTTAATATGCACAGTATTATCTTTTATATCAAAGGATGCAGTTCTAATTACGTAATGGCATTTTAAGCACTATAGGTGATGTTTCACCTTCTCCAGGTCTCTCTGTGTGATTCTTTTCATCCTCTTTTTCATCTCTCCAGCTACCTGCGTGGCTTTTGTGGAGCTGGCACTTTGTCAGCTCTTTTGGTACCTCTAGTGTGGACAAATCAGTTTAATTAAAGAATGAAAAAGCATTTAGCAGCTAGATGGACTCAGGACCAAAGTTTGAGGGGATGCCCCTAGAAGGCTCATCAGCAAAAGTAACCCAGCAGTTTGCTTTCCAACAGCCAAACTCCTGCAGTGAGTCAACAGCTCTGCGTGTAAGGTTGGACAGTGACTGCATGCTGAAGGTTGCAATCCAGACCACAAGCAACCCTATCTCAGATCCACAACTTATCAGGGCCAATAAAAAGGAATTCAGTTTATCTACAAAAACAACAACTGAGGGTGAAGCTATCGCGCTTGCTTGGGTACCTGACCTGCTGGAGTGCCATTATCTGAGGCCTCAGGTGAGTGCCTTACCTGGGGTAGAACTGCTGGGAAGGTAAACTGATGAACCACCTGGGTTGTTGTGCTGAACACACTACTGCTGCTCCTCTCTACAAGCCAAACGGCTCAAATGAAGCCAGTCTGGCTCTCCTGCACAAAAGCAGGAACACATAACCTGTATATCTCACTTCCTTACTTGTAACTAAAGCCTGTATGTGCCTCACTGTAACAAGTTCAACGACAGCAGTATGCAGCCCTAGCACCAGTTTACTGATGGGAATGAAAGACTGATGTAGACAATCGTATTTGGTTTAATCAGTGAAGTTCTATGTAAACAGGACAGCTGCTTGTTTCTAGGGGATCACAAAATGTTAACCTTCTTGTTTCTCCATGGTATCCTCAGTGAATGGTCCTTACCCTTATTCAAATACTTCAGAAAGGATTATCAGAGCATTAAGGAAGTGTAAGGCACAAGCTCATGAGCTAAAGAAGTTTGATTCTATTTGCAAGTACGATTTATAAAGGTCTGTACATCAGCTGTACTCACTGGAATGTAGCAATTTATCTTTGATCTAATAAATTATTGACCTTTTATAGCTACATCCTTGTTTCTGTCAGTAAGCACAGTGAAGCTTTACACAAAGATGAAGTTGTGGTAATGTCATTTAAAAATTAAAACCACACCGCATCAGTTAACAAATTGCTTATGATCTATTGCTTCTTCAAGTGTGGCTGTGAAAACGGCAGTGCAAGAACCACAACTGTTCCCAGTAACCCTGATACTGTCACAGAATTTTCTGAAGTCATAAAATGTTTGTTGGAAAATGCAACTGGACTGCAAACTAAAGCTAGCATTCTTGGTCTGCATGCTGGGACTCATAAGCCACAGTAGCTGAACCTTCTGTTAAAAGGAAAGGCAACTCATTGCTACCCCTATTCTTTAATGGTAGAATGGCACAGAAAATGCCCAGCAATTATTTTATCACCAAGCTTTACACCGTGGATTTGCTTTCCTGCTCTGCACCCCTTTGCTCTCTTGAGCTCCCACATCTTGTATCGGCCAGCTCCTAACAAATGCCAGCATCTCCTGTGCCTTGTGAGTTCTCCTGGACTGTCAGCTGCAGCACAATCTGGGACAGCTTTAACACAAATTAACACATGGTAATAACGTTCTTCAGCAGCAAAGTTCCTAAGAGCAGGGACACTTGTTTTCCCAGCCTTACATCGCTAGGACATAGCCATCATGGGGTCTGAGCTCTTCAAATGGGTTTTTATGACTACTCACCTGAGGAGTTGGAGGCAGCACCAGGAGAAAAAGCCTTGTTGCGAAGGGCAGCCTGATTTCGTGCACAGCCTGGACTCCTGGTGCTGATGGCAATCACCTTTCCTGGAGGAGTCAGAGACTGCTCCTCTTGAGCAGGCTTTATAGGCGATGTGGCAACAGAGCTCATCTCTGGCATCTGAAAACGCAACCGAAAGTTAAAATCGTTTGTGTACTGCTACCATAGACACTGCCAAATTCAGTCTGCTGAGGAAGCTTAACAAAACCCATCTGAAACACCACAGAATCTTTTTCATGTATTAGAACCAAGCTCCCTGGATGTGGGTGGTGGGTAGACAAGACTCCCTCCTGGGCATTCAGCAGTCATGAGTTTGGTATCATTAAGCTCTGCCACAATCAAGCTAATCCTCTAACTCCACGCAGTGTCCTGGGCCAACCCAGGAGAAGCATTTAAAAAGAGAAAAAAGAAAAAAATGTAAAGACTGAAGTATGTCACAGTAATGGAAAAGAGGCTGGATTTAATGTACAGTAAAACTGATTTGCATAAACTCTAGATCCAGAGACCTCCTCTGATTGGAAGCTCTTAACTCTCATTAGGTAGAGAGCCAATAGTTTTGAATTCTGTGCTCTCACTTCTCCCATCTCACACTGACACAGCAGTAACAGGAGGCACCTGGCAAGGTGCTTCACTGTTTTCCATGTGCATCCAGTCATTTCCTTAAGTTGCTTAAACCCTTTTCTACAACATGCTCTATTTTCAAGGGACCTGTGTGCAACCAGAGGCCTAAGATTTCCACCCACATCTGACTGCAATGACATTTGATGTGGTGTGGCTAGTGCTGCTTATCTTCATCTAAAGGGAAGAGCCACAGCAGCTGGCCATCTTGGCCTCATTATGTGTTAGCATGAGAACACAGCAGGGATCTAGGGAATCAACTCTTCCTCTTTTCAATCACCCTGTGGCAAAAATGTGATGGCATTATTTGATGTAAACAATCTAAAAGACCAAACTTGCAGAAAGTCTGCAGCATTTTCCATCAGACAGTAAATATCATCCTGGCATCCTGAACACCTCCGAGTTCCACAATGTTCGTTGCTGCAAGAAAAGAGTCTCTTTTTCTAAAACAGTGGGCATGAAGTTGGGATTTGACAAATAAAAGGTTGTGGTACTTTGTTTTACTGGAGTGCATAATATGGCACGTATCTGGGAGAGCTCCTGTAGCACTACACTACTTTGATTAAGCAGGTTTATGAATTTGAGAGAGAAATACAAGGCATTCACCTAGCCTAACCTCATGACTCATCTTCTCAGTAATCACATGAAATACTCACTGCAATACCACTGAGACTAACGGCAAACCAAGAGCTGCACGGCAGCGTAGAAAGCAAATGCCGCACACCGAGAAAGTCCACTCTCCAGCAAGCTGCGTTAGGTTGCTTTCAGGGGTTTTGTGTTTTCGTTTTAAAGACAGGGAGATCTTGACAAGGTTGGTCATTAATTTACTACAAAAACACAACTGAGTAATTATTTCCCAGATTAAATAACAATTTAGCACCTGAAGCATGAACAAGAGCTACTTACTGGTTTGGGATTGACTTCAGTAGAGATGAGTTTTAAAAGGCAGTTTAGGAGTTTCTGCTTGTGAAAGGTGGTACATGCAGGAACAGCACTTGACTCAGGTGCTTGCTCCCTAGCATCCTGGGCTTCTGGCTCCAAGACAGCCAACCAGTCATATTCTAGCTGCAACTTGTTCGGTTTGCCCATCATGAGGTAGACTTCAGCCAGGGTAAGGCTCTCAGAAGTTCGTAGACTCCATCCTTCTTCTCTAACCTGCTGAGAGAGCCGGTTTGGGTCATCCTTGAGAGACTTTGTACTGGATTGTCCCTGAGGTGGAGGTGCAAACGAGGAGCCCAGCTTCTCTTGAGAATCCTCCATTACTGCATCTGTTATATCCCTGGTACAAGCATCAAGCTGCTGGCTCTGGCTGTGGCTACCCTGAGTTTCACATCTGGATGGGCCACTGACAGGTGAAGCTATGCCACTTCTCAGTAGCTGTGAATAAGAGTCAGATATCTCTGCACTTCTCCCAGTTGGAAAAGCCACAGGAGAAGTATCACCAGCTGCTGGAGCAGAGTCCTTCCCATGCAGTTTGTCCATGCAAGAACACTTCTCTGGGACGATCAGGTCCTGACAGGACTTCATGTACCGTGGGAATGGATCGAGCAGAGAGAGTTCCTCCACATCAGGGATCTTACTGCAAGCACAAGCTGTGCTGCATGATGGGAGCACAGTTGCTTGGTCACTAGCCCGGGCCTCCCTGCCCTCCACACAGAAGGCCACTGAGCTCAGCTTTTCATGGTTACCTCCTGGATCCTGAAGTCCAGAAGAGAGTTTTTGGAAAGAATTAGTAATGGTAAGATGTGAAGTTGTTCCTTCCACCAGGCTGGGCTCTGAGGTGCCATCTTCAGTGCTTGCAGAAACTTCAGCTGTGGGCTGAGAGGGTTTGCTTGACTCCATTGTGCTCTCTGCCCTTCCAACGCCCTTACCTTCTGTTCCCCGTGAATACTTTAGCTGTCCCCTCGCCGTCCCCTGACCACTCTGTATGCCCAGGATTTGTGCAGGGGGTAGTAAGTGAGAGTCCTTCGTGTTTTGTTTGCATTTGCCAGTTTCCTGCCAATGCACTGTACAGAAAGCCTTGGAGTGAACCACTCTGGCTACCCCAGGCAGTGGAGTGAGTGTGCAGTTCTCTCCTGGGAAGAGATGGAGCATTGCCTTCTCCTCTGAGAAGCTGCCTCTTGTTTCTGGATCTCTGGAGTCCTGAAGCTGCCGTTCTTCTAGTGTTTTACGCTAAAAAAAGATGTGTCAAGGATTCAACAATCATCTGCCCCTTCCAAACGAGCACTTGGTAGCTTATTTTGCACGTTAACCCCCCGTCAAAAGTATCTGATCAAGGACCTGTTCTCTATTCAGCACAGATATGAAGACTCCACAATCAGAAAATAAATCCTTTTGTGGTGATAAAGGCCATGATGGAGACCTTCTACAAGCACTACCTCTGTTCCAGGCAAAATTACTTCTCCCTGCTTCACACACCAATGTAACTGTAAAAAAAAAAAAATTCCAATCAGCATACCTCAAAAAAACTCCAATGTCACTGTATAGCAAGAGACTCCCCTTTCTGTGCAGTAACCTTCACCTCACCTGTTTTGAGATCCTGCTATGTTTCAAGTGTTGTGCTGTTACTACTTTCAGTTTCTCAATGAATAGCCTGAATTAAAGGACCAAGAACAGGAGGTAGCATAGCAGTCATCAGAACAGAATGGCTGTTAACTCACAAATCCTTCTGCTCCACGGATCAAAGGTCAGAGGTAGGCCTATCCCTAAAGCTGTATTGCTCAGACTGTATAGATAGGAAACAGGTAGCAGAGCTACTGAGACAAGAAGCTTAAGCCTTCATTTGCTGAGCTGTCTGGAGCAAGTGGGAAGATCTGTCCTTAATCTCTTTGCTGCACCTGGAAACAAAGTGGTTGGTCATTACCCAGACTTCTGCGGTGGCTACCCATCTCCAATGGGACAGACTACACTTAAGGAAATCGAATAATGGCAGGGAACTTCCTTTACTGCTAACAGCTTTTCAGGGGATCACAGCAAAGGAGAATTGAGGTCAAAGTGGTGTATGATGTGATTTCCCATGAAAGGTTCCATTAGTGACACTGAGACACTGACCTCTAGCTTTCCTAAGCATGGGATGGTAAATTTATGAGGGAGAATCACAGATCTATTGCAAAGATGAATTTAAAATGGGAAGATAACTGCTCCTAGGACACAGCACCCAGAACAAGCTAAGCAGAAAAAGGATACCATACGCACTTCATGGAGAGCCCATTTCTGCTTCAGGAACTCAATGAGGCTGGAGACCTTCCGATGTAACTCCACAATCATCCTGTATGGAGGAGAAACAAGTCAAGAGAATAGAGGAGGGTCAGCAGAAATCCAAATGGTAGCCTTGAGGCCAGAAAGGGAATTCAGCAAAGAAACTTGCATTCTGCAATACAAGCACAGGGAACTCACCTATCAATACCAAATTCTAAGAAAAACAAACGAGTCAAGAAAAACCCCAGAAATATGTAATCTCACAACTTTAAAATCTAGATAACACAACTGAGAAAGATCTAAAAGCTTATCAGATAAATCTGATTGCCATGAGTAAAGATACCAGTTTCTCCTTATGGAAGAAGAAGACAGGAAAAGATGACTAGATTCAGATTAAATGCACAAGTGCAGTGAAGGCAGAAGGCTACCACATGAAGTGTAGAAGAGGAAAAGGGGTACAAAAGAGACCCCCAGACATTTATTTTTTGTTCCCAAAGCACTCTATGCAATAAATCTTATGCTAAAAATCCTTGTTAGCCTCTCAGCATGATCTTTGGTCACCCTACTGCAGTACTCCACCTGAAACCACAATCAACAGCACAGAGGCCTTGTGTTTTCTGCCCCAAGTTTTGGACTAGATGCAAGTACCTGAACAGCCATGGATGACAATGAAACAACAGCATCAACTACATTGTGCAAGGAGGAGATATAGCCATAAACACCTTCCTTTCTGCAAGCATCTGTGTTGCAGCTGACATGTTCAGAGTCTTGGTGCAGGCACCTTTGACCATGGGTTTACTTCCCGTTCCTGTACCTCCAGCTTGTAGTACATTCAATATATTTTTTACAACTAGTGCTGCTTATCTCCATTGCACTTAAACTCAGCTGACAGAGCAGAGTGCAAGTGGCACAGTGTATTAATCTCCAGCTCTAGAAGCTCCTATAGTTACTCAAATTAAAAGATATCAAGAGCAACATTATTTGTCTACTTTTCAAACCTGGTACCTCACACTCACAACAATCATCAATCTGCTTGGACAAAGCCTTCAGAATGAGTACAAATTGCATTATCAAATGTGGACTGTTCAGTTGGCAAAGAAAACTCTGAAGAGAGGGAGATGCTAGAATGCTGCTCATACATTTCCCTGTTCTGAGTACCACAACAGTCCTTCATTACCTAAGCCGTGGATTCTGGGCAAGACTCTGAACTCGAGCCCACGCATGGTTATTTCGTGGCTGCAGCTCCACAGGGACCTTGAGAGGAAGACGTACTGGCTTCTGGTCTTCTTCATCACTAACACCTGAAGGGAGATGTAGCACAAAGAGCACTGGTCAAAGCAAGATGACTCTGACATAACACTCTACACTCATGTAGACTCATGTAGACTTCATGTACACTCAGTTACATGAAAAAAAAGCATTGGAGACAACTGTGTCACCTGCAGACAACCTAGGCAGCTCAGCTCCACCAGTGGAGCCTGCTCCCTTCCATTATCTCCCGGTCCAGTATGTTTATTTTTACCCTTGGACATTGCAGTGGTACTGGAGTTTCCATTTGAATAAGCAGGGTCAGAATCAGTTGGCTGGGAACTTTGAACAGGTACAGCATTTAAACTGCATTGATTCTCATTATTGGGGGGAAAGGAAGGGGAAGAAAAAAAAAAATCAAGAGAAATTCATACACAGCTGAACAGGAGAAGGGAAAAAAGTCTCAAATGCTCAGTGCTGAAAAACACACTGCTACTTATTCACTGGCATGAGGGACTAAACTTCTCACAGGGAAAGCACAACTGCAAAAGCAGCAGCAATATTGCCTGGAGTAGCTTCTCCCTTTTCAGTCTAGATAGCAACACACTTCAAGATTCCAAAGTCTTGGAGGCACCAAAGTTATTTGGCTCATGCAAGCAAACAGGGACATGTCCATGCCCAACACAGTGTAGGTCGCCCCTAGCAGTGATGCACACAGCAGAACAGGCCTAGACATCTCATAACGGTCTGTTAAAATTCTTGTGTTCCAGTGTCTCTTACTTACCATCTGGGTCACAGAGCTTCTTCAAGGCCCTGCACATTGGAGCTTTGATACGAAGGTTTCTGCCTTTGTACCGAACAGTCGTAGCCCTGAGCAGATTGGACAGAAGAATTGACAGGCACATTAATGGCAGCTTGTGAACACCACACATGTACACACAGCTCATCACCTCTGGCCCTCCCGCTCCTGGGGCACTTCAACTCCCCTGACCTCTGCTGGAAATACAACACAGCAGAGAAGGCGCAGTCCTGGAGGTTCCTACAGTGTGGAAGAGAGCTTCCTAACACAGCTAGTGAGGAAGCCAGCTAGGGAAGGCACCTGCTGGAGCTGGTGTTTGTGAACAGAGGAGGACTGGTGTCTGATGCGATGGCTGTGGCCGTCCTGGGCACAGCGATAACGAGTGACAGAGTTCTCAGGTCTGGGGGAAGTGAAGATGGAGGGAAGCAGAACTGCATCTGGGACTGCCAGCGGGTTTTGGAGACTTGTGGACATGGTCCCTTGGGAGGTAATCCTGAAGGGCCAAGATGTCCAAGAGGCTGGAAATACTCAAGAGGGCAGTCCTGAAAGCACAGGAACCGCCTGTCCTCATCTGTTGAGACATGAGTCAGCAGGAAAGGGGCCTGGCTGGAGAGGGAGGTTTGGTTACAATGCAGGGAGGAGAGTTAAGGCCAGTGGAAGAAGAGCCAGGCCACTCAGGAGGACCATAAGGTTGTTGTGAGGTAGGGAGAGAACTAGAAGGGCCAAAGCCCACCTGGAAATTAATCTTCAGCTACTGAAGAGATCAGGAAGTGCTTCTACAAATGTATTTAGTTGCTCTCAAATTCTGCTGGTAAGTGTTTAGACAACTTCTCTCTTGGGTCTGAATCTTCAGGTGGACAATCTCCACTTTTCTTCACAAGTCCCCACTTCAGTCTCAGCCAACAGTCAAAAGCAACAGTAAAAGTAGCCTGGTACAAAACCTGAAGGATTTGGTAGAATCTGGAGAACCTCCAGTAAATACAAACTCCAGATACATATTCCCTATCTTTGTCCAGGGATTATTACTTCCTCCAAAACACAGTAAATGAAAAAAACAGCTGACTAAAACTCTTCAACTCTGACTACTGCTCCTAGAAATCTCTCTTCCTGTTACATGGGTTAACACTGAAGTTAACACCTCCTCCTGATTCACAACAAATATTTTTGCCTGTAACCACAGGCATCCAATAAAAGCTACATTTATTCTACTTCCAATAACGTTCGTTCATTGCAGTAATTTAATAGAGCTCACACTGAGGTAAGCAGTATGAATGCACCCAACCACTACAAAACATCAAGTCAGGGAATGTGATAGGATGTTGCTGCATGAACGTGCCAGAATTATTGTCCTCCTTGTTCCAAGGAGTTAATTGCAGCAATCAGAACTGGTGCAACTATTTCTTTGCTTAGGGAAGACATGCCTATAAGTTCCCTCCTGTTCTAGTGGAAAAGTTTCACAGTAGCCTCACAAAAATCCACTAAAGCACCTTGAAGTAAGATGCTAAACTGCAAATTTACATATACCAACAGGCTGTGAGCTATATTGTTCTTTAACTGGTGTGTATTTACAGTGCTTTGTTGATTGTTTGCTAGTTGGCGTTTTTAACTCATCCACAAATCTTACAGATTTACAAAGATACATAGAAAATATTTCCTCAAACATATTTTTGTTTTATGTATATAAATATAGCTGCAAATTTCAAGTTAAATAAATGTTTTACTCCTAAAAGTGAAGCAAAACAAAAAACCTCTGGTTTAGGTTTATGCAAATAGGTTTCTGCGTAGTTCTAATATGCTCTCATCAACCTTGGCTTCTTGTTGCATATCCTGATCACACAACCCAGCAACCTATCATTGTTACAATGAAAAAAATCAGCCACAAAGGACTGGATTCAGTGATTCAGATCCCCTGCAATTTTTAAGGAAGTTTTTTTCCATGGTTGCCCTTCTCAGTGATCGGGAAAGCTTCTTTAAGCAGCTCATGTGGGCTAGTGTTGATGTGAGCATGCTGAACTACTCAGACCAGTTACAACAGCTGGCAGAACCATTGTCTTCCTCTTGCATTTACAGATATCTAAACTTTGACCTCTTTTCTAGAAGATCACAATTTCATTCAACTACAACTGTAACAAAGGCCATGGACTAGCCCGATCTTACATGTTACTGACATGCTGAAGACAGGTACAGAGACCTACACAGCAGCAAATGGCCTTAAGTTCCATGACCAGCCAGGGCCATTCAACATTAAGACTTTGCCATCACTTGAAACAGCTGATTAAGAGTTTCAGCACTATTTAGTATCTGTGACCTGGGTTATAAGCTCAGCCAGAAACACTTTAAATGTTGTTTACTTATGAGGACATCAGAAGGCCATTTGTTTGTCCACACACTAAGTAATGATTGCAGAAGGCCAGAGATGATGTGTAGCATAAGCAGAGCAAGCACTGAACTGGAATGTGGAACTCCAGCATCTCGAGCCACCCTGCAGAGAATCACCAGGTAGCTGCTCATGGTAGCCTTTCTTGACCTTTCCTGCCAATTAAACAAGGCTAATGTTTGCCCCCATCAGGAGAAGATCATCAGAATCATGCCTGTCTCTCTTCACTTTCAACTACTTTGGATTCACTTTCACGTAAGACTTTCAACGTAGTGCCAAGCCTTTTTAAGCACATTGAACTCCAAGGAAAAGGAGGAGTACCACACTTGAAAGAAACGTGTTAGGAACGCAACTAGGAGCTGCTTACTAACAGAGGGGGATGACAGAATCACTGCATCACTGAGCCAAGATGTGAAGTTTAATCTATATATGCAGTGAGTTTGTGTGAGACATGAGGCTGTGCCACGTGTGCAGGAGATTCATTCAGACAAGTGCAACCATCCAGGTGGCAATGAAGATTGAAAAATGAACCCTGTTTCGCTGCAGGCAAGAGATGCAGGACAAAAAGGAAAGCAAAGAGGTGTCTTCCACCTGGCAGACAAATGCCTGTGCAAGACCACCTATTGCTGAACTGCCTAAGAATTAGGTACACCCCAGTTTCTGGTCAGAAGATCAGCACTAATACTTTCAAATGCCAAGACTCCTGTCTTCAAAATGTCTCACTAAAAGACTGGCTTTTACACTTCACAGAAATCATTAACTCATATTAACAATTAACTAGAAAAACTAAGGCCTTAATCATAGAATCACAGAATCATAGAATGGTAAGGTTGGAAGGGACCTCAAGGATCATCTAGTTCCAATCCCCTGCCATAGGCAGGGACACCTCCCACTAGTACAGGTTACTCAAGATCTTGTCCAACCTGGTCTTGAACACCTCCAGGGAGGGAGCAGCCACAACCTCCCTGGGCAACCTGTTCCAGTGCCTCACCACCCTCACTGTAAAGAACTTCCTCCTAAATCATGCAAAGCCCTAGATGACCTCAGTTTGCTAAAATTCACCAGTCTCATTTATTATGGTTTACTGTACATGGTTGATGTATTAGAAAGGCTCTTCAACACAACACAGACCAAGATATCTGCCTGTATCCAGAATTGTAAAAGATACTTAGAACACTATGGAAAAATGCCTTATCCTAGGCCAAATTTAACTGGTAATTCCAATTTAAAGAAGCCATCTGCTTTAAGAACAATTTCATTGTATGAAAATAAATATCCTGCTAAGACTTTCTTAACTGTACAAACCCCTAAGTAAATGGCAATTTCTCATTTCACCCTTTGCAGTTACAGGAAGGAGCAATGAGTGATTTCACAAATCATCACATCAAACACCTGCAACACAAAGTGTATCTCCCAGGAGATCAAAGGTTCATAAACTGTAAGGAACTCATCCTGAAACGCAGTTTGTGAAAAATAGAAAGGCACAACAAGTAGTATCCTTTTATGTATGGTAAAACAGTCAGGAACTTCTTCAGGAAGAAGTTGTTACTTACCCAGCTTGAATGAGCTCGTTGAGTTTAGCTGCATTCTTGTCATCCATACCTTTACATGGAATGGAACAAAAGGGAATTAGGATTTAGAGCAATAGAGTCATGACCTTTTTGTGTGTCCTGCTCAGTTTTCAAAGCTATTACTGCATTTTATTCTCACATAGCATGAATGGTTGTGAATGAGCTATACAATACCATTTCTGGAAAGTTTCTCCTCTCATGATGTGCAAGATTTACACAACCCCTGCCACGACAATCACATTTTACTCGCAGATTAAATGACCCTAGTTTAGGTGCTACAGTCCTCTTGGATTGCTGGGCATTAACCTGACACTGCAGTATCAAAAAGCTTCCTCATCTTCCTGGCTCAACCTCTGTTGCTAAGGCAGCACAGCACAATGAAAGAGCTGTGTTGAATGCAATAGTAACAAGTAACTAAACCCCTACAATGCATATGTAACCCACACTTTGCTCCTGAGCACTATACAGCATGGTTTTTTGAGGGAAAATATGCTAACTTGATTTATATGCCCTATGACAGCCAGGCCCAGATCTTTTTAATGAGCAATTAACCTCCTCCGGCAATGCTGTATGTATTCCTGACATGTAGCTCCCAGTAAGTCCTCTCAACTTCTGGGAAGACACCACTTGGTGAATACCACAAGATTAAAAAAGGAAAAGAAAAAAAGAGAAAGAAGTGACTTTCACCAGCTGCACAGCTGACCTCTCAAACTGGGTGTGGAGAGGTTGGTTGCTTAAGCTCTTTGGTCTTGGAGACCAGAATTTTTGCAAGTGACAGTGGGTAACAGACACAACCAGGAATCAAAGTTATAAAAAGACAGCAGCACTGAGCATGAATGCATTGCCATGGTGACTGTGTGAAACCCTGTTCCCAGGCATAGCAAGGAGGGTCTGTTGATGCTTTTAAGACATAATGTGAATATAGGAAAGAAATGCTTATTTTTACTGACAATGCAATCTGTCTTGCCTCTGCACCTTCTTTGTCATGAAACAGTTCAAAATTGCTCCTCCAAGATGAATTAACACACTGGAGATCTTTGTACAAACAGACAAAACGTCAGTGCCCCATCCCCGGAATCATTCCGGTTCAGGTCATTTGGTGCTCTGAGCAAGCTGATCATAGCACTAAGTCCAAGCTCAGGCATCTTGCTAACATGAACTTATCAACTTCCAGAAAATGGGGGAGCACTGCTATGGCACAGACTTGTCTGTCTACACTCATTCTTCCAGGGAAAACCAGCCTCCAGGACTGACAAGGCTAGAATTGTCTTGGTTAGTCAGTAAAATTGGTATTTCTGATTATGATTTTTAATACTTTTTTATCTTCAAGGTTCAGTAAGTAAAGAGTTGAGGAACAATTTAGAGAAAGGCACCATCCCAAATTTTCATTGCCTAGACAGGAATGACTGCAGATGATATATAATTTACACATGAATTACTTAGTTTTCAGGAATTATAAAGCAAATAACGTAGGCTGCATGTCCATTTACCTTTCATCTGTGGGCATTATGTGCACTGCATTCCACAGATGGCTAAAGAAATCTGTCAAACAAAAAGGGGATTCATGCAGCCAACTAAGGAGGGGCTTTTAAAATAAAAATACATTTAATGAGAAAACAATATCACAGATGACTGCAAGAGAAAACAATGAACACAAATTCCGAACAACTCAAAAGCGAAACTGTACAAGACAGTCACTTTCAAGGGATGAACCACCTCTGATTCTACCACATAAAAAGTAATCTTAAGTCACTGGTACTCACATCCTCCAATCTTCTTCCTTAGTTCCCCATAGCAGATTAAACCATAAAGCTCCAGGGAGGATTTTTTCAGCCCTTGAGAAAAAACTGTAAAGCAGAAAAGGTGTAAGTGAGATGCAGAGTGCAGATACTTATACACAGCTACACTGCAGATACACAACCCTGATAGGCTGATTTGTGTTTTCAGCGAGAAACAGCATGGGTAAGACTAAGTTCTGTTTCAAGAAACACTGCAGTGAGCGAGACAGATTCACCAGTTTCCTTTTGGGGACTTAAATACCTGAGAAATGCAACACTACTTAGGTTAGTAAAAAAAATAAAGCAGCTTCTCACAGAATTTAAACCAATATGCAACAGTTCAGTAAGAAAAATAAAGCTAATTCAAAACACAGCTAAATCTAACAGCACTTGGGTCTTCACTGAAGGAAGAAGTCTCCAAATGTCCCTATGAAAATGGATACCCAACTCTTCCATATATGAAAACTAAGCAGCAGGTCAGAATTTTCCAGAAGAGAGAGGAGTGTCTCTTCTGTGTGCATCAATGCACCACAGAGGTTTAATGCAAACTCTAGATTCCAAATTTTCACTTGAAGAATTACACACATTTGATTCCATTTTACGAGCTGGGTTTTTTTTCCAGGCATTGGAATGGGCTGCCCAGGGAGGTAGCTGAGTTATCAACACTGGATGTGTTTAAAAGTTGTTTGTATGTGGTTCTTGGGGATATGGTTTAGGGTGAACCTTCTAGAGTAGGGTTATCAGTTGGACTTGGTGATCCTCAGTCTTTTCCAACCTGAATGTTTCTGTGATTCCTCCTTTTTCATCATCACACATGATGTGGATATGATGGCTAACAGACCTACATACCTGTAGGTGTGTAGCAAGGAACGACAGTGCAACAACTCAGCTGAAAAGACTTGTCTACTCATCAAGAATTCAGACATCTCTGACTTGCAGGCTCACTTAATCTCAAAATCCAGGCACAGTTACTCCTACCAATAACAAAGATAATCAAACCCCTGCACTAATTCCGGATCAAACACTACGTTTGCATTCCTTCAACTTTCAGTCATAATGCATATCTAATTATTGAGTTCTCATTAACTTGAGAGGCTCTGGTCAAATTTTGCCAATGTCAGAGTTCCTTAAAGACCAAAACCTTCAATCTCTGTGAAACTGCCATGATCTATGCAATTTAGAATCTAGTAGCAGCAGAACAGAAAAGCCCTGGAGACCTTAATTTCACTGACAAGCTAATAGTAGAACTAACATTTATTTTTTTTTAAGTCAGGAGAACTGTATCTCAGCAAAATCTGCTCTCTCAAACAAATTTAACACACTCTTTGGATCAGGATACCTGCAAACTGATTTGAATTTTCACTGCTTGTTACTCCACAGATGCATCTGACAAAAAAAATCAGTTATTAATAATCAAAGAATGGTTTAAGTTGGAAGGGACTTCAAAGATCATCTAGTTCCACACCCCTGCCACAGGTAGAGATATGTCCCACTGGAACAGGTAACTCAGGGCCTCATCCAACCTGGCCTTGAACACCTCCAGGTGGGGAGCATCCAAAACCTCCCTGGGCAACCTGCTCCAGGGCCTCACCACCCTCACTGTAAAGAACTACTTCATCTAGTGCTATTGTTGTGCCACTAGCAGTTCATGTGACTTCTCAATGTCCATTTCCTTCAACAAGCTGGGGAAGGAAAGGGTAAGAGGGGGCATGTGGCACTGCGAATCCAACATTTCTGAAACAGTGATACAATTCCAGGCTTATTTAGAGCATGAGCAGGTATTTCAACATGCACACTTGCATCAGACTATTTATTCATTTCTACCTTCCCACGAGAAGTGCAAAGCAGTGTTAGAGTCAATTTGATCAAAGAAGTCATGCCTGACTAACAAAAGTCTTCCAAAACATGCTTCTGAGAACAAAAAAAACCATGCCCTTGCATCTGGTTTCTCCCCAGCACTAACAGTGGCATCAGCATTTCGATGGTGCAGTGACCTCACACAAAAGCAGTGACAAAAGCTTCTGAGAAAAGTTTTTCAAAACACCTCACTTCAGCCATGCTAATGAAAACAGGACAGAGTGACAGAAATCTTATTCAGTCTCCACCATGCCTGCCTCGCCTGCGTGGTGGCACACGAGACACTGGCTGCTGCATACTAACCGTTATCAAAGTCAATGTACTTTGAGATCTTGTGCCAGGTGCGGTAGTAGAAATGGCGAACCTGTTCCTTGTTCTTCACCATGCTTGCTGGTTTGCCTTTCTTCTTGTATTTCAGGGCAATGTTATTCTGGATAGCTTCGAAGTCCTTCCCATGCTGAAGAATAAATAAAACAAATGCAAATAAACCCAAACCTTATCTTGTCGTAAGACAATTCAAGTAACATGAAGGAGTTTTTTGAGGGGAATGAGATTTCAGTGTTCACAAACAAGAACTTGACAACAGAAGAGTGAAACTGGTTTCCTTCATTTTGTATGACATGCTTTAAAGATGCCAAATAAATTATGTTCTAGTTTCTTGAAGTCTTTCAGAATAAAAACTGAAAACCAAAACTCCACTCATAAATGTGCTGAACAGCAGAACCAAAAGTCCTGACCTTCTCACTTGGCTTTCTTTACTTCCTTCTGCATTTTTCCCTTCCTCCCTCCATTTCTGACTAGGGTAAATGAAAAGCCTATGAAATACCTAGAATATTTAACAGCTTCACTTTTTTTTTTTTAATAGTAAATGCCATGTTCCAGTTATTAGGGGTACAACATTTGTGTTTCAAATAAATGGAAATGTGGTTTGTTTGGGTTTTTTTAAATTAAAAAAAAATACCTTCTGAATGATATACATGATAAAAATGTGTTTTCTGTAAGATGTTTACTGTCAAGGTAAAAATAAAAATGAGACACCTAAGGGTCTCTTTAGCTAATTCCTTGGAGGGTAAAAGGGGAAATTAAATTTTCTATATATTGTCACTGAACTTCTGCTCTCACAAGGTTCCTTAGTATTCAATAAAGGTTGGAATTGATCTAAATCCAAAGTGTGAAAACCTCTTTTAAAAGGTAGTGACACAAAAATCAACGGAAGTGGGGGCTCAGACACCTAAATCCATCTGAGGACCAATTTTTGAACTCTTTCCTCAGCATCAAAAAACCCCATGAGGTTTCTTTGAGTGCTTTTGTTTTCACCTTCAGTGTGTCAATACAGAAAATAACAGAAGTTCTCTTAAAACACTCATATAAGTGGGACAGCCTGGAATATACCATATACACCATATTAGATAAAAGGTGAGGTGACAGCCAAAACAAGGAGAACATGGAACTGTTGGAGAGGGTCCAGAGGAGGTCATAAAGATTATCAGAAGGCTGAATAATCTACCCTACGGGGACACGTTGAGAGCTTGGGTTGTTTAGCCTGGAGGAGCTGCAGGGAGACATCAGAGCAGCCTTCCAACACCTGAAGGGGTCTACAAGAGAGCTAGGAAGGGACTTCTGACAAGGGCTTGTAGTGACAGGATGAGGTGCAACAGCTTTGAGCTGGAAGAGGGAAGATTTAGACTGGAGATCAGGAAGAAATTCTTTCCAGTGAGGGTGGTGAGACAGTGGAACAGGTTGCCCAGGGAGGTTGTGGGTGTCCCCTTCCTCAGGGTGTTCAAGGCCAGGCTGGATGAGGCCTTGAGCCACCTGGACTAGTGGAAGGTGTCCCTGCCCATAGCAGGGTGGGTGGAATTGGATGATCTCTGAGTTCCCTTCCAAACAAAACCATTCCATGAATCTACACATCAGAACTGAAAAAAAAAAAAAAATTAATCATTCATAAACTTCACAAATATTTCCTGTGTACTTCAAAACAAAGAAAAGCTTGAGATTTTTTACATGGAGCTTTGTTTGGCAGCTGCTTTATATCCAACTGTATAGACACCTGCATGTGTAGGTATGCATTTTGTTCCCAGAAACCTCAATCAAATCAACCTTCTTAAGGAAAGCTCAGAAGATAAATGAAGCCATCTAAAATTACTGTCTTCCCCTGCATGTACCTCATACAGTCCTTCGAAGAAAGTGTTTTTGTCCTCCGTGCTCCATGATTCCCACTGCCGTCTGACCTTCTTTCCTTCCTCCTTCTCTCCAGCTGCAGAGCCCAGGTTCCTTGCTGCTGACTTGGAATTCCCTGTAGGATTACTGGGAGGGATTCCTGACGTGCCACCAGTTGTAGTTCCTCCATTATCTGCTGCTGCAAAAAACCAAATATGACCAGAGTGAACATTAAACTATCAAAGAGGATTCAAGGATAGGGATTAAGGGAAGAACTCAGATTTTCCTCCTTCACCACTCCCATCTCTATCAGGTTTTTTCAAGATACTTTACCTGAAATATTATCTCAGAGAGCAAAACACAAAGGGAAGGTTTCAATAGCTTAGATTTGTACTTTGAGAAATAAGACAGATAAGCAAGAATATACCAAAGCAGCCTCCAAAAGATGACACACTCTGAAGCTTGTACACTGATGTGCTCTGCATTTGCCCCTTTGCAGCTGAAGGGAACTTCTGAGCAATGCCAAAGGTTGATGTGAGCAATAAAGCAAACTAAAGACCATGAGAACATACAAATAATGTCATATCCTTGGCTTGGTCTCTGTCTCACTGCCTCTGCAATAACTGTGGTAACAAGAAGGTTGAAAGATGTCTGCTTCAGTTCATTGCAACAATAGATCAGCATCCACAGAAGTCTGATTGTGTTAATATCCCAAGTCTCAATGCCTTCTCCATCCCCAAATGGTGGTATGGTTTTTGGAAAAAGTCACAGAAGCTTGATCTTGATCATACCTTTCAGTTATCAACATCCCAAAGAACATGCATCAGAAGAAAAAACATCAAGCTCAGAAATACAAAATGAAATGACAGTCTGATAGAACTCAGTGAGAATTTGTTGTTTATGCAAGTAGGGGATGGAGAAGAAAATAGGATGGGGAAGCTGCAGGAAGATGAGAGCTACATACAACACAGTAAGATTCCATCCCATTTTCAGAAGATAAAGTCTCTTTAAAAACCCCACCTGAGATATATAATCTTTCAAAGACATTTTCATCAACACAACCACTCTCAACTAACCTCAAACCTGTGATTTAATCACAGCAGACATCAAACCAAACATCATGGTTGGTGTGATGCTGTAAAAGATCATTGGAATACAAATCCCAACCAGAGAGACCTTCCAAAAAGTGTCCTCTTTTTTTTTTTTCCCCTATGAAAACGTAACCAACTGAGGTAAGTTGCATTTCCAGAACAGTCCATCTCAGTTTTGCTGGCAAGTCAAGATCTCCCTGTCCCTACCAATGCAGACACCTACTTACTAGCACAGAAGCCTTCAACATCGAACACATATTGCTCATTGTACAGAATGCTTGGTACTGTTCTCCTTTTCCCACTCACTGGAAAAAAAGGCACCGCAATTTAGCATGAGGTGAAACACAAGACACGGCTTGCTTTAGTTTCTTTGCTTGTAAATGCAGTTCCTACAACAGAGCAGTCCCAGTTAGTTTCCCCAACTTTTATACATAGATTTCATTTCCATGAGGCATTGAACAAATATATATATACACACACATATACATACACACACACATGTACATATATATATACACACATATACATATACAGACGTACACATACATACATACATACACACATATGAAACATACATATGTATCTCCTTCAAGTGGGATATCTCAGGTAGATAACAGTGTTTGAAAACAAGAGTATCAGTAGGTTCAGCTGTTACAGATTATGCTATGCTTCAGAGATTTGAAAGACTTTCACATAAATCCTAACAGTTCCAATTTGGAAGCAATTCCTTTGAATGACAAAATCAAGTTTCTCCAAATCCTAAACTAGTTGTTTGTTCAAATAAAAAAAGAACATTTGAAATCAAACCTGGAAGAGAATAAAAGATAAAAACAGTTCCCCTCCCCTTTTTTTTTCTTGCATACAATGAATATCTGCTATAAAATCTGATATTGTGACCATTTTAAGCTTTGTGGTTCTTTTCTTTCTAGGAATGACTATTCAGTCATTTTAGATAAAAAAAAAATACTGTCACTACAGGTAAGCATGTTAGGCAAAAAATGAAAAATAATTTGACATCTAGAACAAAATGCACTTAAAGACAACTCCAACAGCTTCACTATTTCCTGAAGCCTTCATCAGCCACCAATACAAAAATTGAAAGTTTATTGATGAAATTTTATTCTGATACTATAAAGGTAAATCCTTTCAAAAAAAGGAAACTCTAAGATAAAGCTGAGGACTTTAATAGATGTCTGAGAAGAAAATCAACTATTTTAAGGCACAGAACTGCTTCTTTCTTTTGCAGGTGTGAGAATGGAATATCATTACTTGCATGTTGAAGAAATAGCGATCTTAAGTCAAACACACCAGTCCTCAATCTCAGTCTACAGCCTCCTGTTGCCAAAGCAGAAGACATCATTTATCAAAAGACAGCTACAGGACTTTGTTCCAGAGTTGCTCTTCTGACCACAGAGACTTCACCTTCCTGAGAAATCATTTAGAGGAATCACAGATGTGGGGATTTGAGTTTTTGTTTGGCTTTTTAGGAGGAGGTGGTTTTCTGTATCACTATGTACATACTCCAACAGGCAAAAACCTAAAGTTGGATGCCTACAGTTCAGATGTTATAATGGATTTTCTAAAGCTTGTACAGCACACCTGGTACATGTTGATGTTTTCATTATTAAAAACTGTAGGAAGCAGAATTATCAGTGAGAACTTAAAATTCTCTTAAGATTACCAAGTTCAGCAGAATTCCTTTTAGTTGAATGTAAAAGATGAAATACACAGGGCAATTTTGTCAAGGACATACTTCTACAAAGGAACCATAGCTTGTAATTGCTCTTCTGTTCCTTTATATACACTTAATATTCTACAGGACATGATGACAGTGGCAACTAATGGAAAGTAAAAATATTTAGGAAAGGAGAACACTGCAGAAGAGCCCAAGACATGATGGTCGTTCTCATTCATCACCCAGCCACTGCCCTGGACATCCACACAATCAAAGGTACAACATTCTCCAGGATGTGGCAGAGCAGACAGGAACAAAGCCCCGAGCCTGGACTTGTTAATTCTCAGTACTTTCACTCAGCTTTCAACCCACAGTTTGCAGAGGCATCAAGTTTCTGTACTTGGGATTTGAACTGTAACTCTCAACGAAACCACAGATCAGAGCCAGTGTTTCAGAGATACTGATTCATTCCTTCTATTCAGTGTTCCCTCCCCACCTATACACCCTGTTATTAGAGCTTCATTTATCTGTGAATGGCAATAGCATCACCTCAAATTACATTTTCTGCAGAAGAAGCTGTCTTTGTAATTCAAAACACAAACACTTGCAAAAGTTTATATACAAGGATGTGAAGACTACAATTTACAAATCCGACATGGAAAGAGCAAACAATGGAACACTGCACATCTCGAATAATCAGGTCATTAATTGATAGTGTTTGTGTCTTAGAGCTACAGCCACAGTAACTTCTCCTCTCCAGGCTCTAGGTAGCATCTTAGTGTTTAGTTTTCAATATCCCTCTGGCAGCTCCTACATGCTAGCTGATTCACATCTTCTGTGACAGACTCCACATCCACACAGTTAATCCCCACTGCACCTCAATACAAAGGCTGGTTCTCCTACTGGTGTTTTACAGACTTAGCTTGCAAAATCTCAAGTTCTACACGAGTCACCAGTCCACTGCTGGTAGAACATCTATCAGGGAATATCTTTATAAATGAGGTGGCACTTCCACAGACTCCTGCATGCCACAGGCCAAATGCAATCTTAGGATGCTAAACTTGCTCCCCCAAGTGCAGGATGCAAATGACAGCTTGTAACATGCCACAGTTTCCTTCAGAACATTCCTTCTTCTCTTTTGGGTTCCACAGAAGCTATTAGCAAGGCTAAACCACACATGATCACCCTCAAAAGTGGCTTGATAAGGACTGCCATTAAGGAGGCCATGCCAGAAAACACCCTTAAGTGACAAACCTGCACTAGAGCTCAGTTGTCTTAGGAAATGGACATCAAATCCTCTGCTGTCAGCAAAGCTGGCTAAGGTGCTATGATCTATGCTTTCCAGAAGGCTTTAAGTGCATTCTGCTACTCAAGGCTGAGCAATCTTCAACGAGCATTTCCTCATTGATCTGACTTGATAACCAAGCCCCATTTCTAGTCATGGCAGAGATCACATCATGAACCTCAGTGCAGAAATGGACTGAGTGATCCCACAGAATGTGTGCACTCCAGGCTTTACAGTTGTTCTGTAGAAGGACAACTCAACGAAGCTGCAGGCTAGATCCAACTTGCTTTCACCTCCAAGAATTGTAGCTAAGAATACAGATAAGAGAAGAAGAGAGATAGGCATGTTCCCTGCATTCATTTGAATGCCAACATTATAATATGAAAACTAACTTCTGCCTTGTTTGCCTCCACAGTCAACAGCATGGGCTCCTAAGAAGGGCATGTCTAGGACCACTCTCAGCATGTTGCATGGTTAGACCAAGTAGTGCTCCTTTTATGAATCAACACCAGAAGTTTTAGACACAGACAGTCTAGCTTCTTCAAGTTCTATTTATCTAGAAGATTTGAACAACTGAAATGTAGCTGAATGTGTTTAAACACACACAATACCAATTACCAGCTGGAGTCTACACCAAAGGCTTACTTTCTACTGACAATACATTCTTGAGCTATCGAATGCAGCACTGGTTCAGCTAATCAAAAACTACCATAAGTTTGGTTACTCATCCAGTACATCACTATTCTATTGCTCTTCTATTAGAAAACATCCATAACAAAGTTCCACTTAAACCTCACGGTTGTACAACTTTGCAGGCAGGCACTTTTCAAAGTTCAGTACCTACTGCACAGGACAGATGCAAAAATTCTCCTCTCATGGTGCAGGATGAGATATTGCCAAGTTCTGGTTCTGAGTTGCTTTCCAAGAAAAGAGGGAGAACTGCAATCAATGGGAAGGCAAATAACGAATGAATGCACGTCAGGAAAGGATGTGTAAACAAGATGGATAGAATTAAGGAGATTATTGGAACAAGGGACTGTCAGTAGTTTTTTTAAGCAGTCATTCATGCCTTGGAGAAATAATGCTGGAGAACCGGTATTTCAATGAAGGCTACAACACATTCTGCAGCATACATATTTGGGAAGATATGAAAAAATCCCTTGCAAGTACATGTATCTTGGTCTATATATCCTCTCCACAGGAGAAGACAGCAGTTAGTTCAATCCACATGCAACTTTGGTGGGCGCAAAGTGGACTGCTTTACAGTAAGTTTTAAACACTGACGAAAGACGGAACACTTCAATCAATGCTTTCAGCTGAGCAACTTCAAAAATGAACTGCTCGTTACTGTTAAACAAGTTCAAATACTAGTTAGGGTTGTTTTGCACAATTTGTGGAAAAATCTGGAGCAATGGCATGACAGACATCTTCAAGCTTCAGCTCACCATTAGACTTTGCTACTATATCCTCCTGACTTCATTCCACATTCAGAAAATAGAAACAGGCACACTCTAGTTCAAACTGAATCTACAGCACACAAATGACAAAGTGTTCCACAGTGTGGCCACAATATACACACACCTAACTACTCCTGCTTTGCAGGAAAAGGCCCCAAAAGACACCTTAAAATTTGTGCTCAAACGTGGTGTATCTGTGCTTGAGAAGTAAACTGTTCAAAATCCCTCTTTTTCAGCTACTATACACTGTGATTTGCTTCCTCTCCCTCACTGAACCACCCAGCTTCTGAACTCTCCTAATAACCCACTTCTACCTCACAATTCCTTCCTCTTCTCACTTTAAGGTACTTTAAAGACTTAATCCCAAGCATTCATACTTCAAAAGGCATGCATCTGCTGAGGTATAAATTACGAACTTTAAAAGGCAATAAAAACATGACTGACACTTGAAGAGAAGATAACAGTCATCCTAGGGAGAAAAAATATGCATTAATTTAGGTATTTGTGCAGGAAATTTAATAAACTTTCAAGAACCCAAACAGTTTGGCTGTTTGGAGTGAAATACTTCTCAAACTTTATTTTACTATGCTCTTCTGTTGCTTTTGCCATAAACTCAAACGTGCAGCTCAGAACCAGAATCCACTCAGAAAAAGAATCCAAAGATTCAGTTAAAGGTTACATGAAGCTAAACAAAAAAAACCCCATCAATATGTTTATACATTCTACTAGGCAGAATTTCAGAACTTTTACTAGCAAAAATCTTCTCTAAACCACAGTAAGGTAAAGCTGAGAAGTTAGCAGATGCTGAGTGGGCAAACTCTCCTGTTTATAGTAAAATTTACTTCATCAATAATGTGCCTGCTAAAATGAAGCACCCTAAAAGCATAAATCCCAAAAGCAAAAAGGGATCTGTAACAGCAAAAAAATCGGTATTTCCAAACCTCTTTTAAAAATATGATTAGGACAAGCCAATGCCTGCTGAGTAATTACAATTTGGAAAAAATTAAGTTTATTGACTACACTTCTTAATAACAGCCTGTGAAAAAGCTTTCACTTTAGAACATAAAGCAGCAACTAAAAGAACTAAAAGCAGGACCATTTTGTTAAAATTCTAAGTGTTACATAATATTACTGTGAGGCTACAACAAAACCAGCTTTCTGGTTTCCCTGGACCAGGTCTTGCCACCTCTTCCTGCTGGCCAATGTTGAAATTCCCTTTGCAGCCATCACCTTGCCTGTGCTGTGCAAAATGGAAACTCTCCCAGCAGTCAGAGCTAATCTAACATTTGAGGGTTTTTTATCATTTCTGTACTTACAGGGAGAGGAGAAAGTTGGTAGAATAGCAAGTAGAATGATTTATCCTCAATCTTTATCAGTAATCTTCTCCCTTGAATTAGTTCCCTATTGGAGACTAGTTCTGTGAGACGCTTCACTCAGAATGTAAAGCCCTATAAATTCTGATCATAAGACATTCCATTAGGGAGAATGAAGACGAGCCTGGAAAACCTCTCAGTGCTTCCCTGAATGTAAAGAACTTAAATTAGAAAGCATCCCACTCCGTGGCTCTGTTCTCCAAGATCCAACAGTTGCAATCTCAACTGCATCAGACATCGCCTTTAATATATTCACATCAAAACTAGCCAGGCAGAGCTGTGGTTGCTCTTAAAATTCAGAACGTGAAAGTATAACCAGAATTCTACCACTGACTGTCACCCTGAATGATTTAACAAGTTCCCCCAAACCTGACAACGAAGTCAGGCACAGTGATTACAAGCTGATTACTAAAATAACATTTTCCATCCTGCACGCAGTTTTATTAGGGTTACTTTGGAATCTCAATTGAAAAACAAACGAAGTTTCCTTTTCAGATGTCAATACACCCAGTTAAAAACCATCCTGCTGCTCTAAAATTGGGCGTCAGTGCTCAGGTACAAACTATGTGTTTTGTTCACACATGTATACACTTTCAGAGCAACGGAATAGTTTCAGACATGTGTTTGAATCATGGACAACATGTATTCCAATGAAATGTCTCCTCAAACCTTGACGCAATTATCTGTAAACCTTGAAATACTTATCTGTAGCTAAACGCTCCTGGATATTCCGTCTGGGTTTTTATTTGGCTTGGAACAACTGGGAGAAAAAACCAAAAATGTTGCCCTTTCTGTTCTAGCCTCCAACATCACATAGCTGAGTTTTTCACTTAAAAAGTTAAGAGAATAAAGAGGACTTAATAAGGTATCAAAAATGCTTCAGTCAGTTATATAAACTAACTGCCAAGCAACTGAGCTCAATATTTTTTTTTCCTTTGTGATGTGGCAAAACCTAAAATATCACATTTAGGACTGTTTTAATACTGTAACAAAATTATTGTAACTCAAAATGTCTACCCAACGGTCCGACAGATCACAAAGCGAGGTGAACTCCAAGACACACTTAAGTTACTCGGAGTTTTCATTTCATTTCAGCAGATAAGTAGATGTTTGTTTGGGGTTTTTTTCAAATGTTGAAGAAACCTCCAAGTGTTGTTTTTCTCAAAAGTCAACCAAAAATAACACTTTGAGTGTTTATGCACAAGGTATCCAAAACTAGTCTCAAGCACAGCTCAACTCCAGTGCCAGGTGTCATCCAGTAGCTGCTAATCACACACAATAGCGCCAAGATATTCAAAATCCCTGCTGTCTTCTGAGAACTCAAATAGGAAACAACTTTGAAATAAATCAAAGTCTTATCCATAATGCTAGAGTGAAAATGCATGTGGATGTACGTATGCACGGACGGATATTCAGATGTACGCAAAACCACCTTAAAAACTCAAATTACATGGAAAGGCCAAACTGCTCTGAAACATAATGCAGGACTCATAAAAGCCCAGAAACAAGTATGTCAATGTGTGCTTCACAGTTGTTTCCACAAGGGCTCTGTGGGCAAAATGGCTGTAGAAATATTGGGGCAAATCAACAATGTCTTGTGGATTGTTTTTCTCCCTTTTTAAAATAGCACCCAGTAAGTATTTTGTTACTACCCAAGAAAAGAACTGAGAGTGGAGCCACCTGATTACACAGATAGCTAGAGTCTAATTTCCTAATCAAAATACAGGAATTTCCTAAAACTCAAGAGATGAAATGCAGGAATCAAAGGCTTGGTTCAATAATAGACATTTTTTCCTTCCTCCATGCACACGTCCAAACCCCCCCAATTTCTGCAAGTGCAAAGAGGATAGCAGGCAGCAAAGAAGCTGAAACCTTGGGACACAAAGAACATTTCAGCTACTGTGAGAAACAAGCCCCAGAACACCTTCCCCCAAAGCAAACAAAAGATGGCATCTACAGGAAGAGAATGACAACCCCCAAACTCACAGGAGACTCCCCACACACACACCTCCCTTGTCTGCATGTTTTAAGGGTGCCAAAACACAGTACCTTTGCCTTTTGCAGCAGTGCTGCTGCCGACTGAAGAGGATGCCTGGGAATCCTTCTTCAGCCTCTTGCTCTGAGGTCTGACGCTGGACCTAAGAAAATGATGCTGGTCCTGGCTGTGGGAGGGCTGGAGGGAGGCCGGGGCCTGCGATAAGCTGGGATTTGGTGGGGGGCTGCTGTTAGTGTTGTTGTTAATAATCTTCTCTTCTTTCTTTGTGTTGCTGCTGCCTGGAGCTGCCTCTCCTCCTCCTCCTGCCCCTTCTTCTTCCAGGGACTCCTCATCTCCTCCTGCTCTCTTGCCCAGCTTTTTCACCCCTTCCTCCCCGCTGCTCTCTCCCAGTTTCACTGTCATCCTGTTGAGGAGGAGAGAGAGAAAAGAGAGTGGCACAGAGTCAGGCCAGGAAGCCCCCCAGAGAAGGAGAGAAATCCCTGGGCTGAGAAGGGAGAAGTTTAGCTGCAGAAATTCCTCTCAACATGGCCGCCGTTGTTTGTTACTAAATCCCCTTTCGTTTGCTGTCCCGACCCAACAACCTGTGCCGAAGGCGGGAGGGGAAAAGCCCCGCCGGAACCCCCCCTAAACCGTCCCAAAAGGCAGCCAGGCTCCCCCGGCAACCCTCCGGCACCTTCCCGAAGGGGTTTGGGGCGCCTTTGGCGGAGAAATCACCCAGCCAAACTCGGGCGTGTGGAAGCGCTCAACAGCCGCTGAGAGGAAAGGCAGCCGCCAAGCCCGGCGGAGCGGAGCAGGGCAGCGCGGCCGGGCTGGGCCGGCTGCGAGCACCCCATCCTACCCATTCCGCGGTTCCCGGGGCCCAGGGGGGCTCTTCTTCCTCCTCACCATGGAGCCGAGGTGATCCGACCTGCCGCGGGGGGGGGATTCATGTTCCTAGCTGCGGCAGCGGCGGCTTCTCCTCCTCTGTGTGTGTGTGTGTGTCTCTGGGGCTGGGACTGGCCGAGGCTACCGAGATTTCCAGCTCCCCCTCCGCCCCCACGCCCGCCAAAGCCCCGGCACCTCTCCGCTGCTCCCCGCAGGGCAGCCCCGGGACCGGCTGCCTCCCCGGCCAGGAGCATCGCGCCGCGGGCCGAGCGCTGTCACCCGCCGGCCTCTGCGGACCGGCCCGCGCCCGGAGACGGCCTGGGCCCCGCAGCCGCCGTCTCTGGGCTGGCCCCGTCAGCAGCTTCCAGCCGGGTTCTTTTAAGTTAACGTGACCCCCTTCGTTATCCTTTCTTTCAGTTTGAAGGACAACAAACTCGGCAGGCATCTGCTGCAGCTCTTCTCCCCTCACCTCGCTGGGGACCCTGAAACTCACGGTGACGCTGCGACCTCTTGGCCAGACAAAAGTTTCAACCATTATTTGCCAGAGGCCCACTCCTGCTCTTCCTTAGTAGCATTGCTTTGCACTTTTAATTCCAAATCTGACACCGGGCCCCTGGGGTAACTGTTTACTCTGTATCCAGCTCCATAAACCCTCTCGATTCTAAAGGTTTCTTTTTAATTACTTGGAACAAAAGGCCAGATACACACACAAAAGCATAAAGTATTAAATCATGTTATCTGCTAAGATTCAACAACTGTGATTTTTTTCCCTTACAGAGCAAAAACGTTACTGACACCATATCTAAAATAAGTCAACTTCCAAGAAAGAAACCATTTGCATCAAAACAGAAAGAAGTAGCAGTTGCAATGAAGCCACCTTATCACTAGAGCAAGAGCTACAATCCAACTTTAATTAAGGAAAAATATGAAAACCAACAAGAAAATTAAATTCTGAATATCACAAATAAACAACGGAATTACTTTGGACTAGGCTGACACCAAAATTGTGTGATTAAAACAGACAAGGTGCATCAGCATTACGTGGCATCAGTATTTGTGATGGTACAGTTTAAGCACTGTATCCCTGCTATTAAAATGATACTTTTCCCACTAGTGACTCTCAGCTAACACACTCAATCTACCAATTCACAATCTGTTTGGTGATGTTCCATTCTTTGCCAGTGTGCAATTTACTGATTTGAACCGTAGATCTAAAACTCACATGAAAACTTGGTTAAGTACTTACCTGACAGATCCCTAATTAGAGACACAAACGTGCCCTCCACACAACAAAACCTGCAGTCTTGTGGGTTATTATGAGGACAGAAATATTCCAGCTCTTACAGTTTGCTCAAAACCTTCACTTAAGGCTGACATCTCCTTGATTTCAAGTTTACCTCAAATTAAAAAATACATCCACTGGCATCCCCCAATAATTAGTAGGGGAATACTAAAGAAGCTCATCTTGAGGAAAGTTACTTAGGAGGCTAAGGTACCAAATCCCAGTATGTGCCCCACTCCACGTGAGCTGGCTCTTTACACCATCCTTTCTAAGCTCTCCGGCAGTGCCCTGCTCCCAGTTTACCCATTTTAGCTGCTTTCTCTTTTCGTTTTTTCCGCTGCCCTTACTTTTTCTTTTTCTTCCAAAGGGAAAATCTCAGCCTTGTTGCTTTGGTCCTCTAGACCTTCATGCTTAGCCGCCATTCTTTCACTCTGCCTCCTACAAAAGCCCGGCTCTGATCAAGGATACTTTCCCCACTGTCTCCCACGCCGCCGCACACCCACCACGAGCGGGAGAGGGCCGGAACCGGGCCGGTATCATCAGGGACACACACGCCCCGCGAGGGCCCAAGGAGCTGCTACTGCCCCCTCCACAGCAACCTCTTTTGCCCCCCGCGGAGGCTCGTCCCGCACCCCGAATCTCACCTGCCGCATCAATGCCGCCGTGCAGCTTCCGCGCTCCAGTTCTCCCGCCGGCGGCTGCTTCGGGTCCTCCGGTACCCGCAGCCCCAGGCGCCCCCAGGCTGCGCCCCACGCCCGCCAGCTCGGGCGGAGGCCGGCACGTCCTACGAACACTACGGACCCCAGCGGCCCTCCCAGCTTTGCTGGCGGCGACGGCCCCACTCCCTGGACGTGGAAGCGACCTCTCTTCCCTGGGCTCCTCCGAAATCGCGACCGCGGCCCTGGCGCCGCCGGCTCCCCGTTGGGCCTCAACGACCCCGGCCGGAGCCGCGGTTCCCTGACAGCCCAGGCTCGATCGCGCTTTGCCGTCGCCCCACAGCCGCGCTCGGCCGCAGAGCGGGCCGTAATGGGCTCCGGGCCTCAGTGGGGTCCTAGATGCGGTGGTTCCGCTTCCTCGTCACCCTGCGCCGGGCCGAGGAGGCGGGACAAGACGCGGCGCGCGGACCCAGCTGAGCGCGCCGGCTCTCCCCGCCCCGGGACCCGAAACAATGCCTTCCATTGGCTCACGGCAAGCGGGAGCTAGGCGAAGGGCGTGGCCGGGACCCCACGCACACCAAACAAAGCGCGGCGCGGGGCGCGTGACACAGGATGACGCAGAGGAAGAGGCGGAGGCGAGGATTCGTCAGAGGGCGAGACGAACCCTGAAAACTAGCTGCTGATTGGTCAAAGGAAAAAACCCAATCGATGTCCTTATAGCTGGGCCCCTGGCCGTGTTCCAGGCTTCCATTGGTTGCAAGGCCGGTGATTTGCATACGGCGCTGTGTTTATTGCTGCCGGCAAGTGGTTGCCCAGTCGGACGGTGCTGTGGCGCCTGGTGAGTGTTAGTGTGGTTGGGGAGCCCTTTTCAGAGCGAGGTGTTGTAGTTTTGCCGGCAGTTCGGTTTACTGCCCCACGGGGCTTCCCTGCTGTCTCTGGTGCTCAGATCTTAGCCTGGTGATAAACGCAGCGTGAGGCTCTTGTGGCCTTACCCCCTCGCCCAGAGGCCTTCGCGGGCAAGCTCTGGATCGCGGTGCGGACCTTTCTGCTCCCACTGCCTGACCTGGCGCTGCGTGAAGGGAAGCCCTGGGGCAGCTGTCTTCGGAAGCTCCTGGCGCTTTCCTGGGCCGGACCTGGGAACAGCGCCGAGGTGTCCGGCGTGGAGGAGCCTCATTGCTGTGCTGCCGTTTGATACCGAGCATTCCTCCGCTTCGTCGCCTTGGTGACTTCTTGATGTTGATGGATGAATTTACCACTTCTTGCTGAATTCTTGGAGTTTTAAGCAATTTTTAAGGATGAGAAGAATGCCAGGGAACGTGGCCGAGCGCCAAGGAGCCGTCTGCTCTCTGCTCCCAGAGACTGTGAGCCGGGTCCTCAGCGCAAAGTGCAGCCGAGGCGCTGCCTGTGCCGGCAGTTCGCTTGGCAGCACACTTTTCATTAGTTACGGCTGATAATAATTGCATTTCCTTCACAAAGATTATAAGTTATAGGGACGAAATCATAAATGTGATGTCACCAAATCTTCTCAGATTTCACAACTGCTAGACTTCCCGTAAATACTGCAGTCATTTAGGTACCCTCTTAAGTGGAATTCTTTACAAAGAAGCTGTTTCCGGGGTTCAGAAACTTTATTCAGTGATGCAATGACTTAAAGGAGCTTGAATGTCATTTGCTAATATAGTATTTTGTCCTTTTTTCAGTGACAGATGCTTTTGTGTGATGACTTCAAGTCAACTGCTAGAAAGAATAATTTCCAGAAGCTTAACAGTTAGTACTAGTACTGTGAGGCTTTTTCCCCCTCTTAATAAATTAGTTGTGGAAATAACATTAGGTCATCCTGGTTTTGAAACTTTGTGAGTATCATAGGAAAGGATACTTTATCTTTCTTCTGAGGAAAATCTTTGTAAGCTGTATCTTAGAAGTAAATGCCTTGCTTCAAGCTTCATAACAGCATCTAAGTTCTGCACATTTGGGCTCCCACGGAGAGTGTTGGAAATAGTTATGATGGTGAACTAAACATGAACATGCCTTGGGCTCTGCATTGTCTATAAATATGTTGTAAAATATATCTGTAAGTAAAAGTATTGCTACAAATGGCTTTTTTTTTTTTTTTGGGGGGGGAAGAATTAAATTGATTTATCATATAGTATCACCAAGGTTGGAAGAAACCTCAAAGATCATCAAGTCCAACCCATTACCACAGACTTCAAGACTAGACCATGGCACCAAGTGCCATGCCCAAACCCGCCTTATGGTCTTCACTGTAGAGTTTTGGATTTAAATCTACATCTTAATTAAGTTGGGTTTGTTCCATTTGGCGATTTTTAGAGAGACTACTTTGTGATTTTTTTGTAATGTAGCACAGGATCACATGGCTCATTTTTGCCACTTGGTTTATCTACAACCAAATCTAACAATACTGACAGGAAACGATGCATTCTGCATCCACAGTGCCATGTATTTCCATGGTGTTTTGCAGAGAGTCATGAAGGTATGTTCAGCTCCCCAAGGAGCTCAGAGTTGAAGGTTTCCATTCTCTCTGTATGTAAATAACTTTATATGCTTGAATAACTCCATTGCCTGAAGTGGACTGTTTAAGGTGTGAAATTGCTCATGTGTGTAAATGTTTATGAAAGAAATACTGAATGAAAAGGGAATTGGACAAGAGCTGAGAGGCAGGGGGTAGGTTAAGATGTCAAAAGACACTTGAACTTTCATTGGTCCTTTTTTAACAGTAGGGAGGGTCCCTGATGTGCTTTGACAGACCTGCACAGACACGAAGTAGAAACAACTTTTCAGCATTTGTTGCCGTGGTTTTCTAGACTGGTGAAGAACATTAAATTGGATTTGCTGCACATACTGTGTATTTTAAGGTAAGAATAACAAATTGGGTGCTTCTTACCAATCCAGTAAGCAATGCAGAACCATCTGGCAGAAGGACCAAGTTAATACTTTGAGGTTTATATTGAGGTGTTTTTAAATTGGCATCATTATGCTAGTTATAACATGAAGATATTTTTCTGACTATCTTAGATCTGAAAGCCATCAATAGAGTGTTTATTGTCATGTATTTTCCTTTTAGGTAACTTAGATGCTGCTACATTTCATTCACAACTCATTTGTTCTTAAAAAGTTCTTAAATTGTTTAATCTGACAAATTATAATGGATGATCTTTGTTGCCTGAATAGGAGAGATCTTTAGGAGAGCTTTAGTAAGAGGATTTAAACCAAAGGTCGAACTTCTGTAGTTAATCCTTTGTCTTACTAAAAGGAGAGCACCTAATCACAGAACTTTTGGTTTTTTTTCTCAACATCTCTCCCCTTGGAGTAAGGGGAGAAATGCACTGTGTGTGACTACATGGCTGGAGCCTTTCTATGCCTGTTCTGGGTCTTCAGGCCGTCAACTATCAGGAATCTTTTTGAGTGAAGTACTTGAGAGGGAAGGTCTTAGGATTCTAGGATACCAATCCTTTACAGTAGGGCTTCACTGTTAGATATTAGAGGCCAGAGAAGTTCATTTTCCAGTTAAGCCTGTGTGCTGGTTTGAAGCAAACTGGAATATTTTAATGAAAATAATTAGATTATAGGCTGTGAAAAGAAAACAATGGTTATGTCCACTCATAGGCTTGCTGAGATGTGTAAGAACAAGAACACAAAAATAGATAACACAGAGTCTCTTGGTCTCTCTGGGAGCCAGTGGGTCTTCTGCTCTCTGCTGAGTAACCTGACTAACCACTCTTAACCCCCTCAGACGATCTTCCAAACTCACCTTGCACGTAAGGCAAACCCTGGG